>CM035134.1:33980000-34347500 GCA_020205605.1 Panax ginseng
TGGAGATAGTTATATGTCAAGAGAAGACTCACCATTGGAAAGAACATGATAGGAATCTTCTCGTTTTTGTTTGGGGTCTATTGGGTCAACTAAGGATAATTCTGTGGACATATGATATCTATCATAACCTAGACGCATGGCCTCCCGTGTAGGAAGGTTTCCTTGAGCACTTCCCAAAGATTTTAATTTCTAAAATAGTTTTTGACTGTACTTTTATATAAAGTACCATTGTAAGGTTGTGGTCGAGGCACCATGAGAGTTACATACATTTGTATTAAAACTCACAGTTTAACTGTGGTCGTATTCTGCACGATAGTTCAACAGTTGTATAAATGAAGTTTGTATTTGATTTTTATAGTATGATATCTAGCGACTCAGAATGGGTCGTGTGGACTTATTTTTGGGGCGTCACAAATGGTATCAGAGCTTAGGGATATGGTCGCTAGTAGAGATATGAGTCTAAAACTAAGAGGGGAGAGACGATTAATATACTTCGCTAGTGTGTGACTTACCTAAGCTGAAATTATTTACTTGATAAGTTGAAAATTTGTGATATGTCAATTAACCTTTGTTTTAAAGGTATATTCTAGAATAATATCTAAAATACAGGAGATGAGCAATGGGAAAATCATGATACAGAGAAAATAACCGGGAAGGTACAATCTGAAAAGAAAAGCAAGGTATTCTCATCTCTTTGAACTACCAGGTACGTAAATTTCGATGGCAAAATTTCATAAGGAGGAAAGATTGTGAGACCCCAAATTTTATGAAATGAAAGTATTCAATTTTCTTATAATTATTCTATTTAGTAAATGGTTAAATTGATAAAAGGTTAAAGTTAAGGGTTATATGTGAAAATTTTTCAAAGTATGCAAGTTGTTATAAAATATTTGTTTGGTCGGGGAATATTCTTTTTATCGGGGAATATCCATACGACGGCACAATCATTGGTGGACCCCACAACGGAAGTATTGTCGTAGTTAAAAAATGACATTATTATCATTTTATAAAAATAACGGCGAAAGGGTTACCGAATTAAAACCGCTGAACTACCCTAAGTAAAAAGTACGATGTCTACGCGTGGTTGCATAGTAGCACACGATATTGATAATTGATGCTTACGTAAGAAGTCACTCAGTTATACTCAATTATTGCTACAGTAATTGTTGCATCATATCTCTCATATTATTGATTCAATTATGGTCACAGTATTATCTGCATAATATGTTATATTATTAAATCAATAATTGAGATGGTAAAGTTATTCATATTATTATTTGTAATATTGACAATGTCTAGAAGTTCTGTCAAGGAGAGGTTTGGTCACCTAATTGTGCGACAATAAAGAAAAATCCTTATCAGAAAGCCCCATCTTTCCTGGGAACGACCTGGTTGTTAAATATTGTGAGTTATAATATTAATGATGAATAAGTTTGTGTTGATTAAAGATTAAATTGATAGTTCTATTGTGTTGGGATTATTAGTGTTAGTGGAAACCGATATTTATTTCGATAATAATTGATTTTTGGATGTTATATTGACCAATCGAGTAATTAATCGGATAAATAAGCAATTAATTGCTATTAATTCACATGATTATAACTATTTATTCACATGTATGTACTATTGAATCACATTCATTTACTATTAGGGGAGTTGGTGTAAGTTTGATAATACTTGCACGACTAAGTTAAAAATGGAGGTATAGATGAAGTTACTATACTATAATTAATTTTTTCACATGTTTAGAACTATTGAGTCACATGATTTACTATTGATTCACATGATTTACTATTAGAGGAGGTGGTGCAAGTTTGATAATACTTGCATGACTAAATTAAAAATGAAGGAAAGATGAAGGTATTATACTGAAATATTTTGAGCCCAAAAATGTGCAATTATGGAAACTATATTTTCCTATAAATAGAAGCTCATTCCTTCATTATTTTTCACCAATTCACTAAAGCTATATAGCAAGTATTATAGAGAGAAATTATAGAGAGAAAGAAGAAGAGAAGTATGCTACCTCACTATTCCAGTATCCAGTTTCTTCTAAGGTAAGGGGTATTATTCTTTCGTATTCATGAAGAGAGTTATTTTCTTTCAATACTCATAAGGGTTGTTATTCCATTCTTTATTATTATATTAGAATAACTTGTCTATGCGAAGTACAGCATACATGGTGAAATTCTTCTGTTATTCCATTTTTTATTATTCTGTTGGAATAACCTGTTTGTGCGGTCTATCACATGCCTGGTGAATTCTGTTGTTATTCCATTCTTTATTATTTTGTTGGAATAACCTGTCTGTGCGGTCTATCGCATGCCTGGTAAATTCTGTTGTTATTCCATTGGAATATCCTGTCTGTGCGGATTACGCATGACCTGGTTCAATTCTTTATTATTCTTTTGGAATATTCTGTCTGTGCTGATTATGCATAACCTGATTACATTATTTATTATTTTTGTGGAATATCCTGTCTGTGCGAATTACTCATGACCTGGTTCCATTCTGGATTATTCTGTTGGAATATCCTGTCTGTGCGGATTACGCATGACTTGGTTCCATTCTTTATTATTCGATTGGGAATAACTTTTATGCATGCGGGCCTATCGCATGCCCGTGAATTCTTCATTATTCCATTCTTTATTATTACATCGTTAGAATAACACGCCTATGTGGATTACATGCAGCATGGTGAATGATCATTCGTATTCATTTTTTATTAAATTGTGGAAATGATCTGTCTACGTGGATTACCGCATGGCGGGTGAAAATCTATTTGCAGTTTTGTATATTCTATTATACTCGTATGAGATATCATTTCTTTTGTACTCGTCATGGAATATCATTTTCTTTGGTATTCTTTTTATGAGTTACTATTCACGGGTTACTATTCACCCAGTTACTATTCACTCTAGTATTATTCACTCGGGTATTCGGGACACTTTTTGTGTTGGAGTACTATTCACGAGTTACTATTCACCCAAATTACTATTCACCTGAATATTATTCACTCGGGTATTTGGGGTACTTTTCATGTCGGGATACTATTCACGAGGTACTATTCCCGAAGTACTATTCATAGGGTACTATTGTGGGGTACTATTTACCCGAAAAATATATTTCTTTTCTGTCCAAATTATTTTTGGTATATGAATATTATTCTTTAATTTTACTCCACAAAGCAGTATCATGTTGACAATTTGGATATTTTTAAACTCTGGATAAATTTAAAGTCTTTAATATTTATCCTTGATTTCGTTTGATTAATGCTTATATCATTGTCATCATCCTCATGCTTATATTATGATGAAAGTCATCTTTGGCTTACGTGCAAAGATGGACTGTTGATTATTGATTTTACAGTTGTATATCTTTGGCTTACGTGCAAAGATGAACTATTAATTGATGAGTATCTTTGTCTTATGTGCAAAGATGGACTGTTGATTATTGGTTTTATAGTATTATATCTTTGGCTTACGTGCAAAGATGAACTATTGATTGATGAATATCTCTGGTTTACGTGCAAAGATGGACTGTTGATTATTGGTTTTATAGTTGTATATCTTTAGCTTAGGTGCAAAGACGGACTATTGATTATTGGTTTTATAGTTGTATATCTTTGGCTTACGTGCAAAGATGAACTATTGATTGATGAGTATATTTGGCTTGTGTGCATAGATGAACTGTTTATTGGTATGATTATGACCAGGGATCATTCGGTATAATCATGACCCGTAATGTTATAGATGATGTGGTAAAAGTCCTCATTGGCACATAGTGCATTGATGGATGATTATTGGTATGATTATAACCAGGGATTATTCGGTATAATCATGACCATTGATGATTACATGAATATCCTTGGCCGTAGTGCAGGGATGATTCGATGATGTGGATTATTTATTAAGCTGAGTCTCAGCGATAACATATTGATTATACACTTTTAATTCGTAAAAGATAGTTGATATCATGCTCTACTTGATTCTTCTAAAATACAGTTGTATGTCTTTGGCCTGTAGTGCAAAGATGAATTGTTAATGAATGTCTTTGGCCGTAGTGCAAAGACGAATTTATTAGTATGATTATGAGCAGAAATTGTGATTTGGTATAACCATGATTTTTGATGTTTCAGGTGAAGATAGGTGATGAAAATTATCTTCGCGTCACAGGTGCGAAGAGGAATTTAGAATCCCAATTATGATTATGAGTTATTCATATGATTGTGGACAGGAATTGTTGATTGATGTTACAAGGATAAAACATTATTGGAAGACTTTTAACATGGAGAAGATAATAGACCTGATGGTCTATTTTACTCTTCTAATGGATTGTTCGTTCCGCTGCAACTATGGTTGAAAAGTTTTATCATCTACCATATGTTCTAAATCTCTGATTTATTACTGAAGAAGGCTATTGATGATGTAAATTATCTTTAGTCATAATATTCTTTACTGGGCTAGTTGTGCTCACCCTTTTTGCTTCACAATTCCTTTCAAGTAATAAGAGTGTAGCTGGGTCGAGTGGCGGTAACAGGAGAATAGAACGGTGGTCTATAGCTATTGAGGTTCTCCCTAAATAGTATGGAAATAATTTTATTGAGAACTTTAGATAAGTGTGTCGTATTATATACGTCATTTGATATTTAATTTTGGTGAACCGAATAGGGTGAGGTGAACCCAACTTTGGAAGGGTGTTTGGCCACTATCATACAAGATGTCTAATGACATACAACCTCATGTTATTATAAGACAGGGTTGTGCACATCCACTGGCTGAGTATATCTACGAGCACTACCTATATGATCTTGGAGTTTGGTTGAAATATAATTTTCAATTGCAGACAGTGGAGATAGTTATATGTCAAGAGAAGACTCGCCATTGGAAAGAACATGATAGGAATCTTCTCATTTTTCTTTGGGGTCTATTGGGTTAACTAAGGATAATTCTGTGGACATATGATATCTATCATAACCTAGACGCATGGCCTCCCATGTACGAAGGTTTCCTTGAGCACTTCCCAAAGATTTTAATTTCTAAAATAGTTTTTTTTCGCATTTTTATATAAAGTACCATTGTAAGGTTGTGGTCGAGGCACCATGAGAGTTACATACATTTGTATTAAAACTCACAGCTTTAATTGTGGCCGTGTTCTCGCATGACGCTCAACAAATTTGTATAAATGAAGTTTGTATTTGATTTTTATAGTATGATATCGGCAACTCGTAAATTCGTGTGGACCTATTTTAGGGGCGTCACATATTATCCTGAGAAAATATTGCACTATAAGCTACACTCAAAATTTTCTTATACTCAAAATAAATACTCACAATATTATAGATGAAGAGATATTGTGATGGTGTGTTTTGATTTGCAGCAAATGGTTGCCTTTTATAGTGCATCTTAAAGGAAGAAACAAATTAATCTGCCTAACTTTTTTTTTCTTCTCTGCCTAACTTCCTTGCATTTCTTATGGGTGAGGCTCACACCTTTATAAAACAAATGAATGCATTGCATTTGCAGGAGAAAACCTCCGCCCACAAACTTGTGAAAAAAAAGACAAGGGCTATACTGCTTTTGAAAACAAAGCATTCAAATACAATTTGATCACCTTCGTCCCTTTTATCGCATGCTTATATATATATATATATATATATATATATATATATATATATATTATAATAATGTATTTGAATGAATGTTTTATTAGAGAAGATAATTGTGATTTTATAAAAAAATATGTTAAACGTTCAATAAATGTTTGATGCTAAATTCTTTCATTTATATCAAAATTGAACCAATATCCATCACATAATAATTATTCATAATTAATATTATAAGCTCATAATATTGACAATCAAGTCGTTCCCAGAAAAGAGGATGTTTTTCGATGAATTTATCCTTATTGGCGCACAATTATATAACCTAACCCCTTTACTCGACAGAACTTTCTAGACATTGCCAGTAATGCTAACTAATAATATTATTTAACTAATATAAAATATTATGCAAATGTTACTGTAACAATTATTGAATCAATCATATGAGATATTATACAGCAACTATTGTGGCAATTATTGAATATTGAGTGACTTCTTACGTAAGAATCAATAATCAGAGATATTGTGTAATTCCGTGTGCTACTTTGCAACAATGCGTATTACTGTATTTTTATCACCGAGTATTTCAATAGTTAACGATAAAAGTTTTGTCGTTATTTTTTATAAAAAGGTTATTTCTGTCGCTTTTTATTTTCGACAATTATTCCGTTATGTGGTCCATCAATGATTGCGCCATCATATGAATATTTCCTGACAAAAAAAAAATATTCCTCGACAAAAAGAATATTCTCCGACAAAACGAATATTTTATGACAACTTGCTTACTTTACAAAATTTGCACATATCACCCATAACTATAGCATTTCTTAAATCAACACCTTACTATTCAAAATATTATTTAGATAAGATTAAATCTTTATTCATAAAAAGTTAGGGTCTTACAACATTTATTGTAACCAATGCAACAAAAAGATATGGAACTTCATGGTGGTCAAGCAATGTAACAATTTTATCCTAACAAGATCCGTGATGTTCTCGTGTATTTTTATCTTGTTCCTAGTTATTGACTGATGTATTTGTATCATGTTTGCTTCACTATATATTTATTGGAACCAAAACAAACATGGAATTTAACTACAAGCTATTTTGCAACTTTATCATGTTTTTTATTAGACTTGGCAAACGGGCGGGCCAAGCCCAAACAGGTCGGGCGAGTGGTGGGTCGGGTCAAAAACGGGTGGGGCAAATGGGTCGAGACCAATTCGTGCCTATTTTATGCCTTTTTTTTTGTTTGGCCCAAATAGATCGGGCGGGTGGCGGGCCGGACAAAAAACGAGCGGGCCAAAAACGCTCGGGTTTTACTTGGCTAAAATTCTACAGTCCAATGCCCGGCCTGTGACGGACATATCGGGCCAGCCCGCGGGCTTGAGCCATGTTTTTCCAGGTCTATTTTTGATAATTGATAGGAAAAATAATTTCTTTTACAAACCGCCATGATAAGTTATTTTGGAAGTTTAGTGTCCATTTAGTAATTTGCTTCTACTTTCAATCATTTTATTTATGCTACTTTTTTAAATTAGTGGCTAAGAACGTTGTTTGCTTTGGAAAAAAAGTGGAAGCAAAACCTCTTTTGGCAACAAAAAGTTAAAAAACCTAAAACCGTTATAAAAGATTACTAAAATTAAGAACAAAATGATTAGAGGAAAGAGAGCATTCTCATTATATTTTGTATATATCTCATTCTCTATTACAATGCTCTTATTTATAGATATATGGACTTGGAAGTTTCAAAACTCAAAAGTCATGAGTTTAAAACTTAATGAACATGGGAGTTACTTAATGAACTTGGGAGTTCCAAAATACAAAAGATCATTACAATTATATTTAAATCTAGACATCCATAAATATATATGTTATAATTTTATAACACTCCCCCTTGGATGTCTATTGTATATCCATACGCATAGAAAGTTGTCTCATTAAAAACTTTACCAGGAAAAATTAAATGGGAAAAAACCTTGGTTAAGGGAAAAAAAGTGCAGCGCATATTAGCTCCCCCTCATGAATGTATCTTCAAGTCCTTCAGCTGTCGCATTCCATTATTACGACGCAATCCTTCAAACATTGTAGTTGGTAATGCTATGGTGAACAAATCTGCTAGATTATCTTTTAATCAAATTTTTTGAACATCAATGTCACCACACTTATCAAGATCATGTGTGAAAAAGAATTTTGGTGAGATATGTTTTCTTCTATCTCCTTTGATGTTTCCTCCCTTTAATTGAGCTATACATGCAGCATTGTCTTCATACAGAATGGATGGAGTCCTTTTATAGCAATTTTCGAAGAATATGTCACGTTAAAAACCTTACCAAATAAAAAGCCAGTGGGAAAAATTTTGGCTATGGAAAAGAGTACAATATTCTTGTATAACTTCTAGTGCCTTAGGATTGCCTCATTAAAACCTTTCAAAGGAAAACCTAGTGGGAAAAAAACCTTAGCGAGGGAAAAAGAGTACAATCAGCACATATCCTTTTTACTCCCCTTCATAAGTACATAGAATTTCCATTGTTCATGGTAAAAATATCATTAAGTCGAAGCATGCCAATATTGTGCACCATCTTCTTCAAAATCATAGTTGGTAATGAATATATCAACCAAATTATCACATGACCATATATGCTTGATATCAATATTGTCATTCTTCTGGGGCTCATATGTATAAAATAATTTTGGTGCAATATGCTTGGTTCTATCACCCATGATATAGCATCCTCTAATTTAAGTGATACAAGCAACATTATCTTCATATAATATCGTTGGACTATTAATAATTGATGATAATCCACAGTTCACACAAATATGTTGAATTACTGATTTAACTAAATACATTCACAACTTACTTCATAAATTGTGATAATCTCTGCATTAGCAGATCCAACTAACTATGGTTTTGATCCATATTGCTAGTAAGTTAACTGAAAATGCTATATCAGGTCATGAGAAATTTTTCAATATATATCAAAGCACCAATTGTATAAAGATATGGTACTTCGGGACTAAGAGTTTCTTCATTATTTTCTTGTGGTCAAAACGGATATTTCTTGATATCAAGTGACCGATCTATCATTGGAGCACTTAAGGGATTAACATTATCCATGTAAAGTTACATCAGGACTTTTTCTATGTATGTTGATTTATGAACAAGAATTCCATAACTCAATTTGTAGGCCAAGATAAAAATTTGTCTTACCAATATCTTTCATCTCAAATTTGTTGTATTTGTCGACTCTTCTGGAGCAAGATCTTTCATCATTAAATACAGTAATAATAGGAAATCCATATTATGATCTTTTGATACAAATGCATGTACAAATTGGATTATTCTCAAATCCTTCTTTCAAAAGATATCTACTCAGGCGATTATACCACAATATGCATCTGGATTGCTTTAACCCATATAAATATCTTTGTAACTTAATAGAATACATACTTTGAGATGTAGAATTATATGCTTCAGACACTTTATATCCTTCAGGGATTTTCATGTATACATGATCATTATCTAATGATCCATACAGATATGTTGTAACAACATTCATTAATCGCATATCCAAATTTTCTTTTACTACCAAGCTAATTCAAAATCTGAATATAATTGTATCCATTACAAGAGCATATGTTTCTCCATAATTAATACTACGTTTCTGCGAGAAACCTTGTGCTACAAGTCGCGCTTTGTACCATATAATTCATTTTTCTTATAATGACACAGGCGAAGGCAGTTGGTGTGTTAGAGGTAGATGGAGTGACGGCAATACAAGCATAGATTTCAGCACTCTTTAAGAAGTTGGATGCTATGTCAGGGGTACAGGCACTGTAGGTTGCAATTATCTATGAATTGTGCGCGGGTGAGCATCCTGCAGATCAATGTGCAATCAACCCAGTGTCAGTGCAATTTGTGGGTAGCTACAACATAATTCCACATAATACGTATCGGAATGCATACAATCAAGGGAATAGGAATCATCCTAACATTTTGTGGAGTAATAATCAGCATCAGCAAGCTCCACGACCATCATTTCCCCCAGGATTTCAGAATCATCAATAACCAGCTCAACATCAAGAGAGGAAATCAGATTTAGAGTTGTTGACAAAGTATATAACAAGCAACGAGGTAGCTATGAAAAACCAAGCAATGGCCATTAGATCGCAAGAGATATCCATCAAGAATCTAGAGAATCAGATGGGACAAATTGCATTAGCATTGAACAATAGACCACAAGGGACTCTACCAAGTGACACCGAAAGAAATCCGAAGGGAAATCATGAACAGTGTCAGGCAATCACTTTGAGAAGTGTTAAACAGCTACATGGGAAAAGTGCAGAAAATTCAGTTAGAACGGATGCCAAAGTTGATGAAAACAAAGTGGTTGAAGAAAAACAGGGTGAAGAAAAGCAAATTCAGAAAACAAAGTTAGATGACAAGCCAATTGTGTATCCTCCACCGTTGTTTTAGCAGAGAGTTTAAAAGCAAAAATTAGACAAACAGTTCGTGAAATTTTTGGAAGTTTTTAAGAAACTTTAGATTAACATCCCGTTTGTAGAAGCCCTAGAGAAAATGCCAAGTTATGAGAAACTCATGAAAGGGATTTTGCCCAGGATAAAGAAGTTGGAAGATTTCGAAATAATGGCATTAACAGAGGAGTGTAGTGCGGTTTTACAGCGAAAGCTGCCACCAAAGTTGAAAGTTCCGGGAAGTTTCACCATTCCGTGCACGATTGGGAACATGGCATTTAACAAGTGTTTATGTGATTTGGGGGCAAGTATGAACCTTATGCCCTTATCAGTGTATACAAAATTGGGTTTGCCTACTCCAAAGCCTATGAACATCTCATTACAATTGGTGGATAGGTCAGTCACATACCCGAGAGGCATTGTAGAGGACATATTGGTCAAGGTTGACAAGTTTATATTCCCCGTGGATTTCATAATTCTGGATTTTGAGGAAGATAAGAACATCCCAATTATCCTAGGGAGACCTTTCTTAGCTATGGGTAGGACACTCATCGACGTACAAAAAGGTGAACTAACTATGAGGGTCCAAGATCAAGAAGTAAAGTTTAATGTTTTCAAAGCCATGAAATTCCCTACAGATGAAAAAGAGTGCTTCAGGATGGTTATCATTGATCAGATAATCATCGAAGACATGGGTAAAAGTTTGGGAAACGATCCATTGGAAACAACACTATTGAGAGATGAAGAGTTAGATGATTCGGAATCTGTGGATTACTTGCAGATACTAGACTCCTTGCCACGAGTTAGCAGATTTAAAGCACCATTTGAATCATTGCACTCGGAGGAAAGATCCACAACCAGAATGAAACCATCATTGGAGGAGCCACCTTCTCTTGAGCTAAAGCCACTACCTAAACACCTCAGGTATGCGTATTTAGGCAATTCTAATTCTTTACCTGTTATTATTTCTGCTTCACTTAACGAATTGCAGGAAGAAAAGTTGTTGAGAGTGCTTAGAGAACATAAATAGGCTATAGGATGGACAATCGCGGATATTAAGGGAATCAGCCTATCCTTTTGAATGCACAAAATTCTGATGGAAGACGATGCAAAATCGACAGTGGAACAACACAGACGGCTCAATCCGATCATGAAAGAAGTAGTGAAGAAAGAAATCCTAAAATGGTTGGACGCGGGTACCATCTATCCAATTTTCGACAGTAAGTGGGTCAGTCCGGTTCAATGTGTGCCGAAAAAGGGAGGAATGACTGTGGTACAAAACAATGACAATGAGCTAATTCCGACAAGGACAGTGATTGGTTGGAGGGTTTGCATGGATTACAGGAAGTTGAATAAGGTGACCCACAAAGATCACTTTCCTTTGCCCTTTATCGATCAAAAGTTGGATAGATTAGCGGGACACAAGTACTATTGCTTATTGGATGGATATTCGAAATATAATCAGATCGTCATTGCCCCTGAAAACCAAAAGAGGACTACTTTCACATGCCCATACAGCACATTCACATTCAGGAGAATGTCATTCGGCTTGTGTAATGCACCGGCTACCTTCCAACGGTGTATGATGGCCATTTTCTCAAACATGGTGGAGAAAAACGTGGAAGTCTTCATGGATGACTTTTCTGTCTATGGAGACAATTTTGATGCATGTTTGGAGAACTTGGTGATGGTGTTAAAGAGATGCGCAGAAACAAATCTGGTACTTAACTGGGAAAAGTGCCACTTCATGATTGAGGAAGGCATAATTTTGGGTCACAAGGTTTCAACAAAAGGATTAGAGGTTGATAAGGAAAAGCTGGAAACGATTGAAAAACTTCCTCCACCAAGTTCAGTTAAGGGAATTCGAAGTTTCTTGGGACATGCCGGGTTTTACAGAAGATTTATAAAAGACTTTTCTAAAATTGCAAAACCTTTGTGCAGTCTTTTAGAGAAGGATTTAGTTTTTAAGTTTGATGAGGAGTGTAAATTGGCATTTGAGCTATTGAAGAAGAAATTGACTTCAGCTCCCATAATTATCGCACCGAATTGGAATATGCCCTTTCGAGTTAATGTGTGATGCGAGCGACTATGCGGTTGGAGCTGTTTTGGGTCAACGCCGAGAGAAGGTATTTCATGCCATATACTATACGAGTAAGACACTTACGGAGACTCAAATGAATTACACAACTACGAAAAAAGAATTACTTGCATTAGTATACGCTTTTGATAAATTCCGGGCATATTTGATCGAAACAAAGGTCGTAGTTTACACGGATCACTCGGCTATTTGGTACTTAATTTCGAAAAAAGATGCTAAGCCACGCATTATCAGATGGATTCTCTTCCTCCAAGAATTTGATTTGGAAATAAAAGATAGAAAGGGTACAAAGAATCAAGTTCCAGACCATTTATCAAGGCTAGAAAATCAGGGTAAAAAGGAAGAGGACAGATGTGTGATTAATGAATCATTTCCGGATGAGCAGTTGTTTGGGATCAATACAGAATTCCCATGGTATGCAGACTTCGTCAACTCTCTAGTGAGCAACATCCTTCCCCCCGATCTTCCAGAAAAAGAAATTCCTACATGACGTCAAGTGGTACATGTGGAATGAGCCATACCTATTCAAACAGTGCGCCGACAAGATGATTAGAAGGTATGTGCCCTACAGCGAGGTGAAAAGTATATTGCATGAATGTCATTCGTCTGCGTATGGGGGACATTATGGTAGTGAGCGAACAGCGGCAAAAGTGCTTCAAGTCGGGTTTTATTGGACTACATTATTTAAGGACTCCCACCAGTTTGTTAAAAGTTGTGATAGATGTCAAAGGGTGGGCAACATATCGAAAAGGAATGAGATGCCACTACAAACAATCTTGGAAGTTGAAATTTTTGATGTTTGGGGAATTGATTTCATGGGGCCATTTCCATCATCATTTGGTAATCAGAACATATTGCTTGTAGTTGACTATGTATCAAAATGGGTTGAAGTTGCAGCACTCCCAACTAACGATGCCAAAGTGGTCCTCAAATTCTTGCAAAAGAATATCTTTACAAGATTTGGCATGCCAAGAGCTATTATAAGTGATGAAGGTAGTCACTTCCGCAGCATGATCATTCTGACTCTCTTAGCTAAGTATAATTCAACCATAAGGTGGTGACAACATATCATCCCCAAACAAGTGGGCAAACTGAAGTTTCAAACAGGGAAGTGAAAAGAATCTTGGAAAAGGTGGTGAACCCGAATAGAAAGGATTGGTCTCTCAAGTTGGACGATTCACTATGGGCCTACAGAACAGCTTACAAGAAACCAATTGGTATATCCCCATATCAATTACTCTACGAGAAAGCATGTCACCTGCCTGTGGAGTTACAACATAAAGTCTACTGGGCTATTCAGAAATTGAACTTCGATCAAGCAGTTGTGGGTGACAAGAGACTACTTCAGTTAAACGAGCTCAACGAATTTTGTGATGCCCCCAAAATAGGTATACATCACCCATCTTGAGTTGCCAAATACATGGTACAAAATTCAAATACAACTTAATAATACAACTGTCGTGTAAAATACGACAAAACATAAACTGAGAGTTTTAATACGAATATTGTCTTCTAGACAGTATTCAACTCAAATGTAGTCCTCAATACATTTATTATCACACTATTTCATAGAATAGTGAGGACTACTAATGCTATAATCTAGACCATCACTCCATTCCCTGACTAGTCCCGGCTACGTTCTCATTTCCTGAAGAGGACAATGAAAACAAAAGGGTGAGCTCAACTAGCCTAGTAAGAAATATTATGACTAAGATAATGCAGAATAACTTATCGTTAGCCTTCAACAGTGTTAAACTGATAAAATATAACAAACATCAAGTTTAATCATAATTGAACAAGCAATCCATTAGAAGAGTCAAGTAGAGCATAAAATCTACTATCTTCTATGATTTAAAAGGTTTTTCATCACTTTTATCGCTGAGTCTCAGCTTAATAAATAATCCACATCATCGAATCACCCATGCACTACGGCCAAGGATATTTTTTAGTATCACGACCACAAATTATCCATGCACTACGGGCCAAGGTTATTCGTGTATTCATCAATAGTCATGATCATGCCAACAACTGTCCATCAATGCACTACGGGCCAATGAGAACTTTTACCACATCATTTGTAACATTACGGTCATGATTATACCGAATAATCTTTGGTCATAATTATACCAAGTCCATCTATGCACGACAGGCCACAAATGACTTTCAACATAATATAAACATGAGGATGACGACAATGATATAAGAATTTAATAAAACAAGTTCAAGGATAAATTTTTAAAGATTTATAATTTAATTTATCCAGAAATCAATAACATTCAAATTGTCAACATGATACTGCTTTGTGGAGTAAAATTCAAGAATAATATTGTACCAAATATAATTTGGACCAAAAACGAATCAATTTTTATCATGAATAGTACCCCGGGTGAATAGTACTCTAGTGAATAGTACCCCGTTAATAGTACTCCGGCATGAAAAAGTTAAAACTTATCAACAATGCTCAGAATAATATTTCCATGAAAAGATACTGGATGAAGCGCAAATATCAAGGATATTCTACTAATTTCATGGAGTATAGAAGCCAAAATTTTATCAAAACGAGTATGGAAGAAAATATTATTCCAAGCGAATATTGAACAAAAAATGACATCCCTTACTTTGAAAAGAATAGTATTCCAACTGGTATAGCGGGGATATTCTTGAAGAAAACTTTCATTCTCTTCTACGCTCAAAGCTTTCTAAAACTCTAAAGAAATACGCTCAATATTATAGAAGAAGAATTCTCTGATTCTGGTGTGATTTTCAATTCTAACTTAAGCGTCTATTTATAGGAAAATGCTAGAATGCCATAGGAGACTAAATAATAAAATAATATAATATTTTTTTCTACGCACACATCTTTGAAAAAAATTTAGCCACCACAAGTGGGGCCCACTAAAATCAGCCACCTTTCCCAACAACCAAAAGTGGGGCCCACCCATATTTTTAATAAAAATATTTTAATTTCCGAAACTTCAATAATTCATAATAAATAGCCCTTTTATTAGAAAAATACGAATTTTATGTCCATTCAATACGAAATCGAATTCTCTACAACTTTGTAGAAGAAAGTTTTTCCAAATTCCAAACAGAAAATATCTGAAATCCACAAACGGATGATTTTCAACACCTCTTAAAATTCATAACAAATCATACGTTAATTTTTAACGTTTCAAAATTTGTGGACATACACTCAACTTATATATATATAACATATCCAAAAATCACAAGGATCCAACGATCGAATCAAAATTATAACTCATGCAATAAAGTTTAAGAACACCGATTTGATTTTGTAAATACATCCAATCCGATAAAATACTGATAAAACACCTCAACATTAATTCCTTCATTTATAACCAAAATTATAACTCATGCAATAATGTTTAAGAACACCGATTTGATTTTGTAAATACCTCCAATCCGACAAAATACTGATAAAACACCTCAACATTAATTCCTTCATTTATAACCACATAAAATAAATATTTTTCTATCCATCATTTATGTCCACATAAAATAAATATTTTCTTATCATATAAATTAATAATTAATTATTCACAAATAATATTACAGAATCACAATAATGACAACTAGGCCGTTCCTAGGAAAGATGAGGCTTTCCGATAAGGATTTCTCCTTACTGGCGCGCAATTAGGTGACCAAACCTCTCCTTGACAGAACTTTCTAGACATTTCCAATAATGCTATCTAATAATATTATTCAAATAATATGATAATGGGAAATACTGTGCAATGACAATTATTGAAACAACAATAATATAAAATATCAACGTAGCAATTATTGAATCAATAAAATAAAATATTGAACAGTAATTACTATAACAATTATTGAGTAGTGCCTTCTTACCTAAGAATCAATAATTCAAAAATATTGTACAATACCGTGTGCTATCGTAACAACGCCAGACATCGTGTTTTTAACCACCGTATATTCAACAAGTGTTAATGGTAACAACTACGTTGTTATTTATAAAACTCAAACTTGTCATTTTCTTCATCCGACAGTTATTCTGTTATGGGGCCAACAAATGGTTGCGCCGTCATACGAATATTCCCCGACAACAAGAATATTACACGACTAAACGAATATTTTATAACAACTTGCTTTACTTTGCAAAATTTTCACATATCACCCTTAACTTTAATCCTTTTATCAATTTAACCATTTACTAAATGGAATAATAATTATAAGAAAATTGAATACTTTCATTTCATAAAATTTGGGGTCTTACAAATTCCGAATGCAAGATTACGAGAACTCAAAATTATACAAAGAAAAGGTCAAGAAATGGCACAACCAAAAAATTATGCAAAGAACGTTCGAGCCGGGGCAATAAGTCTTGTTATTCAACTTACGGTTGAGGTTGTTCCCAGGAAAGCTAAAATCATGGTGGTCGGGTCCATTCACCATCAAAAGAGTCTTCGCACATGGCGCTGTTGAACTCTACAGTAGAAACCCATTGGAGACTTTCAAGGTCAACGGTCAACGGTTGAAGCATTATTGGGGTGGAAAATCCAACACGATGTCATCGCAATCACATTATCCGACGCACTACCAATGTGGAGTAGTCAAATCGAACGACTTAAAATCAAGCGCTAATTGGGAGGCAACCCAATCGTACTTTTATTTTTCTTATTTTTATTCATAACCGTCAAATTATAGTTTAGAATAATTCGTAATATATAATAAATCAATTATTAATTAGTTAAGTTGCATGTTCTTGATAATCTCTCCATCATGTTTAAAATCGCTAACAATCTACTCACATTTATGTTTCATGATCTTGCAAGATCTTAAAATGAGCATGGTTTGGAGCTGAAGGGAAGAAACAAGCAAAATAGACTCAGTTAATAGAACCCACCCCCGTCGGGGCGGAGGTCTCTCAATTCCAAAGACAGTGTGCATGCCCGCTGGGGTGGGCTTCATAGGCCTTATACCCCCCACCGGGGCGGGGGTCCTGGATTTAAAAAGGCAGTTTTCAGCAGTTACTTCTTTCTAAACCCGCCTCATTATCACACACATCCACTACTTCTCCTTCCCCACAACTCTCAATCCCACCACACCTACATCCCACGTTTTGGCCATTTATAATCCCACTACATTAACACACACACCCACTACTTCATTCCATTAATCCAACCCATAAGCCTTTCCATCACACCATATCTATATATTCACACCCTCACAACCTAAGTTCACCACATACTTTTAATTCCAATTCCAAAAGCCACGAATTCAGATTCTCATTGAGGTCAGTGTATAACAATTGACAACCTTGCATCTTGTCTTCGAATTCCTACCTTCCTAGCACCATAAAGAGCAAAATCATCAAGTTTGGGGGGGGTAAAATAGTGTGCACACAAAGTGTTTGTTAGATTGTGTGAGTGAAGTTTAGGGGGGGATATTATGTTAAGGCTTCCTAATTCAATGGCATCTAAACCCATATCAAAGAGGCAATGGGGAGAGAGTTCCACAACAACACCTCCATCACGAACCTTCGATCGACGCAAATTCGTAAGTGCCGCTGTCGCCGACCGATACGATTATATAGCTACAAAAGCACTCACACCAGAGCGGGGGTTGGAACCGGACCATGTCAACGGTGAGATGATGCAACAGATATATCAGAAAGGCTGAAATAAGTTCACAGAGGAACCCGAGGCCGCCGTTGTAACTGTGGTCAAGGAGTTTTATGCTAACACCGAGGACAAGGCCCCTTTCAACGCTTTTGTACAGGGAAGATTAGTACCTTTCAGTGTCGATGCCATCAACACATATTATCAGTTACGAGTGCCTCGACATTGCAATTATGCTCACTTACGTGACAATAATCCCGATTATGAGACCATTCTGAAGGAGATGACTAAACCGGGCACAAAATAGATCAAGGGTCGAAAAGGGGGCACGGTTTTTCACAGCAAAGATCTTAGTAGATATGGCAAGATATGGTATGCATTCTTGTGTGCCAAATTATTTCCATCCACACACATGTCCGACGTGACCAAGTAGAAGGCAGTGCTCTTGTATGCCATTGTACAAGACTTCATCATCGACGTTGGGGAAATAATTAATTTCTCAATCCGATGGTGCTTACGAGGACATTTCTTGGGCGGCTTGCCACACCCGTCACTCATTTGTGGGTTGTGTAGGCAGGTGGGAGTTCGATGGTCTAATGATGAACCTACCCTGATGCCACTTCAGACACTAGATTCGAGAATGATTGCGCGATACTTGGTGTGGGAAGGCAGCGAATCATATCCGAGAGGATTAGGCTTTGTATTTCCCTCATCTTCGGAGGACGAGGCTAATGTTGAAGATACTTCGGATGATGACGAGTTTTAGGAGGATGGACTGATGGGAGAACAAGGAGCAGAGGAGTCCTCAGTTCCTCAACTTTCAGCGATAAATGGATGAGTACAACAAGGAAGCACGACGAGAGATGAGGCGGCTAGCAGCTAGGCAGGATCACATGTTTAAAGCCATGAACTTATCATTCGCATCATTGAACGCGACGCTCCAAAGCTTCAATCCAAATGCTCAATTCACATACCAGCAGCCAGTCCCAATACCACAGACTTAGGATTACAGGGAAGTCCTCACATTTTAATTGCTATATCTATCCAATGAAGGCATTGTAATTTTCAAGTTTGGGGGGAATTTACTTTCATGTTTGCATTTTATGTTTGCATATTTAAGTCATTTGCTAGGTTTGCATAGTAGTTGTTAGTTTAGGATTATCAAATGTTGCATGCATGTAATCATACATTTGCATAGTAACTTAGGATCATAAATAGTTTTTATTTAGTTATTTATTTATCGTTGCATTCATGTTATGCATTCATGTTTGCATATTTAAGTCATTAGCTAGGTTTGCATAGTAGTTATTAGTTTAGGATTACCAAATGTTGCATGCATGTAATCATGCATTTGCATAGTAGCTTAGGATCATAAATAGTTTTTATTTAGTTATTTATTTATCATTGCATTCATGTTATGTTCATCATCCACATATATAAAAAAAATTAGTTAAATAATGTGTTACTTTTGCATATGTCCAGCAGTTGTTGTAAGTTCATTTTATTTTGGCCGATGATGAGATTGAGATTAAGTCAACAATTACAATACTGATTATTAGAACCCTGATGTAGTTTCTGTTATGAATTTGAGCTTGTTCTTGTTTGAAATTGATATAAAAAGGGTAGCACGTTAATAACATCTATGTCGACTGATTAATTTAAATTGATACATAAAGAGTTTCTAAAGGATAATGCTAGTATAAAGGAGAAAATGGCAAGGATAGGCAGGGAAGACGAAGAATTAGGCAAGAACCTAAGTTTGGGGGATAAAGTGGGGTATATAAGCTTCTAAAAAATGATGAATAATTGAGTCTTATGGTGGGTTAAGAAGAATAATGAAAAGCACTCCCCATAAACATAAGTGTGAGATGGAACGTAAAACACACTCACTATCTAAAAAAAATAAAAATAAAAAATAAAACGGGAAATAAGAGCAAAAAGCCCCCGTGATTGAGAAAAAAAAAGAAGAGAATGAAGCATAAGTACCTTATTTGGACCCTTAATATTGGTGATTGTTTAATTTTAGTTGGATCTCGTCTGTCTTTGAAATTCTTGAGTTTACTCTGTATGATTCCTTATAAAAAATTGGTTATGTGTTGAATTTAAATATGTATTAGTTAGCATGGATGTTGGACACACACACACACACACACACACACACACACTATACCAGTGATAATGGTTTAAGATTCGAGGATTAATAAGGAATTATCGATTGGTTTTGGTAACTAAGAGTTGTATTGTTTGCTTGATTTCTCTGAGGCCGGTGGAATAATTTTGATTCTATGACACTGTTGGATTCAAGGACATATGGATTAGATGTGTTACATATCATTACATTTCATTGTATAGCATGGTAGTTTGTTTTGTGCTCGAGGACTAGCACAGTTTAAGTTTGGGGGATTTTGATAAGTGGATTTTATATCCACGAATCGATTTCCAATTCAATCTTAATCGTTGATAATTCCTTATTTTTATGTTTATTTTTATTTGATTATTATTATTTTGTGTGTAGGATGGTTGGTGTGGCAAGTGATTAAAAAAGGGGGCATTTGGTGGAGAATTGTAGCAAGTTTAGAATTTAAGAAAAGTCAAAATCAAGATGCTATGCTTGCCACGGCTGGGGTCTTCAATTCTGAGTCGGAGTCTAGCTTGCACCGGGGTGGGCGTTTTACAAGTATATACCCTTGCCGGGGCGGGGGGTCCCGAACCAGAGCTGTCCATTGTTGATTCAAACACTGCTTTTAATACTTGGATTGCTTTGGGACTCTAAATGGCTTAGAATTGAACTCAGAATACGTGACTAAACATATATTAGCACCAAGAACAAGATCATACGAGACAGAAGGCTATTAACAGAGATTAAAGACAGATTTTCATATCAAGCATTGGAGTGAAGATTTTGAAGGAACTTTCATATAGATTGCGGATTAAGGCTAAAGTGAAGGGTGTTCTGAATTATTCTTTGTTTGGTTTTATATTTGTAATTGAAAGGATGATATCTTTAATTTATTCAGTTATTATTTCATTGATGATGATATCTTTAAGTGAAACGATGATTATATAACTTTGATTTTTAGTTTAATAAGCTATTATCCAATTTATCTATATTAATTTGAGCTTGAATTTATGAATTTCCTGATCAATAGTTCTTTGTGGATTTGTATGAATTTGAGAGAGGAAGTACGAGTCTAGACTTAGTTAATATAACATGTGTTCTTGAATTTTGTGAATGAATAGAATCTTGATGAATGTTAGGGTAGAGATATGCTTGACATCACATGTAATCAGATAAAGAACTTAAACTTAAACCTTCTTTAATTATAATTCACATAGAGATATAGTGAGTTAGTTGATTAAGGTTTTTAACTTGTTTTTATCTAAATTGTGGATTTGAGTTAATATGGTATTAGTACATCGAGAGGTGGCTAGTGCTACATTCGTGTTCTTGATTAATAAACTGGGATAGTGAATTAAACTGGATTAAAGGTGTAAAAATTAGAGTGAAGCTTAAGGTGAAGTCGTAAGACTAATTCTCCAATAATTGTTTGAAATTTCAGTTTTTAATATTTGTGATTGTTTTATGATCATAGCATTTTGAATAATTTAGTTTTATCAATTTTAATCATTAATTTGGATAGTTTAATAAAATTAGGATTAATAAGAAACTGATAATTGTGAGGTTAAAATTCTTACTGATTTCTCTGTGGGAACGATACTCTACTTACTATTATATTACTTGTTGACCACGTATACTTGCGTGTTGTGCGTAATTAGATTTTACCCAACAAGAAGCATGACGAATCCTAGCCAAGCCTCTGTCAAGCCCTGCGAACGCATACGCATGCCCCTGAGGAAATAGGCAAAGGTATAGGAGCTTCAGTCATACTCTCCAATACGGTCTACATCTTGTGTAGCGATAACCAAAGCGAATGACACCGTGGAAGAGTTATCAGCTATGAAGCAACCCCTAATGATTATCAGGAATAATCACCGAAGAATGCAATCCCTGACTCTCACATCATTAGGCATGGGCTCACTCAATAGCTTGCTCATAGCACCTACGCTCAAAGGACCTGTACGCCTTTGAGCACCTCAGTCGAGACTCCTAGCAAGGATCTGATGGCAGTCGGGGTAATATTCACCGTACATGGCACTGGCGCCCCTCCAAACTTTATACCTGTGATAAACCGCCAATCCATCGGCGTCATCATCACATCACAGTCTAGAAAATTGAGAGACTGACTCTGGTGAAACCAGCACTCAGACAACGCCCTGAGGTAACCCCAGGGACAATGACAGGGAAGGATAGAAAAGAACACTTCAAAGCCCTAGCTATGCACAATTGCTCGACAATTAGGATGCAGAGCCTGGTATATGGAGTAAATGCTGAAATAGTTCCCTCTAGGCTGTGTAAAGTCGGGATCCTGTATCACAAAAGCAGATCAACATCAGAACCTTTGCACCTCATTAATAGGAAAGAAGGAAGATCGGAATCCAGTTTTTACCTCGTTTGCATGCAAATAAACTAAAGATCGGAAGCTTTGGGATCATCACATGAATGCCTGGGAAATCCCTACGGGGAACATGTGCAGCAGGAGCAAGGTCTACAACTGGTACATCCTCCTCCTCGTCCTCAACATTTGACACATCAACCCGGATAGATTTGGATCACCGCCTCATGCATAAACGAGGTCAGTTTAACCCAACAGGGTCGAGGCACATCAGAAGCCCTCCTCTGCACACCTGAAGTGGTCCTGCGGGAACTACTCGACTGATCCGAATCCATATATCTGGACAATAAGTCTCCAAATCACCTCAAAAAGGGTGTGGTAAATTCTAACCTGGAGCTTTTTCAAATGCATTTTATGACTACATGCATGCATTATTTTAATATATGTCTACAGTAGAGTTAAAAATGCATGACTACCCAATGCCTACATTTTGAAAATTTTTGCCAGAGTCTCCTCTATAAATAGGACTATCCACATGCACATAGACATAACTAGGTGGCCATTCAGTAGCACACCTTCCCACAGTCATAAACATCCTATATGCATACATACATCAAAGTCATAATCTATAAGGGTAGCCTAATTACTAGGATTACTTTGTTTTCACACCTTAGCTCATTTGCCCTCAAATAGGATAAGAAATAGCAGAAAAAATGTGCCAATTTGACTGTGTCAAAAGTCAAATTTTTTTCACATCATTATGTTCAGCATGGTTAAATACTAACATTTACTATGTTGAATATTTTTTATCTAGTCATATGAGCATGCATATTCACTACTATGTGTTTAGATGAATTTCATGTGATAATTCATTTTCCAACGGATAAAAACTGGAAAAGAAAACATGCATACGTTACCAAAGTAGTGTAGAACTATTATACGGTGATAGAATTTGTAGAAAGACGCCCGAACTCAGCAGATCTGAAGAAGAGCTCTCAGATTTTCTATGCGACGCAGCTTGAAAATAACTTGTGAAAGCCACAGGTGCCTTAAAGGCCACCCACGACTGGCCGCAGGTGTACCTGTGGCTCCCCTGGGTGGGGCCCAACCCTCCGGCTCAGTCCATTTCGAGTTACAAAGGAGATCTCACAAGATAAAAAGGCCAAATCAGGAATAAAAATGCTACACGATTGAGAAGAATAGCCTGAAATCCTGGTTTTTAGAGACCAAACTGGGGGTCTGCATGTCCCTCATTGGTATTCGCCCAGATACAGGGTTCACTATACTAATGATCATAGTTGTTGCAAATTACACTTGGCAATACCTCAGGAAGGTCCGATGCCGTCAGTTTGGGGTCGTAACTCCAAAGCATTCCCCATCGAGGATTTTATTCAATTCATCCGTTGATGTACACATAAACGAAGGTCAAGCCACCTTGACAACATTCATCCGTTGGCAATTAACTCCAGCAAAGCATTGGAAACCACCCGGAGATCTCATCCATTGATGCAAATGTCAACGAAGGTCAAGCAGCCTTGACAATATCCTCAGCAGGGATCTCGTCCGTTGATGAACATGTCAGCGAAGGTCAGGCAACCCTGACAACACAGACTGTTGGTAGTAACTCCGATAGAATAATGGAAAGACCTGGCGATATAGACCAGGGAAGAATATCCTCATCGGCGAGGACCGATGATGGAATATGTTATTCACATCTTCAACAGACAAAGCTCTATCCCCCAAAGTCTCTTGTACATGAGAGATACATCCGCAATGGAAAGTCTGTACCAAGGATTAAGGACTTTGGTGATAACCCCAACGTCAACAATCCTGGAAGTTACTGGTAGCTTTGAATCACACGTCCAAGCAGTTAATCAGGGTGGTCAGTGATAACTCCAGTCTCCATCAAAAGTTGTGGGATCAATCAGTCATCACATTCCGTTGGAGAACAGTCCAACAAACCACTTGCATCATGTTGTTGTACATTGCATCATGATATCTTGTCATATTTCAAGTGTCTAGTATTCTTTATCCCATACATGCCATTGCATTGCATAAATATGATAAAGAGGGGCATCTGTAGACACTCAAAATTTTGCATTCCTGTTACTAACATTGTAGGAAGGCAGAAACGTCTTTCAGAGATAACCCTGGGGGACAGCTCAACTCAGTTCCAAAAAACACACCGAATAAGCCTTTTCTATTGCATAGATAACCCCGAGATAGTCATTTTTAATCCCGAAAATACCACCGGGAGTTTAAGTGTCAACCTCGGAAATAACCCTGAGGAGTGCAGTTGCAGTTCCGGAGATGCTCATTTCAACCTGTGCAGTCAGCTTCAACCTCGGAGATAATCCCGAGGCACTCAGTCCAAACTCAGAGACAACCCCGGGAGATTAGGCACACCTTAGAGACAACCCTGAGGACATTCAGCACTTGCAGCAGCCCAATCTCAAAGATTACCCTGAGCAACGTCTGCTAGATTAGCCCAAACCTGAGATAACCCCGGTGAGGGGAAAAATCATCATTTTTCCACCTCGATTCCATATTGCGCCATCTCAACAACATTTCAAAATACATTCTACACAGAAATGTCTCACAAAAACCAAATAGCTCCAATCCCAAGTGACTACTACACGAAGGCAGCACACCGAATAGAATTTGAAGCCTGAAGACTAAGGGCATGGTCCCATCTTCATGACTTCGTACAACCTCTAATCCCATGTCATTGTGTAGGTCTCAACAATAACACTCCGAAATAGGTCTTATATACCTCAATCGGATGCCCAGATTGAAGTTCTGAAAGTTCGAGCGGACATCACGTCGCATTCATTCACGTACTTTAAGACGACGGGACCCATGGAGCCCGAGGCACCCCGGGCAGCTGCAGGTGCACTTGCGGCTCCCCCCTCTATAAATAGAGGGCTTGGGGTGGCCATTTTACATAGAGAAACAGCGAGGAAGCCCTATCCAATTTGCTTTGTACATACTATAAATTGAGTGCTTTCTCATTTTAAACACTTGTAAGCTTATATTCTGTCATGTTTTTATCGGTGTGAGTCGATTGTTCATCCACTTAAATCTATTGAAGTCTTCTTTGGCAGTCCACTGTAAGCCTTCTTGCTTTTCTTAAAGCCTTTCTCCACTATTGTGCACACACCGTTCTTCATGTTAAGAGTCGTATTATGTGTGTATGCCCAAACTTCGATCCGTGGCCTTTTATTTCTTTTTTGTATATATTTATGTATATATATTTATATATATATGGACTAACATTACCGAGTTATGTCTCGGTTGAGCTTGGATTCACGTCCGGAGCGTTTATTGCTTTTATATATATATATATATATATATATATATATATATATATATATATATATATTGTTGTCGAACTCTGTTCGATGAGCCTAGATCTATATATATCCAGTGCGTTTACCACTTATATATATATATATTATGTCATGCATGAAGTTTACTTCGTGGCCTTTTACGGCTTTCTTTACATTTAGTCTCGCTTGGAGTTTACTTCGTGGCGGTTGATCATTTTTACTGCTTTATTTACATTTATGATCCCCCATTGTGGTGCTTCGTGGTGGTTGCTCATGTCTCTATATATATATTTACCGTTTTTATATATTTATATTTTTGATCCCCCATGGAGTTGTTTCGTGGTGGTTAATCATGTCTGTATATTTATATTTACAGCTTTTGTATATATAACTGCTTACAACTTTCATATAAATTACGGCATCATGTGAGCCTAAGAATCATGTGATCACAGATTCAATTTACTGAATCTAGATTCGGTTCCCATGATGGACATTTTCAGCTGTAACCAGCTTGTAAACTATTCACGGTGTTTAAATTTCCTTGGATGGCTCTCATGCCCATAAGGAGTTCGGCACTGCTTTGTACATTATTTTCTCAAAGATGCTTCGTATCTCGAAAATAAAAGCAATCAAGCCGAACACTTAATAAAACGGAAGTATCAAAGGCCTCAATTACTATTGAGCATAAGGGTTTGAAAAACCTCTTTTTTACAAAACATCACTGCTATATCTTGTTTAAAACTTAATTTTTATACAAATTCAAACCCTTTGTATATAGGTGCGAACGAGGCATAGCACTACTTTCAGATAATTGCATATTGACCCGCACACACACACACATTCATATAACAGTTTAATTGAAAAGTGATGGTCATCGTGGTAACACGGATGTCGGGGGGTGCCTAACACCTTCCCTCCGTATAATCAAGTCCCCAGACCCTAAAGAATCTCGGTTTCACAGACCAGTTTAGCAGTGTTACATCATGTGGTCAATGTGCAAACTTTTTCTCGGTTGAGTTGGTGCAACCATTTAAAAATATCAACTGGCGACTCTTACAGTCCAATCGTCAACATATACATGTCGGACCTTTTCACAACTTGTTTTTTCAAACAAATCTCACCTTACATGAGAACACCAAAAGACAAGAATAGAAAAGGGACAATAAAAATCACGACGTCGACATGTTATAAGTACATGCACGTATTCACTTAAAATTAATAGTTATTCCTTAATTGTTTGCATACATGTAACGTATATACACAATTTATGAAGAATACCAAAAATTTACTATGCTTTGAATAAATAGTCGTATATTCCCTCTTTTCCTCTTCCTTCTTCACTATATCTTTCAATTACTTTTATTTTCTGAATATCCTTTGAACAAGAAAAGTAAAGAAACCAGAGGCAGAACCATGGGGGTTTAGGGGGGTCATATGCCCCCCACCCTGTAATATTCGGGGATTATTTGCTTTTCTTTTCCTTCTTTTTTCTATGTATTTTTTTTTCTCCTTTATTTTTCTCTTTGATTTTGCTTTATCATCAAAGTAGAGGCAAAAAAGGTAGTAGCAATTCTCTCTATAAACTAATAAAAAATAAAAAGATAAAGAAATAAAGTAATTTTTTTTTGGATCCCAGTATAGTGACCATAAGTGCACCATAGTTCTATCCTATCAAGATTATTAAATCTCTCTTCTTCTATTTTTTTTATTTTTGTTGCTGAAATTCCTTCTTTCAAGCTAATTAATCTCATGAACCACAATATAAGGTTTTGAATATATAATATTATAATTTATAATTTATCTATAAAAGTAGTTAATCAGTTAACTAAAAATTTCAAAGTCTGGTTAATAGTCTCATAGTTCGGGAAAATTAATATATATATATATATATATATATATATATATATATATATATATGTATGTATGTATTTAAAGTCATAAGACTCACAACTCAAAGGTTGACAAGGATTGAAATAGGATGTTGTGAAATAGGATAATTGACTAAAATGAAAGAAGCAATCCAAGTGTCAATAAATAATTATTTTTTTTACTGATGTATTTTGACCCCCCTCTAAAAATGTTCTGATTCCACCACTGTAAGAAACTGGAATGGAAGAGATGTTATTCAATAAGTACGTGTTTCAACAACTCCAAAGTTAGCTACGCCAGTAAAATTATATGTATTTTTTTATTTTTCATCTATTGTAAACGATATTTTTAAATGAAAGAATATTATGTCGTTCATTTTACTTAGTCACATAAATACTTTGATCAAACATAATTTTTTTAATATAAAAAATTGTTAATAAACAGGAGGCACGAACTATTACACTAATACATATAGCACTGGCTTAAGTCTCTATTTTGCTGCAACTCCAAGTAACACTTGTTAGATTTGAGCGATTGTTTGTGTTTGTGACATGTAACAGATGAAAAATGGGATTGATTGAGCTAACATGTCAGAACAAAGCTAAGAACAACACACACATACGCATTAAAAATGAAATCCGAGATTAAAAACCTGAGAGTTGAGCAAATATGAAATCAACCAAACAGAGTAATTATGTTCTATAAGCTGCATAAAACTTGATAAATTTCTAATACATCTGGATGATGATCCTGCTTGAAGACGATATATTTTGAAGTTTCAAATGTTACTATCACTAAAAGAACTTAAGTAACTTGTTACATAGTCTAAAACAGATAAATGGTCCTACTCAATGACAATAGGAGTATCAGGGTTTTCGCCCTTTACCTTGGCCAGTAATTCATCCGGGAAGTCCCCTTTGAGAATTTGAACTTTAAACTTGAGGTTGGAAGGGCTGCACTCAGTGAGTTCGAAAATACATGCATCTCCAATATTCAAATAATTATCAATCGCAAATGTTTTCCACTTTGGATCAAGCTTTTTGCTGCAACTATCACCATAGTAAGGCATCTCTCAAGTTTTCCCTCGATAGGTGAGAACTGCAGGGACAGTAGCAGAAGGAAGCAAACTGCAGGGACAGTAGCAGAAGGAAGCAAACGGTGCAGTTTGGCTGGCATTTTCTGGTATAATAACATAGAAATTCAATAGATCAGATCAAGCTATGTTCAACACAGCATTTTATTCCAAATTTTTGTTGCAGTTTGTTAGGTGTCGAAACATTTCAAAAGGGAATGTTTTGGTCATTTTCAATCATAAATGTGAATTAACAATAACAGAATCTCATATTCCCTATAAAATGATCTAATGAAATACTGCCGTAATTTCTCAATCAAGTATTCTTTTCTCTTTAGTCTTGTGCATAAGGAACTATAAATGACCAGCTCTCTTCCTCTATAGAACTCCACCTACCACATAACGAATGTAATTACCAGTGAATACGAAGGATGGAGATGTGATTTTGCAAGAAGAACACTGGCATAAGGCTTTCCAGATAAGGGCCAAAATTCCGCATCCTCTTCAGATTCTGTGGTTTCAAAATTCAACACTTCTTGTGAAGCTTGTACAGGATTGTCAATTTTACTCTTCTCAGCACGTTTTGACGAATTCATTCTGAAAATAATTGCAACGTTACATGATTTGTACGAAAGCTGATCATAAAAAAAAATTGTAATTTGGAAGTACACAGTATCAAATCATGCTCTTACACGAGTTTAGGCACATGAAGCATATCAAGTCATCACGTATACCAAAAATTCCATAGAAAGCTAAAGCCTAAACTTATCTATACATGGGACTATATGCAATTTAGTTTTAAATTTATTAAAACACCAAATAGGATAACTATTGGCAAAGAACTTATAATTCTGAATAATGATGGAGTGATAACCAGCTCCCAATATCTGGAGCATATATTACTACTTTTTTTTCCTTTTTAAATGGCAATAGAACTCACAGATGCTTCAGTATTTAAGATATCATGTGTATGCGATGAGATTACAAAAGCAAATAAATATTTGTGATGCACATTGTTAAGCATGGGCACAAACATCAATTTTTAAAAAAAACCACTAAAACAGAATACACGAATTCCAGATATAAATTCCGTAGTAATAGGCAAAAAAAAGGTTCAAATGTTCCCCTTTCTCTTAGCAAAGTAATCCCACTCAATATTGGTTGAGCTAAAAATGAATAAAATTAATCCTCCTCGTAAATTTTATAGATAATCAAAGCCTTTTCTTCTTTTCCCTTTCATTTGGGGGGTTGGGGGCAGTCCGGTGCAGTTTATGACCGGTACCGTCAGGTGCACCCTTTTTTTTTTTTTTTTTACCACAATTATGAGAATAATAAATAAAAAATAATAGAGCAAGTTTGAACAAAAAACTGTAAAAGAAAGAATATTTTTATAGTGTTTTTTCAATAAAAATATACTTTCTTTTACAATTTTTTGTTCAAACTTGCTCTATTATTTTTTATTTATTATTCTCATAATTGTGGTAAAAAAAAAAAAAAAAAAAAAAGAAAGAGGGGTGCACCGGACGGTACCGGTCATAACTGCACCGGACCGCCCCCCAATTATTCATTTGGGACAGGAGATAGAGAAGAACTAAACCAATAAAAGCAACAACCCAAAAATAGGCAGCAGAATCAAAACAAGAGATTAATTATACAAACACCTTAAAATACCAACAGTTCCCTTTGCAGAAGTCATAATAAGAAAAATGTATACATAACATAAATGCCCAAACGGGTTGGTGGGGAACCACTAATTACTATATAAAAATTATAAAAATAAAATAAAATAAAAATAAAATGCACAAGTGCTAAAGAACAAAATGGAGTTAAAATAACTGCTGATTTCTTTATATTTGCAGGGGCAAAATTTATAAAAACAAGATCACAAATAAACAAAGACTTAAAAACTCAAACCCTTCTAATTCTCTATCAAATATACAAATTTTATATTTAGTTGTATGTATGTATATATATATATATATAATATAGTACTATAATATCAAAAATATAATATAGTACTATAATATCAAAATGAAAAATGGGTCTACAAGAACAAAGAAAGTTGTGGGAAAATACCTCTTTGAAGGGGCTTTCAAGAACTTGAGATGGATCAGGTTATATACTTTCAGAAAATATCTCAATGCTGCCGATTTCTTTGGTTTTTTTAATATAAAAATAGTAAAATATATTAAAATGAACATAGAGTTAGAAAAGGGAACCCATTGGGTTGCTAAGAAAATCAGGCAGAGAGAGAGAGAGAAATGGATAATTAAATTTAGAATTATGAAGTTTGAACACACCTGACCCAACTTTCCCAATTTTCTGTCCTTCCATCTGACCCAATTTTAAGTGTCTTTCCGTGCAATTCATTTAATGGCAGCTTAGGCTGGCTGTTTATTTACTTTATTGTGTAACATTGTGTCTACACATTGTAATAAGGGCAAAGGTCCAAAAATATTTCTGATGTTTACATGGATGTTTCATTTATATTCTAAATTATTATTTTTTTTCTAAAAGTATCCTTAATGTTACTAAAATCAGGTCACTCGTGCCCCTGCTGTCAACAGACCAGCCACCTGGACTAACTTTGTTTACACGTGGATAATTTTTGCTGATTAAGCACTTAGAGAGAGAGACAGACAGAACAAAAGCAATCCTCACTTTCCAAAAGGGGCAAAAAATCCCTAATCACTTTCACTCCATAGAGAGGCGAAATCGAAGAGGAGAAGAAGACGCGAGAAGCTTGAAGACCAGTTCGGCGAGAAGAAGGTGGAGCCCAGTTGGGCGAGAAGAAGAATCGACAATCAGTTCGGCAAGAAGAAGAAGGTGAAGGCTCTGTGTGTGCTCTGCAATCAGTTCGTCGAACGAACTTGAGTCTAATCGAAGTATAATGAAGCTTTTAAGAAGAAGAAAAGGAATCTCTCAGGTACTTTCATCTACGCTTTTGATTAATAAAGCTCATGTAGGGAATATCACGTGGTCCATGTTTAAGTTGGGTGTTAATTGGTAGGGGACATGTGGTCCCCTATATTATTCTTTATAGATTCATAATACTTTGTAATTTGCATTTGTCTTGTTCTTTATTTTTTATTGTTATGTGAAGTCTGGTTTTTTTTTACTGACAAAATGGCTGGGCGTGTAGATGTACATCATGGGGGCATATGGATAAAGGATTCTGTTTGGAGATATGTGGGAGGAGATGTTCATACATGTAAGAATTTTGTTGTTGATTACATGTCTGTTATTTGCATTAAGAATACATATAAAGAGGAATTGAATTATGCCAATGTATCGAAAATATATTATCTGGAACCTGGACTGAGTATTGAAGAAGGACTTTTTATACTTGATGGTGACCATGGGATTAGGAGACTCCTAAGTAAAATAAAGTCAGACACAACTGTCCTAGATTTCTTTGCAAAATATGAGATAGATGAACCTATATTGAATGATGAATCACCTCCTGATGTTCCTCCTGATTGTGATGACCCTTTCATGGAAAGTGATGAAGTACTTAATACTTTTGATAGCATTAATAGAGCACATGAAAGAAGGGATGATCCTATTATGCTATTAAACACACAGGGTAGTAGGGTTGGTGAGGAAGATAGTAGTGAGGACAGTCAAGATGCTATATATGAAGAGGAGAGTGAGGAGAGTGAGGAAGATGATGTTAGTGATGAAGGTGATGATAGTGATGACAATGATGATAGTGAGGAAGGGGATGAGGGTCAGGTGCCATGTGAGAGAAGACATCATGTCCGTTTCAATGTAAATGACCAGACACCCTATTTCAGCTTGGGAATGACATTTTCTAGTGCAGCTGAAGTTAGGGAATCCATATCAAAGTATGCTATATCTAGGGGAGTAACATTTAAATATGTGAAAAGTGAACCATATAGAATAAGGGTCCAATGTGAGGATGGGTGTCCTTTTGTCTTGTATGTGTCAAAGGACGGTTGTAACCCTGGGTTGGCTGTCAAGACATTAAATGAAGAGCACAAGTGTTATAGGATTTTCAGCAACCCTAGGGTTTCAGCAAAGTTCTTGGCCAAGCTTTACAAACAAAAAAATACTTGAGCAACATGACTACAAGATCAAAGACCTCAAAAAAGATGTGGAGAAAGAATGGAGAGTGAATGTTGGATTTTCCAAGTGCAAGAGAGCCAAGAGGATGGTTATGGATGAATTCTCAAGGAGCTTTACTACTGAGTTTTCTAAGTTAGAGGCTTATGCAGCAGAACTGATGAGGAGTAATCCAGGGTCTAAAGTGCAAGTGGAGTTGTCCACAGATGAATTAAGGGAAGGGAGAAGAGTATTTAGAAGAATGTTTGTTTGTTTAGATGCTTGTAAGAGAGGTTGGAATGAAGGATGTAGGCCTATTATTGGCCTTGATGGGTGTTTTTTGAAGACACAGTATAAGGGGGAGTTGCTTGTAGCACTAGGAAGAGATGGGGATGAGCAGAATTTTCCCATAGTTTGGGCATGTGTGAAGAGTGAAACTAAGGTCAACTGGACCTGGTTTCTGACTTTGTTGCAAGAACAACTTGATTTGGGAGATGGCAGTCAGTACACCATCATATCTGATATGCAAAAGGTATGAATGTTTTTGAATTTTAATATTTAATGTTTTTTATGTCAAATTATTTGTGCAACTTTGAATGTAACTTTGTGCAACTTTTACTTGTAGGGTTTAATACAAGCTGTTATTGATGTCCTTCCTGAGGCTTAACATAGATGGTGTGCTCTCCATATATATGCAAATTGGTGTAAGAAACACAGAGGTGGAGAGTTGAAGAAGAAATTTGGAATGCAGCTTGGTTTACCTTTGAGGAAGAATTTAAGGACAACATGAAGTTGCTTAGGGATATGGGTTCAAAGGGAGCAATTAATCTCATGAATTATCCACCTCATACATGGTGCAGAGCTTACTTTAGTAGCAGAAGTAAATCATGGGCAGTAGATAACAACATGGTGGAAAGTTTCAATTCTTGGATTCTTGAAGCTAGGCACAAGCCCATTAGGACTATGATGGAATACATTAGGCAAAAAACTATGGATAGGTTGGGAACTCTTGGGTCAGCATGTGAGAAGTGGATAAATTGTTTTAGTCCTTACTACAATGACATTTTTCAGACAAATAAAAGCATAGCAGTTGGGTGCACTGTTCTCTTTAATGGAGACACTAGTTATGAAATCAGGGAGGGTGAGGACACCCACACTGTGTTCTTGGACAAGAACTCTTGTACATGTAGGGCATGGGATCTCACTGGAATTCCTTGCCAACATGCTATATGTGCTCTAGTTCACAACAAACAGGACCCAATGAATCATATTTCAAAGTTGTATCATAAAGATGTATACCAAACTGCTTATAAGTACAAAATTATGCCAATGAGAGGGAAGAGATTCTATAAAATGGACAAAGCTAAAAACAAAGCATCTTCTTCAAAGCTAAAAATAAAGCATCCTCAACTAGGAGCAGACAAAGCTAAAAACAAAGCATCCTCTTCAGTTAGCAATAGAAAAATAAACCATAGAGGTGATGGTGACCCTGTAAACATGTACAACATGACCTTCAGACCTCAAGGACTGCAATGGAGGGGTAGAAGCTGCATCACTACCACACGCCTTATGGCAGATAGGGATGAAAGGATTGGTATAAGCAGCAATGCAAGCAAGTCACAAGGAATTCCACCCAATTGTGGTGGAGACAACTGAACTTCTAACTGTTGCATGTGTTTGAGAAATTGACCAATATTGTAATTATAGCCTACTTAGTAATTATACTTATTCCAGTTATGTTTTTGGAACTGAGCTTTTCATTTTGGGAATATATTTTGGACAATGTTGAAGTGTTTATGCTCAATGAAAAGAAATTTAATGAACATGCTTCTCAAGCCTATATGTTGGCAATATATTTTGGCACTATCTTTTGGATTCATATTATTTTCATTATATTAAACTTGCTCAACTCATTGACAACCATATGTCACACAATTATACACACAAATAAAGCTTCCATTAACCAACTCACTTACACTACTCATTCACAATTATACATACAAATAAGACTTTAACATTTACATACAAATAAGACTTCCATTAACCAAGTTCATGGATCAATTCTTTGACATTCAGGTAAAATAAACATTACAAGTCACAAAGCATCCTCAAAACACATATTAAACTTGCATAACTCATTAAAGGACTACTCAAACAAGGATTTCCTAATGCTTACAAAACATTGACTTCCATTAACCATTTTCACCAATTACATTAAGTTAACTACATATTTCAAACTGCAGTACATTATAATTCACAACACTACCAATTCATCTAACCATTTATCTACCTAAGTAGCATTACATAAATGCAGATGAATATAACTAACAATAACACACCAATGCACTGATTGTTCAAATAGTCTACTTCATATCCATTTGAATTCAACTTCTTCAACTCATGAACCAATTCTTTCAATCCAGATAATTCAGATGCCCCTTCAACTTGGGAAAATTTATTCAGTTCCTTATTCAGCAAAATTTTGTTCTCCCTCTTCAGATCATTTATGAAAACTTTTTCCTCTCTCAACATCTCATGGGTCATGCCATCTGAAAGAACCCACATCCCCTTTCCTGAATCCAAAATATTAAAAATTATTCAACTGTTGTTAGTAAAATATTTTCAAGCATACTAGCTGCTAGGAATTGTTTCAAACACAAAATCAAAGTAAATTATAAGAACTTACTTTGAATTTCGAGTATGAGAAAAACCTCCTACCAGGATTTGTTTCAATCCATGAGGTCCACAAAGGAGCCCTTAACCCACAATAACATAGTGGCATAGCTTCATAATCAACATCAATGGCACGTCTTCGAGTAGATGATGAAGATGACGACGAATAGTGAGCCATGTCTATTCTTCTTCTCGCCGAAATGGGCTCCACCTTTTTCTCGCCGACCTGGTCTTCAAGCTTCTTGTTTCTTCTTCTCCTCTTCAATTTCGTCTCTCTATGGAGTGAAATTGATTAGGTCTTTTTGCCCATTTTGAAAAGAAACGATTGCTTTTGTTCTGTCTCTCTCTCTTTAAGTGCCTAATCAACAAAAAATATCCACGTGTAAATAGAGTTAGTCCAGGTGGCTGGTCTGTTGACAACAGGAGCACGGGTGACCTGATTTTAGTAACGTTAAGGGTACTTTTGGGGGAAAAAAAAATTAGTTTAGGATGTAAGTGGGACATCCGTGTAAATATCAGGGGCATTTTTGGACCTTTCCCCCATTGTAATAATAATGAATTGGCAAAATTAACGATTTAGCCACCAAAGTTGGCACGTTTTATTGAATACCTGATTGAATTTTTAATTTTTCAAATTAACTCACTGAACTAATTTTTATTTTCAAATTGGGTCATTCCGTTAAAAAAAATTGACAGACATTAATTTTTTATCTACATGGCACTGACATGGACGTAAAAAAAAGGAAAAAAAAAAGAAAATGACATGAAAAATCAAAGACAACATAAAAAAATAAAAAAAAATATTGTTTATGTGGCAAAAAAAATTTGAAAATAAAAACGAAAAAATCAAAATATTTTTTTTGCAAATCAGATTAACCATCTTCTTTATTTTATTCCTTTTATTCTTCATCAAAACAGATCTAACCAAAATAGATGAACATACAACCTAGATATAAATACACAAAATTAAAATCAAAATTTTCATCTACCCCAAATCTTCCCTTTTATCAAAATCTTCATTTTCCCTAAATTTTCATCAAATTACACAGCAACCAAAATTTGTCGCTTAGAGTTAGCTTCGACCCTTTATCTCTCCTCAAATTTCATCGAAACCCTAATCATAGTTCTCTTCGTCAACACTCTGATAAGGTTTTCTGGGGTTTGAAGATAAAAATTGTTCTGAAATCTCTCCAATCAATCGACGATTTCATCCCGTGATGAAATTAGATCGGCAGAGTTAATCTGAATCTCTATCTAGAGGTTATATTCGAGTGATTGGTTCGAGGTTGGGCTGAAAGGAAGATCGGGCTGCAAGGTTCGTTGATTTCTAAAGCTTTTCAAAATTTTGTGGATTCTATCGTTTATCGTTGATCTGAAGATAATGGTTTTCATTTTGATGCGATTCGGCTTGTCTGCGGAAGGTCTTCTTCGACTATCGCTTCAATCTGTTAGATCCGGTTGAGTTCTCAACAACCAGTAAACTAATCATCATCTCTGAAGGATTTCTCTTCAATTTTTGTACTGTTATATATTTTTGTTTTAGTTCAATATTAGGCCTTCAATTTTTATTTGACTGCCTTTTGTTTGAATTTCTAGGGCTTTGTGATTGTTATTATTTTTCTGAGAAAAAAATTAAGGAATTATGGCATTTTATTATAAGTTCAAAAGTGCTAAAGATTACGACTCCATCTCTATGGACGGTCATTTCATATCAATTGCCAATTTAAAAGAAAAAATATTTGAAAGCGAGCATTTGGGCAGGGGGACTGATTTTGACCTGGTTGTAACCAACGCCCAGACTAAAGGGTCGAAGCTAACTCTAAGCGGTAAAGCTCCGATCGATTATTATCGATATTAGAATTGTAGTAGTATAATTACCAGACCCAAAAGAAAATAAAGCCATTGTCGAAGCTTTTGAGGAAGGAGGGAATAGAAAAAAAGAGAGAAAAAGGTTGAAAGAAGAGAGAACGAAATAAAGATGGAAATAAAAAATTTTCCTTTTGTTTTGATTTTTTTTGTTTTTATTTTCAAGTTTTTTTTGCCACATAAGCAATATTTTTTATTTTTTTATGCTGTCTTTTAGTTTTCATGTCATTTACTTTTTTTTTTTTTTTTTTTTTTTACGTTCACGTCAGCGCCACGTAGATAAAAAAGTTAACGTCTGTCAACTTTTTTTAACGGAATGACTAAATTTGAAAATAAAAATTAGTTCAGTGAGTTAATTTAAAAAATTAAAAGTTTAATCAGGTATTCAATAAAACGTGCCAACTTCAATGGCTAAATCATTAATTTTGCCATAATAAATTAATGATACAGATATTCCTTCTGTCCTTTGTCACTTTTTTTTCCCTGTTTTTGATTGTTGAAAATGATAAAATATTCTTAAATTTATTATAATAATTTTGATATTATTCTGTTATTATTTAAATAGATATTTGATATATTTAAATTTAATATATAATAAAAATACATTCTCAAGAATTTGTAAAATTTATAAATACTCTTTTGTCAATCTAGCAATTAATACTTTGTCATCTTTTCACAACTTTAGTAAGCTCTTTTTTTATATTAAATAGCTTAAAAGATTGAAATAAATTAAAATTACAGTTAGCTACAAAAGGTAGAAATATTATAATAAAATAATATAGATATTTTCTATACAAATAAATTAGAAATTTTGCGTATAATTTTTTTTTTTTTATTAAAATAAATATATCAACTAAGAATATGTGCGAGATAATGTGTATATGTATTTATGTGATATATTTATTACATGAATGATTTTAAATAATTTTATTTTAGAATTATTGATTGTTATAAATTATATTATTATAATAATTAATTTTATAGTAGAAATGTTTTATTAATTATTTTCCATGAAAATATAATTATATATTATTTATATAATATATGAAATGATTTTTTTGAATTATTATAATAATTATTTTATTATATGAATTTTGTTGATTATTATTAAGTTAATTATTTTTAACTTAATTAATAATGTTAAGTATGATGAGATAAATCGGATATGGAATCCAAACCCTAATTTTTGGATTTTGATCAAGGCATGAGAATAATAATATAATATTAATTATATTTTGATTTTTTAGTGCTATAAATATATACTTATATATGTGTGGGCCAAATAAGGGTTGGTCAATTATAGTGTTATGTGACAAACCCTTGTATTCTTTGTGTGAAACCCTAATTACAAATTTTAGAAACTAATTTTATTTTATTTTAAACCCTAAATGAAAGCTTACGTAACCTAATTATACATTAGGTGAGACAATTAAATAACCTAAGGGTTATGGTAATAAGGAAAGGTTAGTATTTAATATGTATACTAACTTATGTGGATAATCTTGTTATTTCAAGTGACTAATAATTTTAAACCTATTTCTAGTAAACCTAATTGGGTTATGAGCTAAAGTCACATGTATAAGTAATTAAATTTCATAAGATTGGGAATGGAAACCTAAATAAACAATTTGGGTAACATATATTAAAATTGTTAGACTATATTCATTACATGGCCCAAAAACAATTAAAGGAGAAGCCCAAAAGAAATAAAATGCAAACAAATACTTAGCCCACTTGATTAAGGGTATTTTAGACTTTTGATTAATCAAATTTGTGCATTAAAATAAAAGCAAAATGGAGGAGATAATGGGGCAAGGGGATGAGCCATATTAGGCCTTTTAAAAGCAACAAAATTAAGCTAATCAAGTTCCTTAATTAGTAACTCTTACATCAAGTACAAGTGTGTCCCTCTCCATTGGTAGAAAATCTACTTAGCACCCTTAATCACATGATTAGGCTCATTTGAAAGAGATAAGGTGAAGCCTTTTATCCAGGGACAACAAAAGTATGGGGGATATTAGTTAATCACCCCATTTCATTTTGCTAGACATTTCATTTCTATTATTCTTCTTCTTCTATTTTTTTCTCCCAAGCTAGCAAAATACTGAGAGAAAAGAGAGAGAGAGGGTTCGGTTTTGAAGAGAGAGAGAGAGAGGAGTGTGCTAGCTTGATTAATGCACCCTAAGGTTATATATTACTTTGGTAAATCAAGGAAGGTTGCTTCTTAGATCAAGGTATAACCTAATCTTCATCTTCTTCTTCTATTTTGTGTTATAGCAAGATTTGTTGGGGTTATGAACTAATACTCAAGATACCCTAGTTCTACATATCATCATGTATGGAACTAAGTATCTTGAGTGTTAGATCAAAGGTTTAGAGGAAGAAAATGAGCATATGTTCTCTGAGGGGTTAAACCCTTGTTTTTCTTCCACTAAATCTTGTGTAACTCAAGTTTTACAACTTGGATTTGTGATCCGTCGAAGGGGGGTGCTAGATACATGAGTTATCTAGTAAACCCAAGTGGTAGAACACAAATCTAGCAAGTATTGAAGCCATGAAATTTGTTTTCCCCAAAATAGTCCACATAGAGTATTAAAGTTTTAAAACCTAAAAAGCTATTGTCCCCATTTTTCTTAGGATGTTTTGGATAGTTTCAAGTCTTTTAAAAATCTGGAAAAATCACAGAGTACCTTAAGAAGTTATCTACGTGTAGGAAAAAGAAGCGGACACGTTTGATTTATAGGTTGTCTGCGTAATGGCTATTTAGTAAAGGACTCCTAAATATTAACACCGCATTTCTCACACGGTGTATACATGGGAAAAATCCAAAATTTTTATAGTATGTTCATATATGCTATGGGAGTATACCACTAAAAATTTCAGAATTTTAAAGCAAAACTCGATTTATGAAAAATGAAGCAAGATCCAGTGTTTTGGGCACTTTAAAATTAGTAAATCACTTTCTAAAATTCCAGAAAAATTTGGGGATCATTGTTGGGTCATATCTTATCTAAACCCGAAAAAGAAGAATTTTTGGAATCAGTTTGGTATTTTTCTAAAAATGATGAAGTTATGAATAAAAGAAATAAATAGTTAAATGATGTCTTAAATAAGAAAAATGTGATTTTAATGCTTGAATACTCTAATATATAATATTATGACTATTTTAGGGCATTTTGGTAATTTATAATAAGAAATATTATTTATGACCTTTTATGGATATTAAATAAGTGGTTTTGTAAAGGGTGAACAATTAGAATAAATTGTTTATTGATCAAACAAATTATTAAAATGTTATTATGATATTAATAATATTAGAATATGATATTATTAAGTAAATAAAAATATTAAGATTAAAGCTTCATTAAAATATTATTAAATAATTAATCTTAATCTTAGATTAAAATATTATTAAAAGATTAATAATATTAAATTAAAGTATTATTGGATGATTAAAATATTATTAAGTAAATAATAATATTTGAGATTTAATAAAATATTATTAAAATGTAATAACATTAGTAAAGGAATAAAATATTATTAAATGATTAATAATATTAGTAAATGAATAAAATATTAATCTGATTGGTAAATGAATAAAAGTATTATTAATTGATTAATGATACTAAAAAGCAAATAAGATATTATTAAAGTAATAATATTAATGCATGATTAAAATATTATTAAGAGGATTAATAATATTAGTAAAAAATTATTAAAATATTATTAAGATGTTAATAATATTAGTAAGCGAATAAAAGTATTATTAGTGAACTAATAATACTAAGAGGTGAATTAAATATTATCAAGATTAATAATATTAAGTGAATTAAAAATATTTTAAGTTATACTTAATGACTTTTAATATTTTAAGAAATAGTTTAAATGAATTTTTAATATTTTAAGAAATAGTACATTAATATTTTAATATTAATGGTAATTATTTAAAAATAATTTTAAATATTTTAAAAATCATTTAAAGGTAATATAAATGTTTTAAAAATATTTTGAGTTATTATAAATAACTTTAATATTTTGGCAATGGTTTCATTAATAGTTAAATAATAATTAAATGATAATAGAATTATTTGATATTTGAATCATTTAATAATGATTTTTCGATGTTTGAAAATTAAATGATAAATTAATAAATGTTTATTGAGTCATTTAAAATAATATGGTGATATTCTGAGATATTGAGTTCTGAGAATAGAGTCTTAGACTTGATAATTACCCGATAAAAGGCATAAATTTTGCAAACATATTTTTTTGAAATTGATCTGGACTTAGATATTTTGGTATATTAATGTTTGTTTGTGATCTAATAAGCTGTTGAACATGTGTGATAATGTGATTAGGTTATGTCTTTGTTTGCGAAATGCGATACTATATGTTATAGTATATTGTTCTAATAGAGCGAATGATCGATTAATGATAGGTGCGTGATATAAAAGATAAAACTAAGTTGCGTATTGTAAGCGGTAGCATCGAGTGATATCCTACCTTTGCATTTTCTTTATCTGATGGACATGAGTAAGAATGTTTGAATTATATTATTCTTTGTACAGATTATTAATCCTATATTATATACGCTCATTGATTGTCAACATGTTAGTATATGATAATTGGATATATATTACATTAGTTAATTTCTATAAATGGTTATCTGAAGTGTCCCCACTTGGATAATCATTACATTTAATCACATGTTGATACACCTTTGTTAATTACCCGTATATATATATATATATATATATATATATATATATATATATATATATGTGAATTATAGATTATTGTTGAACAAGATAAAACCTTATTATTATCCAATGAATTGCCTTGGTTTGGAACCCAAAGCAAGTATGAACATCCCTTACGGGGAAAAACTTTTATGCACCAAGGTGGGCCAGTGAAACGATAACATCGTTCTTGCATATAGTATTGATCAATGAGAGTATAATGGTTGATCACCCCCGTGTACCCTTAAGTTATGACGGTTTCTGAGATGAAGTTACATTTAACCTTTTCAAAAATGAAAACAATGTTCATAGTATGTCCCTTAACCTATTTATAGTCGATCGTAGTTTCAAAAATTTGAAAGAGGGTTGTTATGTTATTATTATCGGTTTAGATTACTTCACAACTATTGATTTGTTGTAGAAGGGTAGTATAAAGAAAATATTTAAATTCTTTCATTACATATATATATATATATTATTATTACTTCTTTGGGCACTCAAATGCTCATCCTTGCTTAATTTAAATGTTTTCGATTAAGTGTGAACAACTTTGAAGGCTCTGCTAAAACAAGGAAAGGAAAAGGAAAGCTAACCAAATAAGATTGGTGGTAGTTTATGTAATAGTTTGATATTATTAAGACAATGATACTTATTAATTATCATGTAATGAATGTTTAAAGGTCTACGTGCTTGGGATTAGACTCGATGATATGTAAATTAAGTTTGATATTTATATTATTGTTATTATTATTAGTATTATTTCCGCTCATAGAAATGGTATCGTGAAACCTTTGAATTAGGGTTTCAAGTACACGGATTAAGATTAAGCTATGGGAAATAGAAAAAATGTTAAATAGTCAACTGCGTCAGGCGTTAATAGAAACAATGGAAGAACAAGATAAGCTTAAAATCCTAATTGATCAGATGGGAGCCACAAGCAACACATCGTGTGCAGCTCCGAGCAAGAAGGGGAAAAAAAGATAGAAGACCATGACTTAGGAAAATTCGATAAGAAGAAAGGGAAAAGAATATGTTACCTTTGTGGCTACGAGGGACATACCACTCTGTATTGTCCCGACAATAAATCAGGAGCATTTTTTATCTGTGGGATAGAAGGTCATCAGGCGAAAGGTTGTCTAAGAAAAAGGCGTAGTGAATAGGTAGTATAGGTTCTGTTATGTAGGTCTGCATTTAATGTTAAGTATGCATGTGTAATGTAATGTTCCCAACTTTTGGTATTAGTCAAAATCAGTAAATCCAGACTTTTGTAGTCACAAAGGATGAATGATGTTTAAAAGCGGTATGTCTTATGCTATGTAAAGTATTCGCTAAATGAATATGAATCTAAGTTTGAGTAATGAAATGAGTTAATATACTAAACTTATATGATAAGATTTAGAATGTAAAGAATAATATATGGTTTTACTTAACCAAATAATGCCGCCAAGACGTCAAACTCGAAACCAAAGGGTTTGAAGAGTGCATCGATAACGTTGAGGACAACAACAAGCGAGATCCAATGCAACACTTTACAAACATGGTAGCACAAGCTATCGTGAAGGAATGCCGATCGCGAGGAACCAAATCGAACAACGGCAGAAAACTTTAAAGATTTTAAGGCTGTGGGACCGGCAAAATTCAAAGGGACAACTGACCCTGTTAAAGCCCAAACTTGGGTTAAAGAGATTGAAAAAGCATTCGTGGTAGCTAGGGTAGCTGAGGGGCAAAAGACCGCTTTTGCCACCTACATGATGAAGGGTGAGGCAAATTTTTAGTGGGAAGCGAATCAGGCGAGGGCAGGAGAGGGTGTTGTTACTTGGGATAGGTTTAAGACACTATTCTTCGAAAAATATTTTTCATCTAGTATGCAGGCTAGGATGGAGGTAAAATTTTTTGAGTTGAAGCAGGAGAATATGATGCGAGGTCCGAATATGCCGCAAAATTCAATGAGTTGGCTAGGTTTGCTCGCATCAAGTTGATCTGAGAGGCTAGGAAAGCTAGAAGGTTTGAGATGGGATTAAAACCTGGCTCTACAACAAGGTGGCAGTGTTGCAGATCCCTACATTTGCAGCACTCATGGAGAAGGCTATTATTGCTGAGGAGGGGAGTGCGACCATGAGCCTTTACAACAAGGAGAGAAAGAACAAGAGTAAGGTCGAAGGAACTAGGAAGGTGGAAGTTAATAGTGGGAGTAGTGGTGGTAGTAGCAAAAGGAAGGGAAGCAATTTTGGAAGTTTACAGGTAAAACAGGAAGGAGTTAAGAAGCAAGTCATGCGATGTGGAAACTGTGGAAAGAACCACTCTGGAGAATATTTGAAGGGAAGTTCGTGTGCTACAAGTGCGGGCAGGAGGGCCATATCTCTCCCAACTGCCCCAATCCTAGGATGAACAGTGGGTGTTTTCTATGTGGATCGACTGAGCACAAGGTGAAGGAATATTCGAAGAGGAGGACGGAGGCAGGGAGTGTGAATACTAGCAAGGGCAGTGGAACTCTGGCAATCACAGGACCAACGTGATCTAGCAAGCCGACGAAATCAACATCAAGGGTCTACAACATGACGGTCCAGGATACCATAACAGTTGGTGGTGCAATTCCAGGTATTATTCGTATAACTTTTATTTTCTTATGCATGATTTTCATATATATAGTAAATTATTTTATAAAGAATTTTTGAAGAAGGAATTTGAGTTCTTTTAGAAATCAAATTTCCATTTAATCAGATAGACAAGCTTTACGTGAATAGGTTAAAGATCAGTACGATCATTTATGATCAAGATTTACTTGCAATGATTGTATATACTACGTACACACGATGTATGTGTAGGTTTTAAAATGGTGATTAGGGGACGGAATCTTTATAAAGGAGGGTGAATGTAACAACTTAGATATTTTCTATACAAATAAATTAGAAATTTTATGATAATTTTTTTTTTTTTTATTTATTAAAATAAATATGGGAATATATGTGCCAAGATAATGTGTATATGTATTTATGTAATAAATAAAAATATGAATATTTACAAATAATTTTATTTTAGAATTATTGATCATTATAAATTATATTCTTATCATAATTAATTTTATAGTAGAAATGTTTTATTAATTATTTTTATGAAAATATAATCATATATTATTTATATAATATATGAAATGATTTTTTGAATTATTATAATAATTATTTTATTATCCTAATTTTGTTGATTATTAAGTTAATTATTTTAACTTAATTAATAATGTTAAGTATGACGTATAAATTAGATATGGAATCCAAACCCCTAATTTTTTGATTTTGATCAAGGCATGAGAATAATAATATAATATTAATTATATTTTGATTTTTCGATCTTATAAATATGTCTTTATATATGTGGACCGATAAGGGTTGGTCAATTATGGTGTTATGTGACAAACCCTTGTATTACTTTGTGAAACCCTAATTATAAATTTTAGAAACTTATTTTATTTTATTTTAAACCCTAAATGAAAGCTTCGTAACCTAATTATACACACTATAAGAAAAAGGATTATCAGCGACCGCCTATCAGCTACCACAGATGGTTACAGATATCCATCAATCGACAAGTGCGATCAGCCGATAATCGTCAAGATAAATTCGGTTGGGATGCACATCAACGACCACAATTAGCGACCAAACATATTCTGCGGCCGATATGAATTCGGCAAAATGACAAATTCGATTAGATTAAGGCGAAATCGGCATGGTCGAGGCCAAATCTGATGTGGACCACGTGGCAACGACCAGTATCAGCGACCGTATCCGGTCATTGATAGCCTCAAATATTTAGCCGTCGCTATGGAAAAAAAATAAAAAAACAGATTTTTGTTGTTTTGCAGAATTCCCAAAAACCTGTACCTGTTTTGTACCTGCTTTATCCCAACACACATACCCAACAATAGCATACACAACAATATAAACATCCATCGTCCACCAACACATACACCAAACTAGTATATAAACCTTTAAAAACCAATCTGATTTGAATAAATATAATAACATTTCAAAACTTGTTTAAGTAACATACAAACATCCAAAGAATGAATATACAAGTACAAGCTTATACTATAACTACAAAACTAATTTAAAGTGAATACGTCAAGCATCATCGCCTCGATCACCACCATAATTAACAAAATAATAAAATAAGTTACAAATATATACTAACTATGTTAATATTGGTATATTACGACAATATATACAATAAATTGATTTTATACCTCGTCGCCATCCCAGTATTTGTGATGTTTGCTTACTGCCATCTTGTGCTTGACTAACTCCTCAACACTCGAGCCCCCAGATGCCCACCAGATATCTTGAGGAAGATCGCGATCTCGACATATAGCTCTCTGCACATCGGCCCGGAGGAGTATGAGCAATTTGGATGACTCGATGATATGTAATGTGGTGGGTAGAAAAGCGACTGAGCCACTTTGAAGGATGGGCGTCGTCGTTGTCCTTGACCTTTAATGTAGTTCTTCTTCTGTGGGCGCCCTCTCTCCCACAACTCTTGATCGATAGGCGGGGCGTGGAGTGCCTTGAGGATAAGCGCTCATTCAATAAACGCTTATAAGTATCCTGTCATCATGTTAACAATTAAATAGTTAAAAATAAATTAATTCTGTAAGCATTGATAAACAAGATCAAGTTGTTAAAATTTATTACCGCTATCTGGATAGCCTCAGGCAGACCATCACGGGTGGCCACGTACACATCCAGCCAATGGATAGGCTGACCTTGAGACTGAGACTCCTATACAAAAAATAGCATAATATTACTAAGTAAAAATGTGATATATTTTCTATAATTCATGATTGTAAACATATTAAAACTTGTAAATCACGCATTACCACTGGCGTTGATATCTTTTATGCGTGAAATCTAATACTCCTCTTGTATGTCCCTTTAGCCTTTTTTTCCATCGAATTTTTAGAGGATCTGTTAGTGTGTGGCGGCAGTCTTTCATCTTTTCACCTAGCTCTCAGCTCTCCATTGGGCACACATCTTAGCCCATATGGCCTGGGTGCACCACCAGGGGCTATGCTCGTGTATGTAATCTTCTCCCTGGTCTGGATGGTCGATCTCGACATTGTGAAGGGCTTTTTGTCTTTCTTTATTCAAATTGTCTTTGGTGCGGACCGCGCACTTCTGCCAGAATAATGTCTATATCACTGAAGCCTGCGCGTCCTCCCATCTATACCGTTTCTGCAAATAAAACAACAATAATAACATTACTAAATAATTATCCTTTGAATATTATATTAATATTATCTGTCATAATTAAAAAAAACATATACGAAATTACATTCAAACAAAGATCCTTGTGGGCGATAGGTGTGCTCGCCCACGTAATCACAGGTGTAGGCCAATTCTGTAAACACAGCTGTGATATGCACTTGACGATCTTATTATCTGAAAAATCACTATAATATACAACATCAATTAGCATATATTAAAGCAATTTACATCTAAGTTATAATACTTATGAACATTTTTCAAACTTATACTTATAATACTTAAAAAAATTCGCCAGAGTCTCCCCTACAATATAGACTAGCCACATGCACGACGGCATGCATATATGGACATTTCTAGGCACCCAAGACACAAACCAAGAGAAATATACAAATTTTCAATACAATAAGACCAAAACAATAACGATTGAATGCAAATTAAAGCAGTCAAAAATTTAGACCCATATACATTACCAATATAATATCAATCAAAACATTACCAATATACAATAAATGGAATCTTAAATGCTTATATATAAATGATATATGTGGGACATACGTCTTTATTAGGAGGAGGAAAATCTGAATAAGAATCCGATCATCCCGGATTAGTAGGGGCCTTGGGCACATGATTAGGCCCCTACCTAAGCGCGCTTTTTACTGTGCTTGAGAAGAAATCTCTGTATATTACAAATTTCAAGATGTTATTATGAGTCATGTTTGATTACATGTATATATGACAATAAACATGATATAAACATATAATACATGTATATATATGAATATAAAATGACAATAAACAAAAATTGCATTTAAATAGTTTAGTACATAAACATGACATGATATATGATATAAAAATATATGTAATGCTAAACATACATTTCATTTGTTCAAGTGTCAATATGAATATTGAGAATCATCTTGTATCGTGTTGCATGATTCATAACCATCATAAACTTTAGATTTCATTTGTTCGATTCAATTCAATAACTCTTCCTCCTCGATTCGCATGTCATCTGACACAAGTATTGACTCATGATCTAATTCATGTGGTTCATCTCCACCATCTAACTAGATGACTTCATTGTCGTCCTCCACATTTATTATAGTTTGACTATGAAGCATATGCTCTTGGTAAATCTCCCCATCAACTAATTCTACACGACTACGCGCGGGAGTATGAATTACAACTTGCCAATCTGTGGCGGTCAATCCCTTTTCTAATAGGACTAGGAGTGTAGTATACTTGTCTTTGTTTGAGTTGGTAAAACAAATGGTTCGTTGGAGTCTGCGAGACCTATGGAGGTCAATATCGGCGATTCCATGTCCACAACACGTATCCCTTTTTGAATCAAACCAACGACACTTGAACAAGTGAATATGACCCCGTCGTGCCCTTGTATGACAACTCTACGATTCCTCCAACTCCCCATAAAAGGCACCCAAGCTCATTGTAACAATCTCCTTGGACACACACTCCAGGAGTTCGTTGTTCTTTTCCACGCCCGTATGCCTTTGTGTGAAATTCACAACCATTTATTTTGTAACCATTATGGTGACTTGGTCCTGTCTGGGTCCCATAGCTAGGACTTGTACATTAGCCTAATCGTTGATCCCTCGGTCAAAGCCTACAAAAACTCCATCTTATTAAATGAAGTCATAGTTAATGGAGTATATATATATATATATATATATATATATATATATATATATATATACTACGTGTTAAAAATTGAACTTACTTTGTCCTTTAGCCAAAGTGCAAATTTTTATCCCGATTGATTTGAATATCTTTATCGGTTATCTTAGGGATGCTTCACTTTTAACTCGTCATCGTAAATCTATACCATGTTATAAACATTAACATATTGGAATAAATTTTCAACTTAAAAGAAAAATTATCAATTTTACATGTGTACCTCACAAATTAAATCGATCTCCTCACATGATTGAGAAGAATGTAAGTATATGCGACATGTAATTCTTGCTTTCGAGAGAGAATATCGCTTCCCTTTTCCATAAGAACGACCCGATAGACCAAATATGAGAGAGTCGACCATTTAGTTCAACATTTCCCCATCATCATGTCTCGATACTCGATTGGCCTTTGTCAAGACTTCGTCCCGAAAAATAGTCTAAGACAAGCGTAGATATCTCATCGGCTGTATGCCTCACATATCGACCCCTCGACATAAGCTCTATTCTTCACCTTCCTCTTAAGGTTTCCCATCACCCTCTCGAAAGGGTACATCCATCTATATTGAATTGGACCCCCAACACGAGCTTCATAGGGAAGATGGATTTGCAAATGCTCCATGGAGTCAAAAAAACCAGGTGGGAATATTTTTTCCAGTTTACACGTGATCTCTATGATGTTCTTCTCAAGTATAGACATGTCCTTCTCATTTAATGATTTTGAACATAAGTCTTTGAAGAAATAACTAAGATCCATCAAAGCATCCCATATTTGTTTATCAAGCAGATCCCGAAATGCTATAGGCATGAGTCTCTTCATGAACACATAGCGATCAATGACTCTTCATCCTTTGCAATTTCCACCCGTAACACACCTTGCAATGTTTGGCGCATATCCATCTGGTAGTTTCAGGAGACTTAACCCATGTGCACATCTTCAACTTGCTTTTTGGACAATGTGTACCTTGCATGTGGTTTGTCAATCTTACCATTAGGAGATTCATAAAGTTCTAATCCAGGACGCTTACAAATATCTTTCATGTCCAAACGTGCCTTATCGTTATCTTTTGTCTTCCCCATAACATTCATCACAATGTTAAACACATTGTCAAACACATTTTTCTCAATATGCATCACATCTAGATTATGACGAATCAAATTTGTAGACCAATAAGGCAGTTCCCAAAAGATGCTTCTCCGAACCCAGTTATGAGATTCGCCAAACCCATTGATTATGTTTGTGGCATCAACCTTACTAAATGGGATAACCGATAATCTTATCACACGATCTCGCATCTCCATTCCCGATAATCGCGGTGCAGGCATATCATTGTCTACTTTCCCTTTCCTGAAGTGTTCTCTATTTCTTCGAAATGGGTGATCTATCGGTAAACCAGCGATGATGATCAAACCAACAAGGCTTTCGACCTTTTGATAGATTAAACGACTTTGTATGCTCCATACAATACGGACAAGCCAACTTCCGTGTGTACTCCATCCATTAAACATACCATAAGCTTTGGGAAGTCACTTATAATCCACATAACTTACCCTAAGGTTGAAATTTGTTTTTGTGCAACATCCCAAGTACATACTCCATCCTCCCACAATACCTTCAACTCGTCTATAAGAGGTCTCAAGTAAACATCTAAGTTCTTTCCGGGACTCTTAGGACCGGGAACCACGAGTGAAAAAAACAAGTATGGTTGTTTTCATACACATCGAAGGAGGCAAGTTATGCGGAGTAACAATCACGAGTCAACATGAGTCTGGAACAATTTGAGTGGCCAAGCGGTTTGAAACCATCGGTGGACAATCCAAGCCTCACATTTCTAGGTTCCAATACAAATCCAGGATGTGCTAAGTTGAAATCTTTCCAAGCCTGCCCATCTGCGGGATGATTTAGTTCTCCATCTTTAGCTGGAGATTTCGCATGCCAACTCATATGTTCAGCTGTTCTTGAAGACATGTACAATCTTTTTAGCCGATGTGTTATTGGAAAATACCTTAGAATCTTAAATGGTATACTTGTTTTTTTGTAGTCACACCCTCTTTATTAGGCCTAAACCGATCATGACTGCAAAATGTGCACCTTGTCATCTGTTCATTTTCCTTATAAAATAACATGCAATCGTTGGGACATGCATCGATCTTTTGGTATCCAAGACCCAACTTCTTCACCATTTTCTTACAAAAGTAATAGTTACCATGTAATTTCTCACCGTCGTGCAACATATACTCTTAATGGCCTTGAAGAACGACTCAAAACACTCATGGCTCATGTTGTGATCGACCTTGATGTTAATTAATGTATACCACTTCGAGACAATGTAGTGTGTTTGGTGCAACCATGCCCAATGGCTCATTACCCTCGTCTAACAACTTAAAGAAGTCTTTGGCATCGAAATTCATAGGTTGCTCTCTCCTTTATTCCCCATCAAAATCGGCCTGCAATATCATGAACCATTTCATTCATACGATGAGTACTCTTTGCCTTTAATTGTGTACTTGTGTGATGCCACCATCTCTTCTTTGCCCATGTGCCCACCAACATTCTTCGTAATTTCTCATGAACCCAGAAATAAGTAAATGATAGTTTACCATGTCTCTGTCCATATAATTTACATTCTTACACTTCAAACATGGACATCGTATCTGCGACTTACCATTCATACATTCTGGGTGACTATACGCATACTCCAAAAACACTTGGCAACCAGCTCTAAATTCAGTTGTAGCACCTATCTGGGCACTTGACTTTCGTCGTGCCATCCAACTACGGTCTGAATAGAGGTCCATGATTCCACGGTACCTATGTTGACATGAATTATTATATTCCCTTGTTAGAGATTTACAATTCAGCTCAATCCCATTTATGATGCTTATAAATACATATAGATGTATATGTACATATATAACATGAGTGTGCATTATATATGATTATTCGGGAATTAAACAAGGATACATGCCAAAACAAATTTACACAGCTTGAGATCGACTACCCAAAAAGGCATGGTATATTGTTGTCATCCTACATATTTTAACTGACACCAATTCAGCTCAATCCCATTTATTGTTGAATACGAATGCATATCAAAATTCCTAAAAATAACTTGCCTCAGCTCTATCGAAATTCCTTTTCTTTTTGTATCCATACATCAAGGTAATTTAATCAAAGTTTAGGTTTCTTTTTCATTTCATTTATGCTTCTCAAAATTGGGCTCAAACTGGCTTGTTTTCTCAATTTTTCACAAAAAACTATTTTTGACACTTCTCCATTTCTCCAATTTTGGCTACTTGGATAGTCTAAGCATGTGTATTTTAGTTTCCTAAGGTTACTTTTATCATCATCTCACTTTACTTGGTCATCTAGCCAATTTTAACCTATTAAAGCTCACTTTAGGCTCGATAATAGATCCTAACTTGATTTTCTTAGTAGCTTTGGTCATTGCAATGATTAGGAATCATCACAAGCATGAGTTATCAATTTTATATGAGTTCATTATAGTCTTATAAGATTAGGCACTAAAGGTCACCCAAAACAGTCCAGTTTTGGGCTTAAAATGTGATTTTTCACAAGTTTAATGCTCAAATCAGTTTAGGCTTGGTTTCTTTAGCTTGTGTAGCTTACTTATGTCATATTATGACTATTGAAACTTGCCCACATGGTCCAGGTATGGGAATTCTATACTTAGGTCTTAGTTGCCACTTAAAGCTTACTTTTCATGGCTTTTAAACATAAAATTTGGTCAATACACAACACAGACCACAACTAAGTTAAGGAACACCTTTTAAATGATATGTGTAGACAATATAGGGACTCCATACTCTCTTAAAACTTTAGTTGCAAAAATTTGCTATAATAGTTCTCATATAGGCATAGATTTGACTATAATTTCATAAACAGTCCACATGTAGGCAAAAGAAACCTTTAGGCATTCAAACAACTTTAAAATCATGATAATTAAATTACCCTATATCCATTATCATGCTTGTATCAGTTAGCTAACTTCTTCACATCCAAAAAGGTTCATACAAGGTACTCTAGGCATAATTAAGTACTAAATTATACTAACAGTCCCCAAGCCTTCCATTATAAATATTATTACATCAAATAATTGCTATATACTTTGTATTCATGGTTTTCATGATTTTGACCAAAACATCCCCTTTGTATTTCTTCAATGCTCTTAAATCAACATGCTTATGTTTTTTTCAATAGCTAAGCAATATATTAAATTAATCAATACCAATAATATGATGGCTATACAAATTGACTAAAAATAAAAGAAGAACCTCTTTATACTGCAAATAAAGTCCCCTTATTTTGGAAGCCCCCTTTCCTAGAACCTCTTTATATTGCAAATTACATCACATAAATCAGATTGAGGAAAAAGTAATAATGCAGTGGACTCAACTCAAAAGCAATGAATTCATAATGATAATATCAGAAATGATAACAATTGAAAATTTTCATTGAAATAATTTCAATGTAGAATATACATATATGAAAAAGAGAGAGAGAAAAGGAAGTATATATATATATATATATATATAAACTGAGTACCTCCCGTAGCGGTGGACCGGTGGTGGTGACCGACGTCTCTTCCCCTTCTTCTCTTCTCCCCCTTTCTCCCTCTTCTCTCTGTCTGAGCTCTCTCTCTTTTTTTTCGCGTCTGCTGTGTCAAGCGAGTGACTGAATCTGTTAACATAAAGTTTGATCAGCGACCGCATGTGGTCGCTGATTTTTAATGACATGGACTTATCAGCGACCGCTTGCGGTTGCAGATACTAAGTGGTCACACAAAACCTTGGCGCCAACATTTCCAGCCAAAATTTTGGAGGCAAATTTATACTAGTGACTGATCAGCGACCGCATGTGGTCGCTGTTAAAAATATAGTGACTAGATTATATAACGATTACATGAGATGATGATCATTGTAACTAATATCGGTGACCAGATAGTGCGATCGTATAGTGTTAATTCATTTGTTAGGCCTTTTTCTTGTAGTGACATTAGGTGAGATAATTAAATAACCTAAGGGTTATGGTAATAAGGAAAGGTTAGTATTTAATATGTATACTAACTTATGTGGATAATCTTGTTAATTCAAGTGACTAATAATTTTAAACCTATTTCGTGTAAACCTAATTAGGTTATGAGCTAAAGTCACATGTATAAGTAATTAAATTTCATAAGATTGGGAATGGAAACCCTAAATAAACATTTTGGGTAACATATATTAAAATTGTTAGACTATGTTCATTACATGGCCCAAAATAATTAAAGGAGAAGCCTAAAAGAAATAAAATGCAAACCAATACTTAGCCCACTTGATTAAGGGTATTTTAGACTTTTGATTAATCAAATTTGTGCATTAAAATAAAAGTAAAATGGAGGAGATAATGGAGCAAAGTGACTGGCCCCATTAGGCCATTTAAGGCAACAAAATTATGCTAATCAAGCTCCTTAATTAGTAACTCTTACATCAAGTACAAGTGTGTCCCTCTTCCATTGGTAGAAAATCTACTTAGCACCCTTAATCACATGATTAGACTCATTTGAAAGAGATAAGGTGAAGCCTTTTATCCAAGGGACAACAAAAGTATGGGGGATATTAGTTAATCACCCCATTTCATTTTGCTAGACATTTCATTTCTATTCTTCTTCTTCTTCTTCTATTTTTCTCCCAAGCTAGCAAGATACAAAGAGAGAAAAGGGAGAGAGGGGTTCAGTTTTGAAGAGAGAGAGAGATGAGTCTGCTAGCTTAATTTATGCACCCTAAGGTTATATATTATTTTGGTAAATTAAGGAAGGTTGCTACTAGATCAAGGTATAACCTAATCTTCATCTTCTTCTTCTATTTTGTGTTATAGCTTGATTTGTTGGGGTTATGAACTAATACTCAAGATACCCTAGTTGTACATATCATAATATATGAAACTAAGTATCTTGAGTGTTAGATCAAAGGTTTAGAGGAAGAAAATGAGCATATGTTCTTCTAGGGGTTAAACCCTTGTTTTTCTTTCACTAAATCTTGTGTAACTCAAGTTTTACAACTTGGATTTGTGATCCGTCGTCGGGGGGGGTGATAGATACATGAGTTATCTAGTAAACCCAAGTGGTAGAACACAAATCTAGTAAGTAGTAAAGCCATGGGGGCTGTTTTCCCAAAAACAGTCCACATAGAGTATTAAAGTTTTAAAACCCTAAAAAGCTACTGTCCCCATTTTTCTTAAGGCTGTTTTGGACAGATTCAGGTCTTTTAAAAATCTGGGAAAAATCACAGAGGTACCTTAAGAAGTTATCTACGTGTAGGAAAAAGAACGGACACGTTTCGATTTATAGGTTGTGTGTAATGGCTATTTCCGTAAAGGACTCCTAAATATTAACACCCGCATTTCTCATAGTGTATACATGGGAAAAATCCGAAATTTTTACAGTATGTTCATATATGCTATGGGAGTATACTTTGAAAATTTCAGAATTTGCTGAGCAAAACTCGATTTATGAAAAATGAAGCAAGATCCGAGTGTTTTGGGCACTTTAAAATTAGTAAATCACTTTCTAAAATTAAATAAAAATTTGTGGATCATTGTTGGGTCATATACTGTCTAAACCCAGAAAAGAAGAATTTTTGGAATCAGTTTGGTAGTTTTTCTAAAAATGATGAAGTTATGAATAAAGGGAAATAAATAGTTAAATGATGTCTTAAATAAAAAAAATATGATTTTAATGCTTAAATACTCCTAATATATAATATTCTAACTATTTTAGGGTATTTTGGTAATTTATAATAAGAAATATTATTTATGACCTTTTATGGATATTAAATAAGTGGTTTTGTAAAGGGTGAACAATTAGAATAAATAGTTTATTGATCAAACAAATTATTAAAATGTTATTATGATATTAATAATATTAGAATATGATATTGTTAAGTAAATAAAAATATTAAGATTAAAGCTTCATTAAAATATTATTAAATAATTAATCTTAGATTAAAATATTATTAAAAGATTAATAATATTAAATTAAAGTAAATAAGTAAATAATAATATTAAATTAATGATTACAATATTATTAAGTAAATAATAATATTTGAGATTTAATAAAATGTTATTAAAATGTAATAACATTAGTAAAGGAATAAAATATTATTAAATGATTAATAATATTAGTAAATGAATAAAATATTAATACGATTGGTAAATGAATAAAAGTATTATTAATTGATTAATGATACTAAAACATAAGTAAGATATTATTAAAGTAATAATATTAATGCATGATTAAAATATTATTAAGAGGATTAATAATATTAGTAAGGTATTAAAATATTATTAAGATGTTAATAATATTAGTAAGCGAATAAATGTATTATTAGTGAACTAATAATACTAAGAGGTGAATTAAATATTATCAAGATTAATAATATTAAGTGAATTAAAAATATTTTAAGTTATACTTAATGACTTTTAATATTTTAAGAAATAGTACATTAATATTTTAATATTAATGGTAATTATTTTAAAATGATTTTAAATATTTTAAAAATCATTTAAAGGGTAATATAAATGTTTTAAAAATAATTTTAGTTATTATAAATAACTTTAATATTTTGGCAATTGTTTCATTAATAGTTACATAATAATTAAATGATAATAGAATCATTTGATTTTTGAATCATTTAATAATGATTTGATGTTTGAAAATTCGTGATAAATTAATAAATGTTTATTGAGTCATTTAAAATAATATGGCTGATATTTATAGATATTGAGTTACAGAATAGAGTCTTAGACTCGATAATTACCCGATAAAGCTGTTGGTACATCGACATATTTTAGAAATTGATCTGGACTTAGATATTTTGACTGTATTAACGTTTGTTTGTGATGCAATAACTATTGAACATGTGTGATAATGTGATTAGGTTATGTCTTGTCATAAAAATCTTGATATATGTTATAGTATATTGTTCTAATAGAACAAATGATCTGATTAATGATAGGTCGTGATATAAAAGATAAAACTAAGTTGCGTATTGTAAGCAACGCATCAGGCAAGTATCCTACCTTTGCATTTTCTTTATGCAATGGGCATGGGTAAGAATGTTTCAGAATTATATTATTACTGTACAAATTATTAATCCTATATTATATACCCTCATTGATTGTCAACATGTTAGTATATGGTAATTCAGATATATATTCTGTTCGTTAATTTCTATAAATGGTTATACAAGTGTTCCCACTTGGATAATCATTGCATTTAATCACATGTTGATACACCTTTGTTAGTTACCCATATATATGTATATATGTTGAATTATAGATTCTTGTTGAACAAGATAAAACCTTATTATTATTCAACCGAATTGCCTTGGTTTGGAACCCCGATAAGTATGAACATCCCTTACCCGGGAAAAACTTTTATGCACCCAAGGTGGACAGATTGAACGATAACATCGTTCTTGCATGTAGTATTGATCAATACAGGGTACAACGGGCTAATCACCCTCGTGCCCGTAAGTTATGATGGTTTACAGATGAAGTTATGTTTAACCTTTTTGAAAATGAAAACAATGTTCATAGTATGTCCCCTTAACCCTATTTATAGTCAGAACGTAGTTTCAAAAATTTGAAAGAGGATTGTTATGTTATTATTATCGGTTCAGATTACTTCACAACTATTGATTTGTTGTAGAAGGGTAGTATTAAGAAAACATTTAAATTCTTTCAGCTTATATATATATATAATTGTTATTACTTGATGGGCACTCAAATGCTCATCCTTACTTAATTTAAATATTTTCAGCTAAGTATGAACAACCTGAAGGCTCTGCTAAGAACAAGGGAAAAGAAAAGGAAAGCTAACCAAATAAGATTGGTGGTAGTTTATGTAACAGTTTGATATTATTAAGACAATGATACTTATTAATTATCATGTAATGAATGTTTAAAGGTCTCGTACCTAGGGATTAGACTCTGATGATATGTAAATTAAGTTGATATTTATATTATATTTATTATTATTAGTATTATTTCCGCTCATAGAAATGGTATCGTGAAGCACTGAATTCGGGTTTCAAGTACCTGGATTCGGGGGCTTTACATTCACTATCTATTCAAGGTTTCAATGCAATATTGAAATCAATACTCAAATCAAGGTTTGAATCTCAATTTTATATAATTGAATGAACATTCTATAACAAAATTAATACTTCAAATGGGTTAGAACATTTCATTTGAAATCTTGGAATTGAATGATTAAGCTCTGAACGATTCGAAATAAGAATATGAAACTTGTTCAATAATAATAAAGTTTACGAACTTACTCACTGAAAGTTTAGTAATAGAAAACTTGCTCAATCATAACATAATATAGAATAAAATCTTGCTCAATGTAAATTAGGGTTTGAAAACTTGCTCAAAGAAAGTTTAGGGTTAGAAAACTTGCGTAATTATAATCATGATAGAGTAAGAATACTTGCTCAGCATAAGAGTAGGGTTTAGAAACTTGCCTCGTGCTTAGATTGTACGTTTACTATTCACGTTCCTCAATTTAGTCTTACATATCAATTACATTCACAATACCAGTTAATTATAACATAACCAACATTATAAGTACATCCTCTTTTGTCTAAACTATGGTTATGATTATATTAATTACATCACAACATTAATTTTCACACATTATTAGACTTCACGAAAGATGAATTAACTACGCGTTCGACGTATTACTTAAACACGTAAGAACATCATTGACATTGTTAAAAAAATCTATTTTAACATCACATTATATATTTAATACATTTTCATGTTCATTAGATTGGGTTTAAACCGCATTTTCTGGACTTGAACAATTAAATAAAACTTTATGGGCAGTTCTGCTAAGTGGCGTTGCAGTGCCCCAAAATGAACTTGGATCCAAATGACTAGAAATTGCTGCTGCTGACAAAGTGTTATGGCGCCCCAAATAAGCCTATAATCGGTATTGCGACTACCTTTCGATCTTTATGACGCACTATTTATACTAGGGACCGGTGTTGTAGTCTTTGTGGCCATGCGGTACGAAGACAAGCCCGCTAAGTGGCTATTGGACCACCGCTGCTAGCAATTTCGCATTTACGTAGTTCAAAGAACATAGAACATGGCCAATTTAGGCCAAATTTTCACACAAACAACGAAATCAAATTCACCCATAAACTATAAACTTAACATAAACATTCTATAACACTTTTAGCGTGCTTTTAACAACTTAAGTCACATAAACAACGAGATTTAAAGCCACAATTTTGATATTTTTGTGAAAAACTCTATTTTTGACATTGTTAACAAAATCAACTACTACGAACTTGTTTTTCAACCAAATCAGTTCATACAAATTTTGTTCTTTTCATTTTTACGTGTATAAACACAATTAATTATCAATTTATCGATTAATAGGCAATTTAAACATAAATTCTCATACTTTTAAGCCATATTTATATGTTCTTACTCTGTAAACCATAAAATTTCAATAAAACACAATTACATGGATTAATTACTCTAAAATACATATAAATCATATATAATTGAACTATACATGTCAATAAACATATAACATCATAGATTTAATAATTAGCCATGAAAATTCAATTACAGATAGTTAAAAGCCAGTTTTCATGAAAAACTTTAAGAACGCAAATTAAAATTGGATACAAGAGATTATCATTGATTTATCTATTATGATTAGGTAAAATGATATGAATTCTTTAATTCTCTAACTTATTCTTCTTCAATCTCACTAACTCTCAAATTCTCTCTTTTTTCTCTATTTTATGCTCTCCAGGCTTGCAAACATGAACTGACGCATAACATAAATTGGCGTTAAATGGCGCGACATGGGTAGCGGTTAAGCGCACCCTGGCCTTAACTGGTCCAATATTGTTAAGCCCATGTTTGGTTGTTACTTATTTGTTCCTTTTTCCATTTATTTTAATTAACTTGCTTATTATATAGTTTATTTGTCTCCCTTTAATTAATCAAATAGTATTATTTAAGTGAATTAAATATAAGGCAATATTACCCATTAAATCACATCATCACATAATTAAATTTCTCATTTATTAATTATAACAAATCAATAAATCTCTAATTAATTATTTAATTAATTAGAACAACATTTAAATTATTTAACAACTCATTTAATTTACTTATCTCAATTAAATTCTTACTTTGATCTATAAAATTATTTCACATTAATTTAATTAATGTGACACACTTAATTAAATTAATCTACCACAATTCCATCAAATAATCATTTAACTCAATAAATAAATTAACAAAATATTTATTTAATTCAATAAATATTTAAAAATTAATTACAAAAGTCTTGTTCGTCACATCTTTCCCCTCTTAAAAGAATTTTGTCCCAGAATCACGATTCACTTAATTTGTCCCGTTACATTCTCCCCCCTTACAAAGATTCTATCCCCAGAATCGACACACATATATTAAGTAAATAAATGAGGATAATTTTTCATCATTTGTTCTTCGAGTTCCCACGTTGCTTCTTCAGCATTGTGGTTCCTCCAAATTACCTTAATAAAATGTATTACTTTATTTCTGAGTACTTGTTCCTTCCTATCAACTATCTGAATATGAATTTCTTCATTGGACAAATCTTTCTCAAATTGCAGGGGTTCATATTCTATAATGTGCTTGTAATCGGGCTTATACGGTCGTAACACAGAAACATAAAAAACATTATGGATATGTTCTAAGGCCGGACGTAAGGCTACCTCATATATGACTTCACCAATTCTCCTTAGTACTTCGAAGGGTCCAATGAACTTCGGACTCAATTTTCCCTTCTTACCAAATTGGATCTTTCCCTTCCAGGGTGACACTTTCAAGAACATGTAGCTACCAGGTTTAAATTCTCGATTCTATCGGTGTTGATCAACATATTTCTTTTGCCTGTCCTGAGCAGCTATCAATCTTGTTATGATCACCTTGACAATCTTGACGGTTTGTTGTACCAATTTTGGTCCTAGTAATTGACATTCGCCAACTTCATCCCAGCATAATGAAGTTCTGCACTTTCTACCGTACAACGCTTTGTAAGGCAGCATGCCAATACTTGCATGGTAACTATTTTTATAAGCAAATTCCACCAACGGTAGATGATTATCCCAATTTCCTTTGAAGTCCATGATACAAGCTCTATAGCATATCCTCTAATGTTTGTATTGTCCTCTCGCTCTGGCCATCTGTTTTAGGATGGTATGCCTTACTCATTCTTAATTGCATCCCCAAGTATTCCTGTAGTCATTTCTAGAAGTTTGATGTGAAACATGGATGTCAATCCAAGACTATAGACACTGGAACATCGTGCTTTGAAATAATTTATTTCACATATAATTTCTCTAACGGATCCAAGTTAAACCTGATCTTGATCGGTAAGAAATATGCTGACTTCGTTAGGCGGTCTACAATAACCCAAACTGCGTCGAAACCTTCCTGAGTCTTTAGAAGCTTTACCATAAAATCCATCGTGATATATTCCCACTTTCATTCTGGTATGTCTAACGGTTGTAACAACCCACTTGGCCTTTGATGTCCTGCTTTAACTTTTTGACATGTCAAACACTTGGCCACACAATCGGCAATGTCTCACTTCATATTTGGCCACCAGAAATGCTGTCGGAGATCCTATTACATCTTTGTACTCCCTCGGTGAATCGAATACCGTGAATTATGAGCCTCACTCAAAATTTCCTCATTTACCTTTGATACTTGCGGAACCCAAATTCTTTTATCGAATCTCAATATCCCTTTGTTTTCGATTTCGAATTTCCCTTCCTCTCCTTCAGATATTGTTTTCCTTATTTTCTCATATTCCTCATCTTTGAGTTGTGCTTCCTTAACCTAATCCACCAAAGTTGTACCAGTTTCCATTTAAAATATTTTTTCATTCGATTCCTTAGGATATTTTACCTCCAGCTCTAGTTTCATCATTGCCGAAATTAGCTCCTCCTGAGCGGTTAACATAAACAGTTTCTCTCGACCCTTTCTTCGTAAGGCGTCAATAATGACATTCACTTTACCTGGATGGTATAAAATCTCACAGTCATAATCCTTTATTAACTCCAGCCATCTTCTCTGACGCATGTTCAAATCCTTCTGTGTGAAAATATATTTCAAACTTTTATGGTCTGTATATATTTCATACTTCCCTCATAAAGATAATGCCTCCATATCTTCAAAGAAAATGCCATTGCAGCCAGTTCTAAATCATAGGTATGATACCCTTCTCATAATCTTTAGTTGGCATGACGCATACGTAATGACCTTACCGTTCTGCATAAGCACACATCCTAATCCCTTATACGATGCATCACTATACAGTACAAAATTTCCCGTGCTATTCGGGAGAGACAACACAGGTGCCGAACTTAACTTTCTCTTCAGCTCTTAGAAACTTTCCTCACACTTCTCCGTCTAAACGAACTTCACCAATTGCCTAGTCGATTTCGTTAGCGGAGTCGTAATTTTTGAAAAACCTTGAATAAATCTTCTATAATAACCTGCCAGTCCTAGAAAACTCCTTACCTCCAACGGTGTCTTCGGTTGATCTCAGTTCATCACAACTTTAACTTTCGATGGATTTACCAAAATCCCTTCCTTGTCAATCACATGTCCAAGGAATTGCACTCGTTTTATCCAGAATTCACATTTCAAAAATTTGGCGTATAACTTCTCTCTTTTTAATGCCTCCAATATCACCTTCAGATGTTCCACATGCTCCTCCTTGGTCTTAGAATATACCAGAATATCGTCGATGAATGCCACCACAAATTTATCAAAAAATGATTTAAACACCCTATTCATTAGGTCCATAAATGCTGCAGGAGCATTCGTTAGACTAAATAACATTACCAGAAACTCGTAATGACCATAACGAGTCCTAAAAGTTATCTTCAGAACATATTCTTTCCTCATCTTTAACTGATGGTACCCATTTCTCAGATCTATCTTTGAGAAATACCTAGCTCTTTTCAGCTGGTCAAACATGTCGTCAATCCTTGGCAATTGATGAGTGAGTTTTATAGCTATGAATCGGGTTCCTATTTGGACTTAAATGGTGTTTAATCCAGTCATTTTTGTACAGTTTGATGTGTTTTGTGTTTTTTTTGTTTGTAGGTTGCATTATGCGTCAACTTGGTAATGATGGTGGCATTGTTGTGGAGATTAGCATGCAAAAGCAAAAAGAAAACAAGAATCGCATAATCATACCCACGTAGGAAATGAACATGCATGCTGAAGGCACTACTACTAGGCATAAACCCATTGCTAAGTAAATGCGTGGATAGAAGAAGAAGTTTGGCTATGATTCTAATATTGCAGATGCATGGACTAGAGAACTTTAGCTTGGATTGGGACTGTGTGTGGACATCTTTATCAGTTTCTACAAGAATTATACAAAAAGAAGAGACTCATTAATTAATTAACAATCAGTCACAACTTTGAGCCCTAATTTACCAAAGATCATTTGAGGAGTGGAGCATAAGATCAAGATCACGAGGATTTTAGAATTGAGCGATGATAAGGGTGGTTTTGCACTAGTCTTTGTCTTTCAATTCAATTTCTATAATAGGGATGATGAACTCTTTTATCTATTCAGTTGTTAATTCATTCATTATGAACTAAATCTCTAATTAAGCTTGCAATGGATCTTTAATGTGGAATGATGATTATCATGCTTTGAATTCAGTTCAATAATACTATCTATTCAGTTCATCTATTGTGATTTATGCTTAACTTATGAATTGCTTGATCACCAATTCTTTATGAATTTGTATGAACTCGAGAGATGATATATGAATCTAGACTTAGTCATAATAACACGTGTTCATGATTTCTGTGTTTTGATGGAATTCTTGATGTATGTTTAGGATAGAGATATACCTAACATTGCATTTAATCGTGTAAGAACTTGAGATTTAAACCTTATTTGATTTTAATTCACATATAGATATAGTGAATTAGTTAATTAGGGTGTTTGACTTAATTCTATCAATTAGTGCATTGAGAGATGGCTAATTCTACCTTAGTGTTCTTGATTAATGAACTGAGATAGTTAATTGAAAAGAAGTTTGATAATCTGAGTGAAACTTTAAGTGAAATTATAAGCTTAATTCTCCATTATCTGATTAGAATTTTGTAGTGATTAGTTGGGTTGATTTATTTTAATTTAGTTATTTAGTTTTTCTTTAATTGAAAGAATTAATTTGATTAGTTTAATAAAATTGAAGTAATATAAAGTTGGTAATTGTTAGATTAAAATTCATACTTGTCTTTGTGGGAACGATACCCTACTCATCATTATATTACTTGTTGATCACGTATACTTGCGTGCTGTGCGTATTTTAGAATTTACACCAACAAGTTTTTCGCGCAGTTAGCGGGGACTAATTTTGATTTTATTACTTTCAATATTAGTTTAATTAGTTCAGTTTTAGTTAAACATTTTTCTCATTCTTTTTTTTTATTTTTTGTTTCAGGTTCTCTGATTTAGTGCATGCAAACTCGGTCAAAGAAACCAGATTTTCTTCCTTACGAGGACAATATCGAACGAAGGTTTCAAAGAATTAGTAAGTGGATTAAGGAAAATTGAGAGAACTTTGATAAACAGGAAGAGAGTATGGTTGTAGAGGATCAGAAAGCGCTGAGGGATTACGCTACTCCCAGGGTTACTGAGATTCAGTCAAGCATCACCAGGTTTGTAAAAACTGTAAATCACTTTGAGATCAAGCCTAGGATGATACAAATGATACAAAATTCAGTGCGGTTTGGGAGATTAGCCAATGATGACCCGAATGAGCACCTTATAAGCTTTTTGGAAATTTGTGACACATTCAAGTACACTGGGGTGACTGATGATGCAGTTAGGCTTCACTTTTTTTCGTTCACACTGCGGGACAAGGCAAATAGTTGGTTACACTCACTACCACCAGGGTCGATTACAACTTGGGATGACTTTGCTCAGAAATTTTTGGCCAAAATTGTCCCACCGGCGAAGACTGCTAGGATGAGGAATGAGATTACGATGTTTGAACAACATCATGGGGATTCACTGTACGAAGCTTGGGAAAGGTACAACGAACTACTAAGGAAGTGTCCACATCATAGACTTTCCAAGTGGCTACAGATGAATAATTTCTATAATGGGCTAAATGGAAATATCCAAATGAGTATTGATGCAGCTTCTGGGGGGTGCTTTTATGGCTAAGAGTTTTGAGGAAGCTTATGATTTGATAGAGACGATGACGGCTAATAACTACCAGTGGCCCACAACAAGAATGACACAACCTAAGGGAGCTGGGGTGTTAGAAGTAGATGGGGTGACAACACTAGCGATACAGATTTCAACATTGTCAAAGAAGATGGATGCTCTCACGGGTGCACAGGCTCAGCAGGTTGCATTTGTTTGTAAATTATATGTTGGGGAACATCCGACAGAATAATGTGCCATTGACCCTATAACAGTTCAATTCGTAGGTAGCTATAACAGAATTCCTCAGAATCCTTATCAGAATGCCTACAATCCGGGGGTTAGGAACCATCCCAACTTCTCATGGAGTAACAACCAAAATCAGCAGGCTCCACGACCATCTTATCCCCCTGGGTTTCAAAATCAACTTCAACAGCTAGCTCCGCATCAAGAGAAAAAGTCAGATTTGGAAGTGCCGTTGTTGAAGTACATATCGGCTAATGAGGCAGCAATGAAAACGCAAGCGACGGCGATAAAGAACTTGGAAAATCAGATGGGACAATTTTCTTTAGCATTGAACAACAGACTTCAAGGGACATTACCAAGTGACGCTGAGAAGAATCCAAGGGGAAATCATGAGCAGTGTCAAACAATTACTTTGAGAAGTGGAAAACATCTTGAGGGATAGAGTACAAAAAATTGTCAAAGGAAATATGTCAATGAAAGTGAAGAAAAGTTAGACAAGGAAAAAAAGGGTGAAGATACGCAAGTGGACAAGAATCAGGCAGATGTTGAGCTAGTTGTCTATCTTCCACCACCGTTTCAGCAGAGAGTTCAAAAACAAAAATTGGATAAGCAGTTCTCTAAGTTTTTGGAAGTTTTCAAGAAATTACAGATTAACATTCCTTTCGTAGAAGCCCTAGAATAAATTCCGAGCTATGCCAAGTTTATGAAGGGTATTTTGTCAAGGAAGAAGAAGTTAGAGGACTATGAGACTATGGCATTAACGGAAGAATGCAATGCAGTATTGTAGAGAAAGTTGCCTCTGAAGTTGAAGGATCCAGGGAGTTTTACCATTCCTTTCACAATTGGGAACATGACCTTCAACAAATGTTTGTGTGATTTGGGGGCGAGTGTTAACCTTATGCCGTTATTAGAGTATACTCAGTTAGGTTTGCCAGCTCCGAAACCTACAAACATATCACTACAGCTAGCGGATAGATCAGTGACTTATCCAAGAGGAATTGTTTAAGACATTTTAGTTAAGGTGGATAAGTTCATATTTCCAGCGGACTTTATTATATTGGATTATGAAGAGGAAAAGAGCATCCTAATTATCTTAGGGAGGCCATTCGTGGCTACCGGGAGGATCATTGACGTTCAGAAAGGAGAATTAACCATGAGGGTACAAGACCAAGAATTTAAATTCAATGTATTTAAAGCCATGAGGTTCCCTACAGATGAGGAAGAATGTTTCCGAATGGATGTAATTGACAAGATGGTTAATGAAGACCTGATTAGAGGTTTAGACAAGAATCCATTGGAAAACACTTTGTTGGGGAATGATGACTTGGATGATCCGGAATTCGTTGATTACTTGCATATGCTGGATTCTTTGCCTAGAGTGAGTAGATTTAAGGTGCCATTCGAGCCACTACATACTGAAGAAAAAATATTAGCACGAATGAAACCTTAACTTTGGGAACCACCAACTCTTGAGCTTAAGCCTCTTCCTAAACACCTCAAGTATGCATTTTTGGGAAATTCTAATACTTTACTTGTTATTATTGCATCTAGACTTAACGAATAGTAAGAAAGTAAGTTGCTGAGGGTGCTTAGAGAGTACAATTCTGTGATAGGATGGACAATCGCTGACAACAAGGGAATAAGTTCGTCATTCTTCATGCACAAGATACTCTTAAAAGAGGATGCAAAGCCAATAGTGGAATAGCAGAGAAGGCTTAATCCAATCATGAAAGAGGTTTTAAAGAAATTTTTTTTGAAGTGGTTGGATGTTGGGATAATATACCCGAATTCAGACAGTTTATGGGTAAACCTAGTTCAGTGTGTCCCAAAGAAATGTGGAATGACAGTTGTGACGATCGACCACAATGAACTGATTCTAACGAGGACAGTGACCAGATGGAGGGTTTTTATGGATTATAGGAGGTTAAAAAAGCAACCTGGAAGGACCACTTTCCTCTACCATTCATCGACCAAATGTTGGACCGTTTGGCTGGGCATGAGTATTATTGCCTATTGGACGGTTATTCAGGATACAATCAGATAGTCATCTCTCCTGAGGATCAAGAACAGACTACCTTCACGTGCCCATACGGTACCTTTACTTTCAGGAGAATGTCCTTCGGGTTTTGTAACGCACCAACGACCTTTTAGCGATGTATGATGGCCATATTTTCAGACATGATGGAGCGTAATGTTGAAGTTTTCATGGATGACTTTTCAGTTTATGGGAACATTTTTGATATTTTCCTTGAAAATCTGGTCATGGTTTTAAAACGATGTGTGGAAACCAACCTTGTACGGAATTGGGAAAAGTGCCACTTTATGGTCGAATAGGGAATTATTCTTCGGCATAAAGTCTCTGTGAAAGGGGTGGAAGTTGACCGGGCAAAGCTGGACACAATTGAGAATCTTCCACCGCTAACTCCAGTTAAGGGAATTTGCAGTTTCTTTGGACATGCCAGATTCTACAACAGGTTTATTAAGGATTTCTCTAAGATTGCAAAACCACTATGAAGTCTATTTGAGAAATATGCAGTTTTTCAGTTTCAATGAAGAGTGTATGACAACTTTAGAGCAGTTGAAAAAGAAATTAATGACAACTCCCATAATCATAGCACCGGATTGGACAAAGTCATTTGAGTTAATGTGTGATGCTAGAGATTGCGCGATAGGGGTTGTTTTGGGTCAACGTCGAGAGAAGATATTCCATGCCATATATTATGCAAGTAAAATCCTCAAGGATGCTCAATTGAACTATACGACCACCGAGAAGGAGTTACTTGCGGTCATGTATGCTTTTGATAAATTTCGAGCATATTTGATAGGAACAAAGGTTGTGGTATACACGGACCACTCGGCAATACGGTATCTTATTTCAAAGAAATGTGCTAAGCCTAGGCTTATTAGATGGATTCTACTCCTTCAAGAATTTGATTTGGAAATAAAGGATAGAAAGGGGACAAAAAATCAAGTGGCTGATCATCTTTCGAGGTTGGAAAATCCGGACAAGGACATGGCAGATAAGTGTTTGATAAATGAGTCATTTCCAGATGAACAACTATTTGCAGTGAATTCTAAATTTCCATGGTATGGAGATTTTGCTAATTCCTTGGTGAGCAAGATCCTTCTCCCTGATTTGAAACGTCAACAGAAAAAGAAGTTTGTACATAACGTTAAGAGGTACATGTGGGATGAGCCTTATCTGTTCAGATAGTGTGCGGAAAAGATGATTCGTAGATTTGTGCCTTACAGTGAAGTTAAAAATATTTTGCACGCATGCTATGCATCTGCATACGGGGGACACTGTGGGAGTGAGTGGACAATGACAAAGGTACTTCAGCCAAAATTCTACTGGCCTACGATATTCAAGGATGCCCACCAGTTTGTGAAAAGCTGTGATAGATGCCAAAGGGTGGGAAATATTTCAAAAAAGGAATGAGATGCTGCTCAACACAGTCATGGAAGTCGAGATTTTTGATGTACGGGGGATGGAATTCATGGGACTTTTTTCGCCTTCATACAACAATTTGTACATCCTGTTAGCTGTGGATTATGTATCAAAGTGGGTTGAAGCTGTAACACTTCCTACTAATGATGCCAAAGTGTTTTTGAAGTTTCTACAAAAAAATATCTTCACAAGGTTTGGCACACCGAGAGAAATCATAAATGATGAGGGAAGTCACTTCTGCAATAGATTCTTTACAGATCTCTTGGCAAAGTATGGAGTTAATCATAGGGTTGCAAGAGCTTATCATCCCCAAATGAATGGCCAAGCCAAGGTTTCCAATCGAGAGGTGAAGAGAATTTTAGAGAAAGTGGTAAATCCGAACAGAAAGGACTGGTATCTAAAGTTAGACGACGCTTTATGGGATTATCAAACAGCATACAAGAAACCAATTGGGATGTCTCTGTATCAACTGGTTTATGGGAAAACATGTCATTTTCCAGTGGAACTTCAACATAAAGCGTATTGGGCCATTCAAAAGCTAAATTTTGATCAAACAGCTGCAGGAGAGAAGAGACTTCTATAATTGAATGGGCTTGACGAGTTTCATCTACAAGCCTACGAAAACTCGAAGCTATACAAAGAAAAGGTCAAGAAGTGGCATGATTAAAAAATTTTATAAAGAAAGTTCGAATCGGGTCAATATATCTTATTATACAACTCACGGCTGAGGTTTTTTCCCAGTAAACTCAAATCGCGATGGGTGAGGCCATTTACTATCAAGAAAGTTTTCCCACATGGCGTCGTTGAACTCTATAGTAGGAATCCATGTAAAACTTTCAAAGTCAACGGGCAGCGTCTAAAACATTATTAGGGTGGTGACATCGACAATCAAGCCACCACGATCACTCTTGCCGATACGGCGTGAAACAGGGAGTAGTCAGACTAAAAGACTCAAAAATAAGCGCTCATTGGGAGGCAACCCAATTTTCCTATCATTTACAGTATTGCAGTTTCATGTTATACAATTCGTAGTTTAGTTCATAATTTTAGTATTACTTAGTTCATCTATATGCAACTCGTAGTTAATTTGTTGGTCATATTAAGTAATTTTCATCATGCTTGCTCAAACTCTATGAAATTATCTTATATATTTGGTTTTAATGGTTTTCAGGTACAAAGGATGAACTTGGACAAGCACGCAAGTCAAAGAAGCTAAAAATTTCCCATTTTGCAGAAGGGAGAACCCCGCCCCGATGGGCATATTTCTCGGTTAACACACCCACCCCGATGGGGGGGGGGGGGGGAGGGGGTTTCCTCTGGATATGCCCGCCCTGGTGGGCCTTTGTAGTTCATTTACCCCCCGCCCCAGCGGGGGTATGGGTTTCTTGAAAAAAAATAAAAAGCTGTAGATCGTGTCCTTGCTCCACTTCTATTCCTCATAACTGAGCCTGAACTCCCATAAACCCATGAATTACCCCCCAATACTCCCTTATTCTCCATTTAATTCGATCATAACCTCCATTCTATATATCCCTAACCTTAATTTCATCACTCCCACACCACATAGCTATCAATCCATTGAATTTCAGTCACTTAAAACCTAGGGTTTGTCACTTTTTGGGTTTGCAGTAAGATAGCAAGGAGGAAATTCAAAATTGGGTAATCAATCACTATACTATCATCATTCAATTAGGGCAATTTACTATGGGTAAGACATTCTCTTCAATTTTTCATCATAGTTGGATTTCAATTATCAAATTTGGGATTTTGTGAGTGTGGTGCATACTAAGTGTTTGTGTTATTGCCAAAGCCAAGTTTGGGGTATTAGTTGATTGTAGTAGTGATAAAATGGCTCCGAAAACTCCGTCTAAGCACCAAAGGGGCGAAGGTTCTTCACCACCGGCACGAAGCTTTGACAAGAGAAAGTTTGTTAGTGTTAACGCAACAGACAAATATAACTATCGTACGCCCAAAGCACTAACACCAGAGAGGGGATTGAGACCTGATGCTTTTGATGGACAGATACAGAGGCAGATTCATGAACAAGGATGAGAGGTGTTCACTAATGATCCATACCCAGCTATTGTGAATGTGGTCAAAGAATTATATGCTAACGTTGAGGATAAGGCACCATATGTGGCATCCGTGAGGGGAAAACAAGTGGCCTTCAGTCCTGAAGCAATTAATGAGTATTACAGCGTACAAGCCCCTGTAGTTTTCAAATATGTCCAGCTATGTAACAATAATCCAGATTATGATCAAATCCTCTAAAAAATCTAAAAATCTGGAACTGTTTGGGCTAAGGGGAGAAAGGGTGGCACACTATTCATGAGTAAGGACCTCAGCTTATATGGTAAAATCCGGTATACATTTATGTGCGTGAAGCTACTTCCTTGGACGCATACCAGTGAAGTGACAAAAGAGAAGGTTCTGCTATTATATGCCATAGTGAATGACTTTGACATCGAAATCGGCTTTATCATCAGCTTCTCCATCCGATGATGTCTGCGCGGGCCATTTTCAGGAGGACTGCCACACCCATCTCTCATTTGTGGGTTATGCAGGCAGTCTAGAGTTCGATGGTCAGGTGACGAGCCCGTTTAGCAGCCCCTCAAACTGCTTGATTATAGGATGATTGCTCGATACAATGTATGGGCTGGAAGGGAGTCACATCCTCGAGGTTTGGGCTTCGTGTTTCCAGACGCTCCTAAGGACGAGGAGGCAGAAGATACCTCTGAGGATGATGAGTTCAAAGCTGATGAGGTGACTGGTGATGAGGAAGTTGTAAGGGGTAACAAATCTGCAAAATATGTGTTCAGTTCTCAGTTACGTAGTCTTCAGAGGAAACTTGATGATAGAGATAAAGAAGCTGATAGAAAGATAAAGAGACTGGAGGCAAGGCATGATCACATGTTCAATACAATGACTAGCTCCTTTACCTCATTAAATGCGACATTGCAAAGATTAAATCCAGCCGCTGTGGACCAGTTCCAGTTCCAGACTCCACAGCCAATGCCATAGTACCCTCTTTCCAATTAAGATGTGGAGGAGTTTTCAATCTTTATTCCCCAACCACTGTGACACCCCCAAATCCGGGTATCTTCCAACCCGACAGATGGTGCTACACGGTACTACCATTCACACATACATTCCATTAAAAAGTCTCAAAAGAACGAATATGTCTTATATATATTCAAAATAATATTACATTTTCCCAGGTTCTTTATAACCCATTTATTCGTTCTTGTCATAATATTCAATATATTACAAATGTTCACCTATACTATTACATACGTAATCTAAGGGTTCGTCTTCACCTTTCCCTTATCCTTGTCGGAGCCTTCAGTCCGTTCGATCTTAGCTGTGTTCATATGGTTCAAGTAAGAGTGAGCATGACTAGCTCAGCAAGTACTAAAATTCTAATAAACAATATGCTTGAAACATAGAACTCGTATATCTTCAATAACTGAACAATAGCTATGAAGTACTATCGATAATTCAAAATAGCACTTCTTTTCATTCAAAACGTTTTACAACAACAATATTCAGTGAAATATTAATTCCGGTCCAAGATCTTGAGCATTTCATAAGTTCTTTTGAAAAGGACATCCCGACACTAAGTCCGTAAGTCCGACATCACTTACGAACACGTCTAGGTGATCAGCCTATAGTACTCTATGTTGATCAACACTACATTCATTAAATGTGTATACGTTTAAGTTATGGAAACCTCACGTGCCTGTCGTTAAACGATGAAAACATTTTATCATACTTAGTCTTCGTTTGAAAACCACACCAATATAACTCTGTAAACATTAACCATGCTTGATAGAATCATAATATAAGTCTAGCAGAAAGAATTAGCTTTGACTTCATCATATAAGACTTCATGTGAAAGAATACATTAATTTCAAAGCTTGTCCAGACTGAATTGGAACAAGGGTTAGAATACTTGCCTTTAGCGTCTGCTTACTGTTTATCACACGTACACTTTAAGTCTCTAACTTTCTACAATACATGAACATATAAAGTACCACATTAGGTCATATATAATCAAGTATGTATACTACTATATCTTACCCTTCATCTCAATCTAATCCCAACTTAGATTTGATATTATTGGTTCTGGATTTTCGTTACATTGTTTCATTACGTTCATGTTTAATTACTTATCTTCAACCTTTAGACAACATAAATAAGGTTTAACAATACCTTACAATACCTTATTAAATTCCTCAGTTTATTACTACTGAGTTACTGTTCATGCTATACTTGTAAACCTTTATCACTGTCCAAATCCTAGGGTTGGCACTGCGGCGCCACCCATTACTCTTTAAGCCGCGCTGCGACGCGAGTTAACAGTGGGTACAGAACGGACTTGGCGTTGGGCGCGAGTCTCCTTTGTTATGGTTATACTGTTGTGCCGCTAGCTAGCAGTGTTCTTTCGTCTCGGCCTCATGTGAAGAAGCTTTAAGAGTTGTGAGTCGCCATGGCGCGACTCTATGCCTCGGATAATTTTGCAGATTTTGAAATTTTGCGAAACTCCGGGACACATAACTTCTTCGTTATAAGTCCGATTTGGCTCGTTCAAAAGCCTACGATTCACAAATTACATACTCTATGCGTTCATGCAAGAATTTTATCTAATTGACTTCGTTTGCTAAAATTTCACCTATTAATTCATTTTTAACGAAAATGATAAACGTTCGTGAACGTTCAATGCTCGTTTCTTCGTTCTAAGTCAGAATCCGGTCATTTTCGAGTCCGCAACTCTATAATGCCAAATATGACTTTTTTCCATCGAAAACCAACATTTTTGACTTTAAACACAAAATACGATTTCCATTCCGAGAATTTCACGAATTCTATGATTATCTTCCAATCGTGTGAATTCCGGCGGAACCTCATTACTAATCATTCTAAATGGATTTTAATCAACATATGAACATTTCAAGTTACTTATTGCACCAACTTATTATCAAAGTAAGTTTTGACTTATTCTCATAAGTTAATAACTTAATCAACTTATAAACTACAAATTTCCTTGCTTATGACTTAATATGGACTTAAGTCCACCAATCAATGTTCTCATACCACATCGAACATACTAACATCATATGACAAACATACAATAAGTTCTTCACAAGTTTATCAACTTATTTAAGTTCAAGTTGCTTATTCAACTTATTCGGCTTAAGTTCATTGATTACTTACTTCTTATATGTTCTTAGCATACATGCACATTAAGTTACACTTCTCTATCAATCTTATTATGGTAGAGATGGACTAATAGATCACAAGATCATTTACCTTTGATGACTAAAGTCTTCTTCTTTGAAATCTAGCAAAAGGTTGATTTGGCTTTAAAAGTGCTTATTCTCTCTAACACTTAAGTTAATTTGTTTTGGGTGAAAGTTGAACAATGAAAAATGATCAACAAACTCTCCTATTTATAGGCTTGGAAAAGTGAGGGCATAATGGTCTTTTAGGCCTTGCACCTCCTCAACTAACCTCCTTAATCCACCTCCTTATTAACCTCCTTACTATTCATTGATTTACAACTAAGTAAACTTGCTAGCCACATCTATTACTTGATCATCACAACACTTGATCATCACACAAAGTTCTTGCCCATCAAGTCTACCCATATTACTCTTGGTTTGCTCTATGTATCATGGCTTAACACATTGGGCTTGCTTAATTAATCTAGCTAATTCTTATTGGGCTTACATTACAATAGTTTGGACTCATGATTAACAAACACTTGGGCTTGCATATCACTTTCTATTGGACTTCTACAAATATTATAATAATCCTACAAGTCCATTCCATTTAATTAAACACCTTGGCATATATACTATACGTATAATTCTCGTATGCTAGCTCGTATACTAAATTGTAATATATGTTATTCCATTCTCCATACTTAATAGTATAATGCGTCGTATTATACTTACATTCAATACCTCGCATAATGCCTACACATCATATGATTAATACTTTCTCTTCTTGACGCTTAATAATCTTAACGTTCTCTAATTAAGTTCGCATGCGAAATATTGCATTTTCCATACTTAGATTATTATTACATAATCCATCTCACCTTGATATTATAACGTTACGTATTTCTCGGAAGTTCAAAAATAATTCCCGAGCAGAAATCGATGAATAGTGTTTTTCGAAAAATTTCTCTGAAAGCTTTTATTTTCGTCTTAGAAATTTAAACACTTTAATTCTCTTACGTAGTTAAAATACTACAACATTCTGACGTTTCTAGGTTATAGAACGACAATCATCTTATCAACACGTAATAATAATAAATAATATTATTTTATTCATTATTAAAAGTATTTACAAAGGTTCGATTTTCCGGGGCGTTACACTCTCTCCCCCTTATAAGGATTCTGTCCCCAGAATCTCGCTATATATAAAAAAATTACACAAATAAATGAGGGTTATTCTTTTTCATCATTTCTTCCAATTCCCACGTTGCTTCTTCTGCATCGTGGTTCTTCCATATCACCTTTACGGAAGGTATGACTTTATTCCACAGAACTTGTTCTTTTTTATTGACAATTTGAGTCGGCGTTTCTTCGTACGTTAAGTCCTTCTCAATATGAATAGGCTCATATTCTATCACATGTTTATAATCTGGCTTATAAGGACGTAACACGGATACGTGAAATACATTATGTATTCGTTCTAGGTCTGGAGGTAATGCTATCACATAAGCTACATCACCCACCCGTTTTAATACCTCAAAAGGTCCTATGAACCTCGAACTTAACTTTCCCTTCTTTCCAAAACGTATCTTTCCTTTCTAGGGAGATACTTTTAGAAATACGTACGAACCTACTTCAAATTCTCTATTCTTTCTATGCGAATCTGTAAACTTCTTCTGTCTGTCTTGAGCTGCTAGAAGACGCATTTGTATCATCTTGACAATGTCCGCTGTTTGCTGCACCAATTCTGGTCCCAACATTCGGCGTTCTCCTACCTCATCCCAATACGGTGGTGTTCTGTATTTCCTTCCATACAAAGCTTCGTAAGGTGGCATACCTATGCTCGCATGATAACTATTGTTATACGTAAACTCCACTAATGGTAGATGATCATCCCAACTACCCTTGAAATCCATGACGCAAGATCTTAACATATCGTCTAACGTCTGAATTGTTCTCTCACTCTGTCCATCCGTTTGTGGATGATACGCCGTACTCAGCTTTAACTGCGTTCCCAACTGCTATTGTAGACTCCTCCAAAAGTTCGATGTGAATCGTGGATCACGATCTGACACAATTGATACTGGTACTCCATGTCTGGAAATTATTTCTTTAATATACAGTCTAGCTAACTGATCTAAGTTATACTTGACTCTAATTGGCAAAAAGTGAGCCGACTTTGTTAATCGGTCCACTATTACCCAAATCGCATCATACCCTTTTGTTGTAGTCGGAAGTCCTACCACAAAATCCATCATGATATTTTCCCACTTCCACTCCAGAATTTCCAATGACTGTAATAAGCCACTTGGTCGTTGATGTTTGGCCTTAACTTTCTGGAAAGTCAAGCACCTACTCACATACTCTGCTCTCTCTCTCCTCATGTTCGGCCACCAAAAACTCTGTCGAAGGTCTTGATACATCTTAGTACTACCAAGATGAATCAAAAACATCGAACTATGAGCCTCTTGTAACACCTGCTCCTTAAATTCCGTCTCATTCGGAACCTAAATTCTTCCTTCAAATCTCAATAATCCCTCATTATCAAGGCTGTACTTAGTATTGTTGGGTAAAATCTATATACGCACAACACGCAAGTATACGTGGTCAACAAGTAATAGAGTGATGAGTAGAGTATCGTTCCCACAGAGACTAACTAGCAATATCCTTAACTTACAATTATCAATTTCCTATTAACCCTAATTTTATTAAACAAATCAACTCAATAATTGTAATTAAAAAATCTAAATTAAAGGATAATTAAACTAACACAGAATAATCACAAATATCATAATCTGGAATTTCAAACAATTAATGGAGAATTAGACTTATGATTTCACCTTAAGCTTCACTCTGATTTTAACACCTTTTTTCCAATTCAATGCACTATTCCAGTTTATTAACCAAGAACACGAACGTAGTATTATCCACCTCTCGATGCACTAATACCGTATTAACGTTAATCCATAATTAAGATAGAAATCCGTTAAACACCTTAATCAACTAACCCACTATATCTCTATGCGAATTACAATTGAAGAAGGTTTAAGAATAAGTTCTCTATCCGATTACATGCGATGTTAAGCCTATCTCTTCCTTAACATTCATCACAATTAAGCTATTCACAAAATCATGAACACATGCTATATCAACTAGGTCTAGAATTGAACATCCTCTCTCGATTCCATCCAATTCCACAAAGAATTGTTGATCAGGCAATTCATAGATTCAAGCACAAATCAATATAGATAAACTGGAAATAGATTATTAAATTGGAAATCAAAGTTTACAAAATCATTGATTCACCCAAGGATCCATCACAAGCCTAAAGAGTGAATTAGTTCATGCTAAACAAAATAAACACTAAATAAATCATAGAAATCATCCTTAGATTACAAATAATAATCTAACACAAAGAATATTGAAAAACACCTTTCACGTAGACTAGAATTGCAATCGTCCCGAAAAATCTCCTTCGAAATACTCCTCCACACTTGCTAAAAACTGAGCTTAGATCTTCGTAATATGTCTTCTCCCTGTCTAATTATTGTTCATTGAGTATATGTTATCCAACAACCAAGTCCTAGTCGAATTCTCTATCACATAGAGTTACATTGCCATACAAATAGCTAAGATTCGTACCAAAAAAGAAGTTCAATCACAATAGGACAATGCCAGATTTTCCACCCCCCGCCCCGACGGGGGTTTAAGTACTACATAAGCCCGCCCCGACGGGGGTATATAGTATAAATTGTCCCGCCTTGGCGAGCTACCTTCCTGCTAATCTGAATTGAGACCCTACCTTTACGGGTGTATAAACTAATGATGCACCTAAATGGGCATGTCTTCTGTCAGATGACTTTGCTGATTTTTAAGTTGTACTCCATTTTTTTTCCAATTATGCTCCAATTGACTTCAATTCAAACCAAATAGCTCCAAATGTACATTGAATGCGACAACCACCATTCTACACATGAAATAACATAAAACAAGTAAAAATGAACATGATCACAAAGATTTTAGCAACAAATAATCATGAAATGGATATTAAATCGCGTATATAAAATCCACTTATCAAAATCCCCCAAACTTAAACCGTGCTAGTCCTCGAGCACAAAAAAACTACATGCAATGCAATGAAATGACAAGAATACAACTTAACTTATATGCTTTCAAATCCAACAATGTCGCAGAATCAAGATTATCTTAGCGGCCTCAGCGAAAACAAGCAACTATACAATACTAATTACCAAACACCAATCTACAATTCCGTTTTAATCCACGAATCTCAATCCATCATCGCTAGTATAGTGTGTGTGTAAAACATCCATGATCACCGATACTGACTCAAATTTCAATACATAATCAATCTCTTAGAAGGAATCACGCAGCACAAACTTAAAAATTTCGAAAATAGACAACTTCAACTAAAATCAAACAATCACTAACTCGGGGGTTCACGCGTGGTACTTATACTTTATTCATATATATATATTAGATATATACGGGGGCTTTTTGCTCTTATTTCCTGTTTTATTTTTATTTTTTTATTTTTTTATATATAATACACATAGCTATGCAATGTCTTATTCCCTTAGGCTTTTCAATGTTACCTTAACGAGCTTTCGACCAACGACTCCCAGACCATTAAGACCTTAGGGCGCTAGGTGTAAAGACAATCCCCTCGGGCTTACTTACTCAAGTAATAAAGGCCATAAAACTAGACAAGCATTCCATGGTGTTTATTCATATATTTTTTTTAAATAAAGCTTATATACCCCACATAACATCCCCCAAACTTAGGTTCTTGCCTAACTTTAGCCTTTACTGTCCATCCTTGTCATTTGATCATTCACTCTAGCATTATCCTTTAGAGATGTGACGCCCCCAAATCCGTGTAATCATCAATTACAGAACTTGGTGCTCACGATACAACATACACCATCATCTAACTAAGTAAACCTTAACAATAAGGAATAATAATATTAACTATTACATAATTATTCAAAATAAAATCCCAAGTCTTTACAACCTTAAAACATACTGGAACTTAGTCTTAGCGTTTATCGCTACAATACACATATGCAAAAATAATTATTTTATTACATAACCATTAGCATCACTTCATCTTGGACTTTCCCTTGTCCTTGCCCGAATCCTCAGCCTTCTCATCCTTAACTAAAAGGTTTAAACAAGAATGAGCACAAATTGCCCAAAGAAGTATCTTGGAATAAATGGGAAATATACATCGGGATAAAGGCATTTGAATTACTAGATCTCAACAAATTGAAAGATTATCAAGTGTTAAAGAAGAACATCAAGAATAAGAATTTAAGAATTTTCAATATCATACTAAGGGGTGTAAAATACCCTGAACATATTTTCTTTCATCAAAAACCATCAGGCGGTTTAACAATCAAATAGACTGTAAACAATCAAATAACAATTTAAATATTTATGGACTATTGTCACGATCGAGAAATTTGTAATTTAATATGCATCTTATCACATAACATATAATAAAATAAATAATTCATCTAAAAATAATTGTCACATAAGAATTTCACATAAGTTTGTTTATTGAAATTGTTTAATTACATGGAAAAATCTAGGATATTACATTCACCTCCCTTATAAAGGATTCCGTCTCTAATCACCAAACCCTACCTTACCTGTGTTTTCATCAAATCTCTTCGTTGAATAACTTCAACACATTACCTTAATATAGGTTTTATATTTCCTATTCCCACTATTCTTGATAATAAATTTTTGTATGTTTTATTTCATAACATTTACTTAGACTCAATTATATTTGAGTATTACATATTCTTTGACCCGTTCATTATCTTTCCCTAAGGATCATTATCATATACTATATTCTCAAACTCACGGGACATTACATTCACCCCTTCTTCTAAGAATTTCTTCCTCGAATTTTTTTTTGACTTACTAATTTTCATTCATTCCATTTATCAAAATAGATTTTATGTTAATATCTATTTATTCATTAGGTTCTGCAACCAAATTCTTTCTCTGCGGATCTTTCTAAGATCATCATATTCCTCACCTCATCCTCTTTTAAGAGTTTCACATTTCTTTTCTTTCTGAAATTTCATTTCTTTCTTGAAATTATTATGCTTTGCTTAATTGTCTCATCCTTTCCACTTTCACCTTCAGAATAACAAGAATCTTCCTCAATTGCTCAATAATTGGGAAGCAATATGAATAACAGGAATTTAAAAGTTTCCAAATCATGCTGAGGGGTCATAAGACCTTGAACTACGTCCCTAGGTTATCAAGTATCTCGACTTGAACCTTTAACAGCCATAAGACTATACGGACCTTGAACTCTTCTCCAGGTTTAATAGTGCATCACCACCATAAACCATCTTTAACAGAATGTTTAGCAATCACACAGACTAAAAACACTCTCTGCAAGTACTCTAGGTGATCACTTATCGCATTTTACGTCAGTGCACAACGTATTACATCTTAACATCGTGAACGACTATATGAGTTACTTTCGGAACCATTGTCTCCGATAACATGTCCCCTTTTTACAGGGTTGTTCACCTCAGCTTTTCAACATCTGAATCCGCACCAAAATAATTTGGTTTGGCATAACTTCACAAGAAATACTTGAATTTCATGAACATCTTTCAATATTCGTCTAGCTGAATCAAGTAGCATAGACTTCTACAACAATTCGGACATCAATCGAAATATACATATACACGTATATATATATTCTCATATCTTAAAGAAACCTCAAAATCTTTTTATGACGTCATGATACCGCATCATCGTATTTACAAATCCAGCTTGAGGGATTCTCATCATTTTGTGACTTTGTCATACTACATCATACCATAGTGGGCTGACGATCCTTAGATCACATCCAACACTAGGTAATACTGCATTGATGACTCCATCATTTTTATCATCTTTGCACCAGGTTACATGATGCATTAATGATAGAAAATACATTTTGATATATTACAAATCATTTTTGTCTAGCCGAAGCAATTAGCATAAACATATGAATAATAGTATTGTTGTTAAAACTCATTGGTTCCATCATTTGATCCAATGTTTTTCAAGAAAATAGAAGTGTAAACATCAGCACGAAGTCAATAAATTTCGAAAGTCTAGCATAGCTAGTAGATTTAGAGTACCTATGCTTCCACCATCAACTCCACTTTCTATAATGATCCATTGCTTAATAGGTCTATCTATTCTTATCATCCTCAATACTCCATTTACACTTATCTATACCCAGTTCGTCAAACTTACCACACGTTATAAGTTCAGGAACTTGCCACAATCATATAAGTTTAAGAACTTATCCTAGTCGCACTATGATGGCTTCCATTCACGAGGGGTTCAAAAACATACCATATAATTATGAGTCACGAACCTACCATAAGTATGAGTTTTAAGAACTCGCACTTAACCTTATAATATTCTCTAACTATACTCTACCTATCTGTTATACACATGAGAAAAGAATCACCTTCTCAACAAGCATATAGCAAATAGCGCGACCCAAACATTCCAATGATTATCAATGTGATAAACTGAGTGTAAGCACAAAACCCTCGCCCATACAAAGGTTTGTACGACTCAGCCATCATATGAGTCCTCAATTGAAATTCCACCTAACTCTATCTTGCTTATAACTTGCTCTTTGCTCGATACGAATTCCTCGTATCACATCATCTATAACTCCTCATGAGTTATCTCGTACTATTTCATAGTACTCCATCTTCATAGCATTAAGCTTTAATTATTCAAACATTATAGACCATCTTTCTTTTATAACTTAAACAGACCACGTCGTGATCTTATTCTATAATCATCTCCCTTAAAATTCTTTTCTTAACTCGTGATCGTTTTGTTTTACGATCTTCTTTCTTTCTCTTTTTCATCATCTACAACATTATTCGTTATCTTGGCTTTTGGAGTTAGGAAACTCCCATTTTTTATCTTTATATCTCTTAGATTCTTCTTTGAATCTTCTTGTTTATAAAAAAAAAATTCTTCCTTTAAGAATTTCTAACTTCATTTACATCGCTCAAAATTTCATTCGAGTTCTACATTTTCATCATATGTATCCATTTTTACACTTGGTACACATCGAGTCTCTAACAGTTTCAATATGGTACGCTGAGTGGTTTCCTACAAACAACCAACAAACTAGGTTCCGAGTTACTAGTTCGTATATACCTCCACTCTATGAAGGAATCGTTTAGCCCAGATACCATACCTCAACTACTAAAGAGTACAACTGTACCATACTTAACTATAACTTTTCATTCTTAACTTCGTTACCAATCTCTTCTTATAGACAGTGTCTATTTGTTACCACCTTACATTCCTATTATTGGAGTTGGGTAACTCCATAACTCTACGAGATTCTTCTTTGAATCCTCTCACGCATGTTTTCATCCCTTCTTTAAAAATTTCTTAAATTACTTCTTATTGTTCAAACTCTATTTGAGTGTATTCGTTCATTATCTTCACCTCTCTTCTCTAAGGTTATAGCCTAAGGTACTCCTACCTAAGGTTTATAACCTACAGCTTTGATACCAACATGTGACGCCCCCAAATCTGTGTAATCATCGATTACAGAACTTGGTGCTCACAATACAACATACACCATCATCTAACTAAGTAAACCTTAACAATAAGGAATAATAATATTAACTATTACATAATTATTCAAAATAAAATCCCTAGTCTTTACAACCTTAAAACATACTGGAACTTAGTCTTAGCGTTTATCGCTACAATACACATATGCGGAAATAATTATTTTATTACATAACCATTAGCATCACTTCATCTTGGACTTTCCCTTGTCCTTGCCCGAACCCTCAGCCTTCTCATCCTTAACTGAAAGGTTTAAACAAGAATGAACACAAATTGCCCAGCAAGTATACGGAATAAATGGGAAATATACATCAGGATAAAGGCATTTGAATTACTAGATCTCAACAGTTGAAAGATTATCAAGTGTTAAAGAAGAACATCAAGAATAAGAATTTAAGAATTTTCAATATCATACTAAGTGGTGTAAAATATCCTGAACATATTTTCTTTCATCAAAAACCATCAGATGGTTTAACAATCAAATAGACTTTAAACGGTCTCTGCAAGTACGCCAGGTGATCAGCCCATTGTACCCTTCATTGTGCACATGTATTAAGTTTAAAATGCATAAGCATAAATGGGACTATTTGCCCGACATCTGTTTTTCCCGTTCATTCGGGTTGTTCATCTTAGTAATCATGCGAGACCTCACCAAGGCAACTTGGATTGGTAAACATTCAATAGCTTCGAAAGATGTGTTTGAAATCATTTTTCATCAGTAATAACTAGCTGGAACCAAAGGCTAGGAACATACATAGAAATAGTTCTATGATGACATGAAACTTAAAAGCATAGCCGTTAGAATAATAACTGAATAACCATTGAAAAACTTGCAAGATAATTGGAGTTTGTATGACTTTTCAACGAAGAAACTTGCACGAATAAATAACTAACACAAGTCCAATACTTACCCTTACTGCGATAATATTAGTAAGGATTTAATAAATACTCAAAAGAAATTAGGGTTAGGAAACTTGCCTGATATTCCTGCTACAATTAACGCTAGCGATTAACCTTCACATAACCTAATCACATGTGTCTCGTTAATCACCATTCATACACAATCTTGTTTGAAGTAAAAGGGTCTCCTATTAGATATGCTATAAACATCATAATAGAATATATTTAGAAAATATATGCCACCCATTTTAGATATCATAGGCAGACCCAAAAATGTAACTTAAAATGCCCAAACATAACAGTTTTTACATTTTTTTTTCTCAGCTTTACCATACCTCGCTACAACAGGCATAACTAATTCGTTTTAAAGCATTTTTGAGCGATTCTTGTGCCCACGCGAAGCTAACTTCTGGGGCTAAAACTTTTGTTCATGGACCATCTTCAAATTCCAAGCACAAAATTCCAGAAAATCCGTGCAAGGAGACTGCTCCGAATTTGTTGGATGATTTGACGCAACTACTTTGAAAAGTCATAACTTCGTTGTTCAAGTCGAATTCGTCTGCTTCCAGTCTATGGAAAGCTTATTCAGTGTACTATAATAACCCAAAGCCCAAAATTTTCTAGAAACTGTAGCTAGCCCCGAATTTGTCCTTAGGGTCAGCAGTTCACAATTTTTTTCGATTTCTAACATGTTTATTTCGCGACCTTACAATTTTCATATCTCACTCAATATAGCTTCGATCCGAATGAAATTTGGACATGTTATACCTCATGCTACATACTATTTTACAAAATTATTACATGCAACAAATGGATTATCTAAGACATGATTTCTAGTGACCAAAAATCCTGAAAAATCATGCAAACTAGTCTAACCCAACTTTTGAGAAAATCATGATTTTGATTCTAGCATGCATGGATTTGATTCCTACTGTCCAGACCACATTTGTCCTTAGGGTCAGCAGTTCACAATTTGTTTTCGGTTTCTAACATGTTTATCTCGCGACCTTACGATTTTCATATCTCACTCAATATAGCTTCGATCCGAATGAAATTTGGACATGTTATACCTCATGCTACATACTATTCTACAAAATTATTACATGCAACAAATGGATTATCTAAGACATGATTTCGAGTGACCAAAAATCCTGAAAAATCATGCAAACTAGTCTAACCCAACTTTTGAGAAAATCATGTTTTTGATTCTAGCATGCATGGATTTGATTCCTACTATCCAGACCACATTTACTAACATATATATACATGTTACAACAATTCATTTCTCTAACTTTTCATGTTTTGATCAAATTAGCAACTAAGAGGCATAATATCAAACACTTAGCATGCAAGGCATAACTCTTTGGATTTTTAAAGCATACATGGCATGATTTGTCCAGAACTTATGTTCTTATTACACCATAACAATCAGACCACAATTACCCAACATCACATACTCCAAAACAAACCATTTATAAAGGTCTCCTATGCATATTCTCTCATAGTTTTGGAAGAACATAGAGAATGAGTTCATAGCTTACCTCTTTGGCGAATTCCTCTTGATTTAATCTGTTAGAGACTCACTCCTTGCTTGCTTAGACTCTCCAAAATCTCCAGAAATCACCACAACATCTATTACTCTCAATATTTTCTTCTCTTTTCTTTATTTTTGCTCTCTAGTTATAAAGTTGTTGTGAAAGGAAGAAGAGGCTTAGATGGAATGTATATACCTCATATATAGTGTAATGAAACTGAAATCTCCAGCCCATTACAACTCCCCCATGATCAGATATCATTACCCTCACAAATTCATTAGGCTAATTATGGGTAGGAGTTAAGAAAATGAAAGGTTTTTATTTAATAACACAAGAGTAACCCCCCTCTCCTCCCTCAATAATCCTTATAATACGTATACTCCTTCCCTTGTCCCATATAGATTGTCACAAGAACTCCCAGCAACTGAACTTCATGTAAATAAAAACATTATTTTAATCATTTAATAAATTAACAAGTCATTTTGACCATTTTGCCCTCCGTAGTCAAACGTGTCGATACTTATATCAATTCCTACTAAAGTCGACGTCCCGGACGTCATGGAACTCTCCGTTTCGTCAAACACAACTTCAAAATTAAGTAGTTGACAATTAATCGTCGCTCAAAAGTGTGCTTGGGCTAAATTTAAGATAATATTATATCTAATAAAGTTCCAAGAGAAGAGATTTGATCAGATGTGATATTTTACGTCATGAAACTTCCAAGTCCATATATCTATAAATAAGAGCATTGTAAAAGAGAATGGTGGATATATAAAAATATTATGAGGCATGTCTCATTTTCGTGACACATTTAAAAATATTATGAGACATGTCTCGCCAAGTGACACATTTTCGTGGTTACAGTCTATCCTGCCTAATTTCGACGTTTCGGACTCAAATACGCAGACCGCGTCTCTAAATTCTGCTCCAAACTCAAACTCATATTTGTAAGTCATCCCACGAAATTAATTAGAATTAATTCCATCCTTAACCAATTTAAATAATTTGCCTAACCGTAACAACCATTAATATGCATCTTATCACATAACATATAATAAAATAAATAATTCATCTAAAAATAATTGTCACATAAGAATTTCACATAAGTTTGTTTATTGAAATTGTTTAATTACATGGAAAAATCTAGGATATTATAAGAGACCATTTAGGTACCAATTTGAACTGACCAATTAACATAGATGTTTGTTACTCGTGCTATCCTTTTATACCAGTTTCAAAAAAACTCAAGATTTGATTCATAAACAAAAATTATTTCATAGTTCTAATACTCAATACTGTACTTGTTAACTTATTGTCAATCACATCATAGGTCCACAAATAATATAAACTACAACATTGATGGACTTACGCAAACACAATAATTACTAACTAATTTTTTTTGTAATTGGATAACAAAATGCATTACAAGATTATCTACTATGCAATGACAAACATTAACATAAGCTACTATGAATGCACCTAAGCTACCATGCAATACTGAAAATAAAATGCAATACAGAAATTTAAATGACCAAAATTTAAAATGCAACCTAAATGAACTAAATGCATGCAAACATGTATTTAAATCCCCCAAACTTAAATTAGACAATGTCCTCATTGAATGAATAGTCAAAATAAGGACGTGAGGATTTCCCTGCTATCGCTTAAGTCTGAGGAGGTGGTTGTTGTTCTTCTTCATCGGTATCACTCGGTGGGAACCTTGGCATTGGTCCGGGCTGTTGGTATGGAAATTGTGCCGCTGGGTTGAAACTTTGAAGAGTTGTGTTAAACGAGGCGAAAGATGTGTGCATAGCATCGAATATATGCTCTTGCCTCATTGCCAATCGGCGCATTTCCCGACGAGTTGCCTTGGTGTGTGCATTCATTTGATTTTGGAATTCAAGGAACTGAGAACTAGATATGGCCTCGGCCTGCAATACCTGCTCAGCCCCTTGTTCGCCCATTTCTTCATCTTCATCCCCCGATGTCTCTATAGCATCCACGTTGTCTTCCGACGACGACGGGAAAATGAATCCCACACCACGCGGATGTGACTCGCCTCCTGCCCATACAAAATACCGCGCTATCATTCTCGAATCAAGCAACGCAAGCGGCAATTGAGTGGGCTCGTCATCGGACCATCTCACCCTTGCTTGACAACACAACCCACAAATGAGGGATGGGTGTGGTAGGCCTCCAGAAAAATTTCCACGTAGGCACCGACGGATGGAGGAGCAAATATTGGCTCCGAAATCAATAATAAAGTCTTGGACTATTGTAACGATCTAGAAATTAATAATTTAATTTAAATATTTATGGAATTAAATAAATATTTAAAATAATTTATTTATTGAGGAAAATAAATATTTGATGAATTGTCATGAATTAATTTAGTAGCTAAATTAATTAATGTTAATTAAATTGAGTAATGATAATTTTATTTGTTGGATTTAATTTAAGGAGATAATTAAATTAAATCAATTGCTTAATATTTAAGAAATTAGTTAAATTAAATAAATTGTTTAATTTAATGGAAATAAATAAATTAAATAATGTAATGTGTCTAAGTTATTAATTAAATTAGATATATAATTATTTATTTTTCGTAAGTATAATTATAATAGAAATTATTTTAATTACCATTACAAGTTATTTAAATTAACTAAACTAAAGTTATATAAATTGACTAAATTAAGGTGTGACAAAGGAAAAACCATATGATATAAATATTATTTAAATAATCTAGTTTGGGGAGTTAGTGTGGAACCAAACATAGCCTTATGGCTTTTGGTTATTTTAAGTGATGTGAGTCTTTTTATATTTTTACCTGTCATTAGTGGGTTTCAGTTTATATTTACACATATTATACCTAAGGCTAGCGTCTAGTTTCTTCTTATTCTCGTATTTGGCTAAGGAGAAAGAGTAGAGTGTTGAGAGAGAGAGAGAGAGAGAGAGCTTGGAAGAGGAGAACACAGAGATTTTAGAAGATCACAGTGGTTTTGAGAGATTATCATCTTTGTCTAGCATTCACTAATCAAGGTATAAACTATTCCTATTATTATTCTTTAGTTTTGGTTGTATATGTGTATATCTTTTTGATAAAATGTGAAATCACGAGAATTGTGATGAATACATGTTCTTGTAGAATTTCAAAAATCTGTTGATTATCATGTGTACATGTTATTTGTTATCAAATTCATGAGAAATTGGGTTGAGGAAAAAAAAGGAAAATCACAGTGTTTGTGTTCTTATAATATGGCCATAGAAAGTACCAAATTTCTTGTTCAATATATGATGTAATCTGTAATTTGTTGATGGATTATGATAATATGTTAAGAAAAGAAAACAACGCAGTTTAAATTATGTCAATTGATTGAAAAATGAATTCGTGGTGATCAAATTTGCTAAAGGTGTCAAAAAAGGAGTTTTCATGAGAAAACATGAAATTTAAGAAATTAAAATAGTTTAATTTGATGTTTAATTGTTCTAAGATAATGAATATGTGAGGAAACATGTATGTGTTAGTTTTATATCAGTTGGATGTGCTAATTTCACCGTTTGATGGGTGAAATTTATGTTTGTTGGGCTAAAACGGCTCATTCCTCACCGCCTCTCAGTGTTGTGTCTAAACACCCCATAGCAAATTGCTGCTTAAGTGCCAAGGAAAAAAATGGCGCAGCTGCGCCGGTCCCAAGCCTAAGTGTGGTACAGCTGTGCCACACCCTAAACTGAGACAGTGAGGTCTGCTTGTTTACAAGTCAGGCATATGGACTTATATTAGTTTAGCATGCATGTTAATGATGTTGAGGCATAATATAAACTATAATAGAAGATTGTCATGCGTTGTTATGTAAAGTGTAAAAGAATTTAAGTGATTACTTGAATAAGTTATGTAATGAACCAAATGGGATGTTTTAAAAAGTTAAATGTAAATGATAAGGTACATAGTGTGATTTCTGATTCATTAAGTGTGTTAACCTACGTGGTTAGGTGCTAAGTTAGGGTTGTGACCTAAATGACGGTTTAAACCCTAAAAGCTAATATCCATGCAATTAATTGTTGTTACGATTTTGATGATATGTGTAGAGTAATTGGAGATTATTTCATTTGTGTAACTTACAATCAAGGCAAGTTTTCTAACTCTACCTTGTTATTATTGAGCAAGTTCTTAAATCTTAACTCTTTACATTGAGCAAAGCATTCTAACTTCATTCTTTTCGTATTGAATGCAAGTTTCCATTCCTATATTATTATTGTGCAAGTTCCTAACATTCTTTGTGAAGTTGAGCAAGCTTAACCTATCTTGCGTATGTTTGTACAAGTTTGTGTAACCTAATTCATTACATCGAGCGAGATTTAGTTTCCTAATTATTATTCAAAGCATATATTGTTTTAACGCATCGATTCAAATGAGATTGTTCTAACACTTATGGTTATAGCATTTTGCTTGTATATCATGTTTATTCAATCACATATTGTTGTTATCCGATCTTTGATCTTGATAGCCTTGGTCAGTTGTACATTTTGTATTAAACCTTTATTGATGGAAATTTAATAGTTTTCTAAAATTCTAGAAGCACCGATAAGCTAGTTCCAAACTAAACTTTCTTTAGTGCGGAAATTCTAAATCCAAACTGAGACGAACAACCCTAACATAGGGGATTTTGTACGTGTAACGTTTAGATGTTTGTGCACAATACATGGTATAAAGGGCTGATCCCCCTAAGTACGTTAAGAAGGGTCTGTATAGTCTAAATGATTGTTAAGGTTGGGTAATAATACCTAAGTACCGGGGACATAGTTCGTGGTCTTAAGACCCTCAGATAAATAAAGTTCAAATTTGTTTTCTATTTTGATTTGTAGAATAAGTTCCTTATTGTTAAGCTTTCGTTGTTCACTCTCATGTTATTATCATTGCTACGTTCTATATCAGTGAGCATTTGTTTGCTCACTCTTTTAATTAACACTGCAGCTAAAGTGGAGAAAGTTGATGAGCCGTCGACTAGCAAAGGCAAGAGCAAGATGTCCAAATGATGAAGACTTTTGAGAATTTTATTTTAATGAATTATGTTAAAGACTTGTTTTAATATGTGATGTATTTCGTAAAATTATGTAATAATTTTAAGGTTAGATTACCTGGGATTTATTTTGAGATAATGATGTAACCCTTTATTGGGAGAGATTATGGTTTAATTTATTTTAATTATGTCTTTATCCTTTGTTATGGGTAGTTAGATGTAATAGTTTTTGATAAGTGAACACCAAATCCTGTGGGAATGAAGTACTTGGATTTCGGGGTGTCACAGGTTGGTATCGAAGCCTTAGGTTATGAACCTTAGGTGGGAAAACCTTAGGAAGTAACCTTTAAGGAAATAGAAAACATAGAGGTGTTTAACTCTTACCGAGTTTTAAGGAATGGATTAAGGTATCCATTGAAGCTAAATAACAAAAGACATTATGTGTTATGTGTTAATAACTTATGTGCTCGCGAGTATCAAAAAATGTTAAGTAAAACTTAAAATATTTTGTTGTCAAGATGTCTACCGAAGGAGGATCCAGTCCAGCTAGAGAGGTGATACCTCAGATACCTATAGATGATGAACCCCGGGATATTCACGTAGTGCGGGAGCAGTTGATTCAGGAGGATGTGCCTGTGACCGATCTCGAGGAGTTTAGTTCTGAGGATGTAGAGGAGGAGGATGGGGAAGAGGATCCTGAGGAGTTTCCACCAAACTCCATATCAGCTGAGATGTATGATGCTTTGTATGACCGTAATGTAGAATTATAGGACGAGGTTGAGGAGCTAAATGAAATGGTTGAGATGCATCACGCTTCGATGGAACAGAAGGATGCAGAGATTCAGGAACTCGATTCAAAACTTGAAACACGGAGTGGGATCTGGTTCATACAAAGGGTCAGCATGAAGACCTGTTGGCAGTGCACGAGAAGATGAAGACTGACATGGAGAAATTGAAAGATGATTTCAAGGAGGAATCAGCTAAGTGTGCAAGAGCGGAGGATGCGTGGATAAAGGTGACTCAACGTGCAGATCGTGTTGAGGCTAAGGTCCAAGTGAAGAAAGCCAAGATGAAAGAGATGTATTATGCTTTTAATTCGGCGATTGATAGGGCCCAGGTTCGAGTCTACTATTATCCACCTCAGTTTGAGAATTCGCCGTGGTTCGTGATGGATCGCAGAACGGCATATCGTATCATAGAGGAGGAACATCGGGAAGCCTTACGACGTCTTAATATTCCTAGATAGAATAAGATAGATAACAATATGTGGTTAATTATGTAAATAAATAAATTGTGAATCCCTTATTTTGAGATAAATAAAGGGATATTATGAGTATCTAATCCTGAAACTTGTCTAGTTCAGGAAAGTGAATGTTGATAACGGGTATGCTATCTTTATCATGTCTTAAAACGTTTTGAATAAATAAAATATCAAAGTTTATTTGAAATGCTATGTGTTAAAGCTTTAATCTTGGAATGTTTAAGTTAAACTTTAAATAACCAAGAAATTGAGTAATGAGCTAATAAGCGTATATCTTAACAGAAAATGCCTCCTAGAAGAAGACAACCACGTCAACAAGCATCTCCAGAGGGGTCTACTAATAATAACAATGAGACCAACGCTAATCCGGTTCAACAGTTGGTAGCTTTGTTGACGAGTGCACTTGCGAATTAACCGCAAGCTGAAGTCACGACTTTCAAGGAATTCAAAGCGGTTGGACCGCCAGAGTTTCAAGGGTCTATGAATCCAGTGGAAGCCCAAACCTAGATTATGGAAATGGAGTAGGTGTTCGACGTTACTAGAGTTAATGAAGATCAGAAGACTACGTTCGTAACGTTTATGCTGAAGTCTGAAGCTAGCTACTGGTGGCAAGAGAATAAGGTTCGTGGAGGACAAGGAGTGATAGCATGGGATAGATTTAAGGAGATGTTCTTTGAAATGTACTTTCCAGCGAGTTATCGAAATCAGCTGGAAGTGCAATTTCTTGAGGTGAAGCAAGGAACTATGACGGTGCCAGAATATGCTGCGAAATTTAATGAGTTGTCAAGGTTTGCCACTTATCAAGTCAATACTGATGAATGTAAAGCAAGAAGGTTTGAACAAGGATTGAAGCCCTGGCTTTACAGCAAGGTTTCAATGTTCCAGCTGAATACCTTAGCAGCTGTACTGGAGAAGGCAATTATCGCGGAAGGTGGAAGTGATGCTTTGAACAAGTACAACCAAGAACAGAAGAAGATGAAGAATGAGAATGAGAATAAGGCTGGTGGAAGTAACGTTAGAAGTAATAATCAGAAAAGGAAATGGAGCGAGAATTCGACTGCGGGAGGACAACAAGGAAATCAGTAGAAGAAAAAGTTTGAGGCTTGCGCAACTTGCGGGAAGAACCATACTGGGGTATGTTTGAAGGGAAAGCGAGTGTGTTTTAACTGTGGTCAGGAGGGACACATTGCACCGAACTATTTTAGTCCGAAGAAAGGAGCATGCTTTACCTGCGGTTTGAAGGATCACATGGCTCGTGATTGCCCTAAGAAGCCAGCAGGAAGTGCAAGTGGCGGAAAAGGAAACAACAACGGTGGTGGTGCATTGACTATCATCGGACCAAATTTCAATCAAGTCGACTTCATCGCGAGGACTTTCAATATGACCGCAGGGATGTTGTATGATCTAAGGATGTGGTGTCGTATCATTCGATTAATGGTATTAATGCTTATGTACTATTTAATTCGGGTGCTACTTGTTCATTTATATCCGATGAATTTGCTCAGAACTTAGATTTGCTTCAGGAAGAATTAGAATTTCCCTTAAGTATAGAGATTGCAAATAAGGAAGTGATTCCTGTTAGATAAATATATAGGAATTGTAGAGTGGATATAAAAGGTCATGAGATGATGGTGGATCTGATACCAATTAGACTTGGTGAATTTGATGTTATACTGGGAATGGATTGGTTATTCAATTACGGAGCAATAATTGATTGCCAAAGGAAGTGTGTTAACCTTATGACTCCGTCAAAGGTTGTGTTCTTTGGCAGCAAGTCACCTCGACAAGCAAGTTGTCTGACGGTGATGCAAGCCAAGAAGTTATTGAGACAAGGATGTGTAGGATATTTAGCCTACATAGTCGATACGCAGAAGAAGAGTGCGAAGTTGGAAGAGATACCGATCATAAGAGATTTTGCAAACGTATTTCCAGATGATTTTCTGGGTCTTCCGCCGAATTAACAAATCGAGTTTGTGATTGACTTACTACCAGGAAAGGTTCTGATATCTAAGGCACCATATAGAATGGCCCCGGTAGAGATGAAGGAGTTGATGGTGCAATTTCAAGAATTGCTCGACAAGAAGTATATTCAGCCGAGTGTTTCGCCATGGGGAGCACCGGTGTTGTTTGTTAAGAAGAAAGATGGAATGATGCGGCTCTGCATTGACTACCGAGAATTGAATAAGGTCACGATTAAAAACAAGTATCCATTACCTAGAATCGATGACCTGTTCGATCAGTTGAAAGGAGCGAGGTATTTCTCAAAGATAGACCTGAGAAGTGGTTATCATCAGTTGAAGGTGAGGTCTGAGGATGTGCCGAAGACAGCGTTCAGAACTCGGTATGGTCATTATGAGTTTCTGGTTATGTCTTTTGGTTTAACCAATGCACCTGCAGCATTCATGGACTTGATGAACATGGTGTTTAAACCATTCTTAGACAAATTTGTGGTGGTGTTTATTGATGATATATTGGTATATTGAGAAAAGAGAAGTTGTACGCTAAGTTCTCAAAGTGTGAATTTTGGTTGGAACGTGTACAGTTTCTCGGACACGTTATTGATAAGGACGGAATTTCGATAGATCCATCAAAGGTGGAAGCTGTAATAAACTGGGATCAAACCGAAGACACCGTCAGAAGTGAGGAGTTTTTTAGGATTGGCGGGTTACTACAGGCATTTTATTCAAGACTTTTCCAAGATCGCAACTCTGTTGACGAGTTTAACTAGAAAAGCGGTTAAGTTTGTTTGGACAGAGAAGTATGAGGAAAGTTTTTGAGAATTGAAGAAGAGGCTGAGCTCTGCACCTGTGTTGTCGTTACCTGATGATACAAGAAATTTTGTGGTGTATAATGATGCATTGCATAAAGGACTAGGCTGTGTGCTTATGCAGAACGACAGAGTTATTGCGTATGCATCACGTCAGTTGAAAGATTACGAGAAGGGGTATCCGACTCATGACTTAGAGTTGGCAGCAGTGGTGTTTGCCCTAAAAATTTGGAGACATTATCTTTATGGAGAGAGGTGTGAGATATATATCGACCATAAAAGTTTGAAGTATATCTTTACACAAAAAGATTTGAACACGCGACAAAGAAGATGGTTGGAGCTAATCAAAGATTATGATTGCGAGATTTTCTATCATCCCAGAAAGGCGAATGTTGTTGCTGATGCCTTAAGTAGGAAGGGACGAGAGAAATTAATGATGTTAACTGAGAAAGAAAAGTTAGTGTCGGAAATGGCTAAGATGGAGCTGGAAATTAAATATCCGACAGAATCTGATGAAAAGTTATTCCAGATGGGAAATAGTTCAACGCTAGTGGATGTGGTGAAGAATGCATAACTTCAGGATGAAGACTGCGAAAAGATAAAACAGAAGATATCTGAAGGTGAGGAAAACAAATTCAAAATTGATTCAGAAGGATTACTTCGATTCGAAGGGAGAATTTGGGTTCCGCCAGTACCAGAGGTTAAAGAAGAAATTTTGAATGAAGCTCACAACTCACGATATTCGATTCACCCTGGGAGTACAAAGATGTACCAGGATCTTAGACATTATTTTTGGTGGCCGAATATGAAGAGGGATGTGGCTGAGTGTGTGGCGAAATGCTTAACGAGTCAGAAAGTCAAAGCTGAACATCAAAGGCCAAGCGGATTGTTACAACCGGTGGAGATACCAGAATGGAAATGGGAGCATATCACAATGGATTTTGTGGTAGGTCTTCCAACGACTCAGCAAGGTTACGATGCCATTTGGGTGATTGTTGATCGACTAACGAAGTCGGCACACTTTTTGCCAATTAAGATTCAGTTTACCCTAGATCGATTAGCAAAACTGTATGTGAAAGAGATTGTGTCAAGACATGGTGTACATGTGTCCATTGTATCAGACAGAGATCCATATTTCACATCTAATTTTTGGAAATGATTACAAGAATGTTTGGGAACACAGCTGAGAATGAGCACAGCGTACCATCCTCAAACTGACGGACAAAGTGAAAGAACAATCCAAACACTAAAAGATATGCTCAGAGCTTGTATCATGGATTTCAAGGGGAATTGGGATGACCATCTGCCATTGGTGGAATTTGCTTATAATAATAGTTATCACGTGAGTATTGGCATGCCGCCTTACGAAGCATTATACAGCAGGAAATGCAAAACTCCATTATGTTGGGACGAGGTTGGTGAACGTCAGCTATTGGGTCCAGAATTGGCACAACAGACTGTCGAAATAATCAAAGTAATTCGAGCAAGATTGAGTGCAACACAAGATAGACAGAAGAAATATGTTGATCAACATCGACAAAATCGGGAATTCGATGTCGGTAGTTATATTTTCTTGAAAGTGTCTCCCTGGAAGGGGAAAATCCGATTTGGCAAGAAAGGGAAATTAAGCCCTAGATTTATAGGACCTTTTGAAGTGCTTCAACGAGTTGGCGAAGTGGCGTACGAGGTAGCTTTACCTCAGGAGTTAGAGCATATTCATAATATTTTCCATGTGTCAGTATTGAGTCCATATAAGCCTGACTATAAACATGTTATAGAATACAAGCCCTTACAGTTTGAGAAGGATTTGTCATATGAAGAAGTCCCTGTTCAAATTGTTGATAGAAAAGAGCAAGTACTGAGGAATAAGGTGATACCTTCTGTTAAGATAATCTGGAGGAACCACATCTTGTCAAGAAGCTACGTGGGAACTTGAAAGCGTTATGATGAAGAATTATCCTCGCTTTTTGCTTGATTTTGTATATAGCGATTCGGGGGATGTAATCTTGTTAAGGAGGGAAGAATGTAACGAATAAATTTTTTGAGTTGTGATTCTGGGGACAGAATCCTTTTAAAGAAGGAAGGATGTAACGATCGAGAAATTTGTAATTTAATTTAAATATTTATGGAATTAAATAAATATTTAAAATAATTTATTTATTGAGGAAAATAAATATTTGATGAATTGTCATGAATTAATTTAGTAGCTAAATTAATTAATTTTAATTTAATCGAGTAATGATAATTTTATTTGTTGGATTTAATTTAAGGAGATAATTAAATTAAATCAATTGCTTAATATTTAAGAAATTAGTTAAATTAAATAAATTGTATAATTTAATGGAAATAAATAAATTAAATAATGTAATGTGTCTAAGTTATTAATTAAATTAGATATATAAATATTTATTTTTCGTAACTGTAATTATAATAGTAATTATTTTAATTACCATTACAAGTTATTTAAATTAACTAAACTAAAGTTATATAAATTGACTAAATTAAGGTGTGACAAAGGAAAAACCATATGATATAAATATTATTTAAATAATCTAGTTTGGGGAGTTAGTGTGGAACCAAACATAGCCTTATGGCTTTTGGTTATTTTAACTGACGTGAGTATTTTTATATTTTTACCTGTCATTAGTGGGTTTCAGTTTATGTTTACGCATATTATACCTAAGGCTAGCATCTAGTTTCTTCTTATTCTCGTATTTGGCTAAGGAGAAAGAACAGAGTGTTGAGAGAGAGAGAGAGAGAGAGAGAGAGCTTGGAAGAAGAGAACACAGAGATATTAGAAGATCACAGTGGTTTTGAGAGATTATCATCTTTGTCTAGCATTCACTAATCAAGGTATAAAATATTCCTACTATTATTCTTTAGTTTTGGTTGTATATGTGTATATCTTTTTTATACAATGTGAAATCACGAGAATTGTGATGAATGCATGTTCTTGTAGAATTTCAAAACTTTGTTGATTATCATGTGTACATTTTATTTGTTATCAAATTCATGAGAAATTGGGTTGAGGAAGAAAAGGAAAATCACAGTGTTTGTGTTCTTATAATATGGCCATAAAAAGTACCAAATTTCTTGTTCAATATATGATGTAATCTATAATTTGTTGATGGATTATGATAATATGTTAAGAAACGAAAACAACGCAGTTTAAATTATGTCAATTGATTGAAAAATGAATTCGTGGTGATCAAATTCGCTAAAGGTGTCAAAAATGGAGTTTTCATGAGAAAAAAATGAAATTTAAGGAATTAAAATAGTTTAATTTGATGTTTAATTGTTCTAAGTTAATGAATATGTGAGGAAACATGTATGTGTTAGTTTTATATCAGTTGTATGTGCTAATTTCACCGTTTGATGGGTGAAATTTGTGTTTGTTGGTCTAAAAATGGCTACTGTTCACTGCTGTCTCTGCGTCTGTCTGAACACCGGTGTAGTCATACTTGCTTTGTACCAAAGGCAAAAATGGCGCAATTGCTGCCTTGGTCCCTAAGTTTAAGTGTGGCAAGCAAATGCCACACCCCGACTGAATCGAGACAAAGAGGTCTCATTGTTTCACAGTCGACATATGGACTTATATTAGTTTAGCATGCATGTTAATTATGTTGAGGCATAATATAAACTACAATAGCAGATTGTCATGCGTTGTTATATAAAGTGTAAAAGAATTTAAGTGATTACTTGAATAAGTTATGTAATGAACCAAATGGGATGTTTTAAAAAGTTAAATGTAAATGATAAGGTACATAGTGTGATTTCTGATTCATTAAGTGTGTTAACCTACGTGGTTAGGTGCTAAGTTAGGGTTGTGACCTAAATGATGGTTTAAACCCTAAAAGCTAATATCCATGCAATTAATTGTTGTTGCGATTTCGATGATATGTGTAGGGTAATTGGAGATTATTTTATTTGTGTAACTTACAATTAAGGCAAGTTTTCTAACTCTACCTTGTTATTATTGAGCAAGTTCTTAAATCTTAACTCTTTACATTGAGCAAAGCTTTCTAACTTCATTATTTTTGTATTGAATGTAAGTTTCCATTCCTATATTATTATTGTGCAAGTTCCTAACATTCTTTGTGAAGTTGAGCAAGCTTAACCTATCTTGCGTATGTTTATACAAGTTTGTGTAACCTAATTCATTACATCGAGCGAGATTTAGTTTCCTAATTATTATTCAAAGCATATATTGTTTTAACGCATCGATTCAAATGAGATTGTTCTAACACTTATGGTTATAGCATTTTGCTTGTATATCATGTTTATTCAATCACATATTGTTGTTATCCGATCTTTGATCTTGATAGCCTTGGTCAGTTGTACATTTTGTATTAAACCTTTATTGATGGAAATTTAATAGTTTTCTAAAATTCTAGAAGCACTGATAAGCTAGTTCCAAACTAAACTTTCTTTAGTGCGGAAATTCTAAATCCAAACTGAGACAAACAACCCTAACATAGGGGATTTTATACGTGTAATGTTTAGATGTTTGTGCACAATACATGGTACAAAGGGCTGATCCCCCTAAGTACGTTAAGAAGGGTCCATATAGTCTAAATGACTGTTAAGGTTGGGTAATAATACCTAAGTACCGGGGACATAGTTCATGGTCTTAAGACCCTCAGATAAATAAAGTTCAAACTTATTTTCTATTTTGATATATAGAACAAGTTCCTTATTGTTCTGCTTTCGTTGTTCACTCTCATGTTATTATCATTGCTACGTTCTATATCAGTGAGCATTTGTTTGCTCACTCTTGCAATTAACACCGCATGACTAAAGTGGAGAAAGTTGATGAGTCAAATCGACTAGCAAAGGCAAGGGCAAGATGTCCAAATGATGAAGACTTTTGAGAATTTTATTTTAATGAATTATGTTAAAGACTTGTTTTAATATGTGATGTATTCCGCAAACTTATGTAATAATTTTAAGGTTAGATTACCTGGGATTTATTTTGAGATAATGATGTAACCCTTTATTGGGAGAGATTATGGTTTAATTTATTTTAATTATGTCTTTATCCTTTGTTATGGGTAGTTAGATGTAATAGTTTTTGATAAGTGAACACCAAATCCTGTGGGAATAAAATACTTGGATTTGGGGGTGTCACAACTATGGCGTATAGTAGTAATGCCTTCTCTTTGGTGACGTCCGAAGTGTGTTGGGACGGAAGCAATTTTACACATAGGAAGGCGTACCAAATTTTTCCATACCGGCTAAGGTCTTTGCTATGAAATACGGTGCCTCCCTTTCGACCCTTGATCCAAGATGTTCCCAGCTTTGTCATCTCCGTGATTATAGCATCAAAGTCCGGGTCAGAATTACGGAGATAAGCATACTGGCAGTGGCGAGGAACCCGTAGTTGGTAGTAAGTGTTGATTGCATCCGCACTGAATAGAACCAACCGACCTCGCACAAATGCGTGGAATGGTTCTTTGTCCTCTGCATTTATGTAAAATTCTTTGACGATGTTAACAACGGCTAGTTCCGGCTCCTTGGTGAATTAGGTCCATCCCTTTTGGTAAATTTGCGGCATAAGCTCCCCATCGTTAGGATCCGATGCCAACCCCCACTCCGGTTTAAGGGCTTTGGTAATCATGTAGTCGTACCGATCGGCGACGGCGACACTAGCAAATTTCCGGCGATCGAAGGTGCAGGTTGGTTGCGATGGCCGTGAACTTTCTCCACTTTGGCGTTTAGAGGATGATTGTGAAGCCATGTCTCTCCCAATTGCTGGTTTTACCCCAACTCTCCCCCAAACTTTTCAATATTATCTCTCTAGCTCACAACTATACTCTCTTTTTGCTTTATATCAAGTGTGGTGGGAGAGTTTGTATGAGATGTGGTGGTATTTATAGAGGGAGAGGGAAGGCTATCATTGGTGGAGTGAAGAAGTGGAGAGGAGTTATAGAGTATTGGGAATGTGGGGAAGAAGTAATGGTAGTGGGTGGTTGGTATGGAGTTATGAAGTAGTGGGGAAGTGGGAAAAGGGGGTTATTGGAAGGTGGAGTGAGTGTTATTGGGAAGGGGAGAAGTCTGTATAACTGCCAAAGTTGTCTGAATTCCAGGACCCCCGCCCCGGCGGGCGTGCATTCTGTCAACCGGATTCGAGGACCCCTGCCCCGACGGGGGTTGTAGTACTAAAATGGTCCACCCTGGCAGGCCATGCCATTGTCAGATTCGATGTTCTGCTTCATGTAGTTGCTCCATTTTCCATCCTGCAAGAATTGACACATGCATATTAGTGAATTATTTATGCGTGATGTATTGTGGAGAGATTAGTGAGATTTTTCTTTTATTCATCTACCTAATAATGAAATGAAAACTGTGATAAAGCAATATAAAATATGATAAAGACTAAGGATTAGGTTGCCTCCCAATTAGCGCTTGATTTTAAGTCATTCAGCCTGACTACTTCCTACCTATGTTGTGTCGATCAATATGATGGCGATCACGTCGGTGTTGGTTTCGCCACCCCAGTAATGCTTTAGACGGTGTCCGTTGACTTTGAATGTTTCGAGTGGATTACGACTTTAGATTTCGATTGCACCGTGAGGGAATACCCGCTTGACCGTGAATGGTCCTGACCATATCGATTTAACTTTCCGGGGAACAATCGCAGCCGTGAATTGAACAAGAGTATTGATTGGCCTGGCTCGAATGTTCGACGCAAAATTTTCTGGTCGTGCCATCTTTTGACTTTTTCTTTGTATAGTTTGGCATTCTCATAGGCGTGAAGGAGAAATTCATCGAGTTCATTTAATTGAAGTAGTCTCTTTTCACCTACAGCTGTTTGATCAAAATTGAGTTTTTGCACATTTTAATATGCCTTATCTCAGTAGCTCCACCCCAAAATGACATGCCTTCCCGCATAATAGTTGATATGGTGACATCCCGATTGGCGTCTTGTATGCAGTCCGGTAGGCCCATAAAGCATCGTCCAATCTCAGCGACCAATCTTTCCAACTCAGATTCACCACTTTCTCCAATATCTTTTTGACTTCTCTATTTGATACCTTAGCTTTCCACTGGTTTGAGGGTGATACGTTGTAGCTATCTTGTGGTTGACCCCATACTTGGCCAAAAGAGCAATGAAACGACTTATTAAGACCCCAACTTCCATTATAAATAAAATTGTTCAATTTGGTCCCATAAATTCATTATTCTAAATTTCCAATAATAGTTTGTTAATTTCATTATATTTGAAATGTTTTTTGACACCTATCGCATTGTTTGAAAACCGTGGGCATCTTTGAATAATGTGTGTAAGACCCCAACTTATTATAAATAAAATTAAATTTTCTCTATTCATTATTCTAAATTAATAAGGTGTTAATTTGATATAATGTTTTGGTTATGGGTGAAATGTGCAAATTTTACAAATTAAGCAAGTGGTTATAAAATATTCATTTTTGTCGGGGAATATTCTTTTGGTTGTAGAATATTCTTTTTGTCGAGGAATATTCGTGGGCCCCATAATGTCAAATGTAATAATTGCTTTCGAAGAAAAAACGACAAAGTTTGAGTTTTATAAATAACGGCGTAATTGTTACCAAGTAACACTATTGGAATACCCGATGGTTAAAATACAAGAATACGCGCGGTGGCACAAAGAAGACACCAGATCATGCATAATTTTTGTTGAATTATTGATTCGTACGTAAGAAGGCACTACCCAATAATTTTTATAGTAGTTACTGTTCAATATTTTATATTATTGATTCAATAATTGTTGCGTTGATATTTTATATCATTGTTGTTTCAATAATTGTCACTGCACAATATTTTCCATTATCAGATCAATAATTCATATTATTTGAATAATATTATTAGATAACATTATTGGCAATGTGTAGAAAGTTCTATCTAAGGAGAGGTTTGGTCACCTAATTGCGCCGCCAAAGAAGAGAAATCCTTATTGAAAGCCCCCTCTTTCCTTGGAACGGTATGGTCATCATAATTGTGATTCTGTAATATTATTTGTGAATAATTAATTATTGATTTATATGATAAGGAAATATTTATTTGATGTGGATATAAATGATGGATTTATTTATGTGGTTATAAATGAAGGAATTAATGCTGAGGTGTTTTATCAGTATTTTGTCTGAATGGAGGTATTAAAATCACCGCTTATGGATTTTGATATTTTTGGTTTGGAATTTGGAAAACTAAAAGCTACAAAGTTGTAGAGAATTCGATTTCAGTGGAATGGACATAAAATTCTTATTTTTCTCGATAAACGGGCTATTTTCTATGAATTATTGAAGTTTCGGAAAATAAAATGATTTTTATTAAATTATGGGTGGGACCCACTTTTGGTTGGTGATGAATATGCATGTGGGTCACTTGAAAAAAGATGGTATTGGCATGCCTTGATAGTCATGGTCTTGGCATGCATAAAGAAAAAAAAAAAATAAAATATTATTTTATTATTTTAGTCTCCTATATGCGTTTCTAACATTTTCCTATAAATAGACGCTTAGGTTAGAATTGAAAATCACACCGTAAAAAAAGTTTTCTTTGCCTCTATATTGTCGAGCGTATATTTGTGAGTATTTTGATACTTTGAGAGTTGATGTTCAAAGATAAGTTTCCTTCGACTTTCTATCCGATATTTCGATCAGAAGTACCGTTATTTTGAGGTAAGGGATGTTATTTTCTTCTTAAATGATATTTTTCTTCAATATCATTATGCCAAAATATTGGTGAACTTTTTAATCAAATTTGGAACTTTTTGTGTCTGGGTTACTATTCACGATACTATTCACGATATACTATTCATATTCATCGATTCATTCAAAAAAAATAAAATTTTCCTTTTTGTTCAAGATGTCTATTTTGGCTACTATCTTTGATTGTATCCATGTTTTGATCGTTATTTTTTGAATTCGCTTCACAATTGGTTATTATGAAGTATTATTGATCTTGATAAACCGTTATACTTAATCCCTAATATTTGTTCTTCCGCTCACCGGATTCGCTTTTTTAAAATATTTTCATCATCCTCACCCCTAAATGATGATATTATCAAATATCTTTGGCCCAGAAGTGCAAAGATGAATGATTAATCGATGAATATCTTTGGCCCAAAGTGCAAAGATGAACAACAGTGTTGAGATGAACATGACCAATCGGGTGATATAAATGAATATCTTTGGCTCAGTAGAGTGCAAAGATGAATATTTGATTAAAGATGTATATTGATTGATGTTACAGGATAAAATATTGATGATGGACTTTTAAATCTTAGAAGATAGTAGAATTCATTCTCTACGCGACTCTTCTAATGGATTGTTGTTTCACCATTTTGTTGATCTAAAACTTGTTGTCTATTATATTCTATCGATTTTTCCCTCGTTGAAGACTAATGATAATTTGTTGTATATTATCTTAGTCATAATATTCTTTATCGGGCTAGTTGAGCTCACCCTTTTCCTTTTTGTTCCATTTTTCTTCTCGTGAGGAGGTGAAACATAGTAGATCTAGTTGGGGTATGGAGTGATGGTTCTAGAAAGATGTTTTAGCGTAAATTCTCACTATTTCTCGTAAAATAGTGTATGAATAATTGTAATGAGGACTTATTTGAGTGTGGATATTGTCTAGAGACAATATTTGTATTTAAACTCACAAGATGTGTGTTGTCGATTTTGCACGACAATTGTATTATTGATGTTGTAGTTTGCTTTCCGCACCATGTATTTGGCGACCTCGTAATGGGTGTTGTATACCTATTTTGGGGGCATAGTTGGTATCAAAGCTTAGGATATGGTCTCCAAGTGAGATCGGGAATAGAACTAGAGGGGAGAGATGAGTAAATCCTTCGCTAGTGTGTGTCCTATCTAAGCTTATTTGTTGGTCTGGTCATAATATAGGGATATTATGTGATATGTTAATTTGTTTAATTAACCCTTGTTTTATGGCAAGATTTAAGAATGGTCACGAGAACGTTAATAATGGAGTGTATGAGACTGTGGAACAACCTTTAGTCACAAACCAGGAGAACGTGCAACAGGAAGACAATATTCCTCCTGTAAACAACACTACCGAGCAAACGATGAATGATGGAATGTTTAGGAGCTTTTTGCGCTCATGCAAAATCGCATTTAGGAGACTCTCACACAAAATACGGTGGAAATGATGGCAACGCATGGGTCATTCACACAAAACAAAGCAAAGGAGGAGTTGGGACCACCAGATTTCTGGGGAAAGCCCGATCCGATTAAGGCGAAAACATGGGTCAAGAAAATTACCAAGATATTCGATGTCTTGGGATGCACGGAGGAACAGAAGGTTCCATTCGCCACCTTTATGTTCCGTGGAGAGGCATTCATCGTGGGAATCAGAAAGTGTACCCACCACCACACTCTCAACATGTCTTGGGAAAGATTTCAGAATCGCTCAATGACAAGTACTTTCCGAAAAGTATTCATCATATGAAGGAGGTAGAGTTTATTAGATCGAAATGTAACAACATGATGGTGTCTCAAAGACGAGGCAAAGTTCATGAGTTATCCAGTGTTTGCACCTCATTTGGTGGAGAATGAGGAACGATGACGCGGATGTTTCGAGAGGTCTAAAACCCGAGATTCATCAATACCTTATCTCTCATAAATTTTCTCTCAGATTCGATGTTTGTCAATAGGGCTCAATTATTAGAGCGAGATAATGAGTACACTCAACCGAGGGATCACAACCGTGGTCATACTCTATGATGCCGAAATATCGGAGCGATGATAACCAAATGAGGAGGAAAAATACTGACAAAAGCTGGAACCACTTCGGGTGGTAATCGTGGCCATGATAATAGAAGAGGTGAGTCTAGTGGAAATTTCAAAAGAGGAGATTCAACAATGACGGAAGACATCAAAGCAAAGACCAAAGACCAACAACAACTGTTGTTAGGGAGGAGAACGACCACCGGTCGGTGTGTTATAAATGCGGAAAGAGGGACATATCACCAAACTACCGCACAAACAATCCAAGGTATGTTATAATTGTGGAAAGGAGGGTCATATAGCCCGAGAGTGTTCTCAGAGCAAAACCAAGTTCAATGGGATGGTGACTCCAAAACTGTCCCCGGATAAGTCAAAATCACAATTTCCTCGAAAGAGCGCTTTGTCGTGATCGCCAAAAATGTGAGGAACCCAAACGAGGTGATCACGGTAAGCTAATCTTGAATTCTTATGAAGTTTATACCTTACTAGATACCGCCTCTACCCATTCTTTATCTCTCCCGCTTGTGCTCAACGCTTAAACTTGACTCGAGAAATTGATTTTAACTTATCTGTTCAAACTCCATTGGGTGAAACCTTCGTTACATCTACAGTTTATAAATCTTGCTTAATCCAAGTTGGCACTATCACATTACCTATTGATCTTATCTCTTTAAAGATACTTGCTTTTGATGTGATTTTAGGAATTGATTAGTTAACCACCATCATGCCAAAATTGATTATTTTCGTAAGGTTGTTAGTTTTCATATTCCTAACCAACCCATCATATAAATTCAAACAACTAAACCACTAAAATCAATCATCGCTATATCAAGCCACAAAGCTATTCATTTATTGAAAAATGGATGCCAAGCTTTCTTAGCCCATGTTATGGATTTGAATAAAGACAAGTCGATTTGGATAATATTTCGTTGTTAGAGAATTTCCTCGAGTATTTTCAAGAACTTTTTGGCCTACCCCGTAACGTGATGTTGAATTCTTTATTAACCTTGAACCGCACAAAACCCATTTCTAAAACCCCATATCGAATGGCTCCTATTGAACTTCGTGAGTTAAAAGTCCAACTACAGAATTGTTAGACATCGCTTTCATTCTGCCCCAGTACATCTCCTCGGGGTGCTCCTATTTTATTCAGAAAGAAGAAAGACGGGAGTATGCGACTTTGTATTGACTACCGAGAATTGAACCATGTCACCATCAAGAATAGGTATCCGCTACCTCGTATTGATGACCCGCTCACCAGCTTGCAAGGAGAGCACAATTCTTTTCAAAGATCGATCTTCGCTCGATATCATCACCAAGATTAAAATCGAGGATATTCCAAAGACCGCCTTCGTAACTCCTGCAGACGCATTTATGAATTCTTAGTCATGTCTTTTGATCGACTAATGCTCCCGCCGCTTTCATGGATATGATGAACCGAGTATTCAAGGAATATTTAGATCAGTTTGTTGTTTTTATTATTGATGACATCCTCATCTATTCCAAAAGCCGTGAAGATCATGAGCACCATTTGAAGCTGATACTTGAAAGACTTCTTGAAAACAAGCTTTATGCCAAGTTGAAGAAATGCGAGTTCTAGCTTGAGGAAGTAGCATTCCTTGGGCACGTGGTGTCAAAACATTGAGTATCTATTGACCCGGTGAAGATTGAAGCAATACAAAGTTTGGAGCAACCGAAGTCAGTGACCGAAGTACGCAACTTTTTGGGCTTAGCTGGTTATTATCGTAGATTCGTGGAAGGATTTTCTTGAATCGCTACTCCGTTAACTCAAATAACTCGTAAAAGATACAAAATTTGTATGGAGCGAGGAATGCGAGAAGAGTTTCCAAGAGCTCAAGAGGAGACTCATTTCGCACTGCTCGCAATACCATCCGTTCTGGATGGATTTGTTATCTACAAATGATGCTTCATGCAAAGGGTTAGGATGTGTTCTCATGCAACATGGGAAAGTCATAGCCTATGCCTCATGACAACTCAAAGAATATGAGAGGAATTATCCTACTCATGATCTAGAGTCAAGGCAAAGCTGATTCAAGCTTGAAAATTTGGAGACACTACTTGTATGGGGGAGAAAGTGGAGATTTATACGACCATAAAAGCCTCAAATATTTCTTCACCCAAAAGAACTCAATATGCGGCAAACGACGCTTGGCTTGAGCTTTTGAAAGATTACGATCACACTATTCAATATCATCCTCGAAAAGCGAACGTAGTAGTGACGATTTATCGAGTAGAAGATCATATGCGAGTACGAGTGCGATATTGTTAATGCAAAGGCCCATTTTGTATGACTTGCAAAGGATGGAGATAGAATTAAAGACTCCAGGGACCCACATGATGATGGCAAATATACGAATAGAACCGACTTTAATCGATAAAGTTAAAGTCGCTCAAGCTACGGACCAATGGGCAATATGCGTATGAAGAAGAAAGTGCAAGAAGGAGCTATTCCATAGAGCAAGAATCGATGAAGAAGGAATACTTCGAGTCAACTCTAGACTTTGCGTTCCTAACGATTCTGACTTAAAACATAGATTCATGATGGAGGCACACAACACCCCGTTTGCAATCCATCCTGGGAGTACCAAAATGTATCATGATATTGGACATACATTTTGTGGAACAATATGAAGAGAGAGATCGCGAGTTTATCTCGAGGTGTTTAACTTGTCAACGTAGTAAAGCGAGCATCAAGTGCCAAAAGGTCCATTGCAACCACTTGAGATTCTCGGAATGGAAGTGGGAAACACATTACCATGGATTTTGTTACGTGTCTTCCCAAAGTTTCTCAAGGCATAGATGCGATTTGGGTTATTGTTGATAGATTAACCAAGTCTCGCTTTCATTTCTTACCTATACGAGAAACTTATTCCTCGAACGCCTTGCTCAGATGTATACGTGAATGAGATTGTGAGATTGCATGGCATGCCAAGATCCATAGTTTTGGATCGTGACCCAAGATTCACTTCAAGATTTTGGGTTAGCTTGCGTAAAGCTATGGGCACGGATTTATTTATCTGGGCCAAAGATATCATCCTCAAACCAGACGGACAATCGAGAGGACTATATTCAAACCTTGAAGATCTATTAAGACTCGTGGTTCTAGATTTCAAAGGAAGTTGATAAGTACTTGCCATCGGTGGAATTCTCCTACAACAACAAAGCTATCAAGCAAGTATAGGCATGGCTCCATTTAGGCGCAGATGGACAAAAAAAGTGTCGCTCTCCAAAGATGTCGGGACGAGGTGGGAGAAGCAACGTTGTTGGGACCGTAATTAGTACGCATGACTACGTAAAAGATCCAAATGATTCGACAACGATTCAAACCTCACAAGATCGACAAAAAGAGTTATGCCGATCTTCATCGAAAGGACGTGGAGTTTAATATCGAGATCATGTATCGTATTACGTGTTGCTCCATGGAAGGGAGTTACAAGATTTGGGAAGAGAGGAAAGCTCAATCCACGATTTATTGGTCCATTTGAGATTCTCGACCAAATAGGAAATGTGGCCTATAGACTCAAGATTACCTCCAAGCATGTCTCGTGTTCATAATGTTTTCATATATCTATGCTTCAGAAATATGTGAAAGACCCAAACCATTATTATTGAAGTTAGAACCAGATTTAGATAGTCAAGATTTAACGTACGAGGAGGTACCGTTAAGATTTTGATAGAAAGAGCAGATGTCCCTACGCACCAAGGTTATACCACAAGTTAAGGTTTTGTGGAGGAACCATGCTATCGAGGAAATGACCGGGAGTTGAATCGAAATGAAAGCGAGGTACCCTCACCTTTCAAACACTGTGTACGTACGCCAATTTCGAGGACGAAATTTTATAAGGAGGGAGGTTGTAAGACCCCAACTTATTATAAATAAAATTGAATTTTCTCTATTCTTTATTCTAAATTAATAAGGTGTTAATTTGATATAATGTTTTGGTTATGGGTGAAATGTACAAATTTTACAAAATAAGCAAGTGGTTATAAAATATTTATTTTTGTTGGGGAATATTCTTTTGGTCGTGAAATATTCTTTTTGTTCTGGAATATTCGTATTTACGTATGCAAGCAACCATTCGTGGGGCTCATAACGTAATAACCGCTTGGATGAAGAAAAACGACAAAGTTTGAGTTTTATAAATAACGACGTAATTGTTACCAAATTAACACTATTGAATACCCGGTGGTTAAAATACAAGAATACGCGCGGGTACACAAGAAGACACACATGGTATTACACAAAGATTGTTGAATTATTGATTCGCACGTAAGAAGGCACTACTCAATAATTGTTACAAAGAGTTACCGCTCAATATTTTATTTTATTGATTCAATAATTGTCATGCGATATTTTATATTATTGTTGTTTCAATAATTGTCACTACATAAGATTTTTTTATATCGATCAATAATTCATATTATTTGAATAATATTATTAGATAACATTATTGGCAATGTCTAGAAAGTTCTCACTCAAGGAGAGGTTTGGTCACCTAATCATGCGCCGCCAAGAAAGAGAAAATCCTTATCGAAAGCCCCTCTTCCTCGAACCGTCTAGTTGTTATAATTGTGATTCTCGTAATATTATTTGTGAATAATTAATTATTGATTTATATGATAAGAAAATATTTATTTGACGTGGATATAAATGATGGATTTATTTATGTGGTAATAAATGAAGGAATTAATGATGAGGTATTTTATCAGTATTTTGTTGAAATGGAGGTATTAAAAATCACCCGTTTATGGATTTTGAATATTTTCTCTTTTTGGAATTTGGAAAACTTAAAGCTACAAAGTTGTAGAGAATTGATTTCAGTGAAATGGATATAAAATTCATATTTTCCGATAAACGAGCTATTTTCTATGAATTATTGAAGTTTCAAAAATAAAATGATTTTTATTAAATTATGAGTGGGACCCACTTTTGGTTGGTGATGAATATGCATGTGGGCTCAATTTTTCTTCAAATTAGCATGCCTTGATAGTCATGGTATGGTCTTGGAATGCGAAAAAAAAAAAATAAATAAAATATTATTTTATTATTTTAGTCTCCTATATGCTTTAACATTTTCCTATAAATAGACGCTTAGGTTAGAATTGAAAATCACACCGTAAACAAGTTTTCTTTCTCTCTATATTATCGAGCGATATTTTTGTGAGTATTTTGATACTTTGAGAGTTGTTGTTCTAAGACAAGTTTTCTTCGACTTTCTATCCGATATTCCATCGTAAGTACCGCTATTTTCGAGGTAAGTGATGTTATTTTCTTCTTAAATGATATTATTTTCTTCAATATCATTATGCCAAATATTGGTGAACTTTTTAATCAAATTTGGAACTTTTGTGTCGGGGTTACTATTCACGATACTGAAGACTATTCACGATACTTAAACTATTCACGGCATACTATTCTATTCACCAAAAAAATGAAAATTTTTCTTTTTGTCCAAGATGTCTATTTTGGCTACTATCTTTGATCAGATCCATGTTTTGATCGTTATTTTTGAATTCGCTTCACAATTAATTATTATGAAGTATTATTGATCTTGATAAACTGCTATACTAATCCCTAATATTTGTTCTTCCGTCTCACTAGATTCGCTTTTTTTTAAAATATTTTTCATCATCCTCACCCTAAATGATGATATTATCAATATCTTTGGCCCAGAAGTGCAAAGATGAATGATTAATCGATGAATATCTTTGGCCCAAAGTGCAAAGATGATGAACAGTGTTGAGATGAACATGACCAATCGGTGAATATAAATGAATATCTTTGGCCTGTAGTGTAAAGATGAATATTTGATTAAAAGATGTATATTGATTGATGTTACAGGGATAAAATATTGAAGATGGACTTTTAAACCTTAGAAGATAGTAGAATTCATTCTCTACATGACTCTTCTAATGGATTGCTGTTTTCGCTGCTGTTGTTGATCTAAAACTTGTTGTCTATTATATTCCATTAGATTTTTCCCTGTTGTAGACTAATGATAATTTGTTGTATATTATCTTAGTCATAATATTCTTTACTGGGCTAGTTGAGCTCACCCTTTTCCTTTTTGTTCCATTTTTCTTCTTAGGAGGTGAGAACATAGCAGGATCTAGTTGGGGTATGGAGTGATGGTTCTAGAAAGATGTTTTAGCAGTCCTCACTATTTCTGTAAAATAGTGTATGAATAATTGTAATGAGGACTTATTTTAGTGTGGATATGGTCTAGAGGACAATATTTGTATTTAAACTCATAATTTGTGTTATCGTATTATGCACGGCAATTATATTATTGATGTTGTAGTTTGCTTTCTGTACCATGTATTTTTTGGCGACTCGTCGAATGGGTGTTGTATACCTATTTTTGTATGGGACGACCGTCGAATCATCTTGTCGTATTTTGCAAGACAGCTGGCTTGAACAAATTAGTTCATCCCATTACGCTACCATTTCACGTCGTGAAGAAATTTCCTTTTCGTTGTCTTGTGAGGTCGGTGGTAGAATGTTGCTCACAACAAAATTTTCATAATCGCCATACCACTAATCTCTGCTGAAATCCCAAATAGTTGCTCATCCGGGAATGACTCATTAATCTCTTACACATCCTTTTTTGCTTTCCCGTGGTTTTCCAACCTCGATAAGTGATCGGCTACTTGGTTCTCCGTCCCTTCTATCCTTTATTTCTAAGTCAAACTCTTGAGTAGGAGAGAATCCACCATCCTTTTTCGCTATCAAGCAATCGCTACATCGCCCTCAGATAGACTATCACCTTAGTCCCGGTTTGTCAAACGCATACACCACCGCAAGCATTCCTTTTCTGTGGTTGTGTAGTTCATTTGAGTTTCTGTAAGTGTTTTGCTTGCGTAGTATATGGCGTGAAACACCTTGTCTCTACGTTGGCCAAAACAAGCCCCAACCGCGAACTCGCTCGCATTACACATAAGCTCAAATGACACGCTCCAATCTGGTGCAACTATAACGGGGGCTGTAGTTAATTTCCTCTTTAGTAAGTCAAAAGTCGTCTTGCATTCTTCATCAAAGCTGAACGTCGTATCCTTCTCTAAAAGACTGTATAGAGGTTTTGCAATTTTAGAAAAGTCTTTTATAAACCTCCTGTAGAACCCAGCATGTCCCAAGAAACACCTAATACCCTTAACTGAGTTTGGTGGAGGCAATTTTTCAATCGTTTCCAGCTTTGCTTTATCAACTTCCAATCCTTGAGCCGATACCTTATGGCCCAAAATTATGCCCTCTTCAACCATAAAGTGGCATTTTCCCCAATTTAGTACGAGATTCGTGTCCTTACATCTTTGCAACACCATGACCATATTCTTTAAGCAAATATCGAAGCTGCCCCCATAAACCGAAAAGTCATCCATGAAGACCTTAACATTTTTCTCCACCATATCTAAAAAAATGGCCATCATACACCGTTGGAACGTTACAGGTGCATTGCATAGCCCGAATGACATCCTCCTGAATGCAAATGTGTCGTAAGGGAACGTGAATGTGGTCTTCTCTTGATCCTCCGGAGTGATGAATATTTGGTTGTAGCCAGAGTACCCATCCAACAAATAGTAATATTGGTATCCCGCCAATCTATCTAACATTTGATCAATAAAGGGCAGCGGGAAATGATCTTTTCGGGTTGCCTTGTTTAATTTTCTATAATCCATGCAAACCCTCCAACTCACACCGTTTCTAGTCAGATTAATTCATTGTCCCTCATTTTGCACCACCGGCATTCCTCTTTTTTTTGCACGCGACCGCCTTTGGACTAACCCATTTGCTGTCGGAAATAGGGTAGATGATGCCGGCATCTAGCCACTTCAAAATTTCCTTCTTCACAACTTCCTTTATAATTGGATTGAGTCACCGTTGTTGCTCCACCGTTGGTTTTGCCTCGTCTTCCATTAGGATCTTGTACATGCAAAATAAAGGGCTGATTCCCTTTATATCCGCGATTGTCCACCCGATCGCTAACTTGTGTTCCCTAAGCACCCTCAAAGAACTTTTCCTCCAAAGAATTGCTAAGTGTAGCGTAAATAATAACAATAAAGAATTTGATTTGCCTAAGTATGCATACCTGAGGTGTTTAGGGAGTGGTTTAAGTTCCAACTTTGGTGGCTCTTCCAATGATGGTTTTAATTTTTCTGCGGTTACCTCCTTCGTGTGCAGTGGTTCAAATGGTGTTCTAAATCTAGAAACTCGTGGCAATGAGTCTAGAATCACTAATGATTTCCTCAATTAAATCCATTCGAAAACATTCTTCCTCATCCGTAGAGAATTTCATAGCCTTAAACACATTGAATTTTACTTCTTGATCTTGGACCCTCATAGTGAGTTCTCCCTTTTGTACATCTATAAGTGTCCTCCATGTAGCCAAAAATGGTCTCCCTAGGATAATTGGGATGTTCTTGTCCTCCTCAAAATCCAGAATGATAAAGTCGGCGTGGAATATAAACTTATCCACTTTCACTAAGATGTCCTCTACTATGCCTCTCGGATATGTGACTGACCTATCCGCCAACTGTAAGGAGATGTTCGTAGGCCTTGGTGCAGGCAAACCCAATTCTAAGTATACTGACAATGGCATAAGGTTTACACTCGCCCCCAAATCACATAAACACCTGTTGAAATGCATATTCCCGATCGTACATGGAATAGTGAAGCTCCCCGGGTCCTTGAGTTTTGGTGATAATTTCTGTCATAATACCACTACACTCCTCTCGTTAGTGCCACGCTTTCAAAATTGTCCCATTTCTTCTTTCTTGATGTAATCCTTTCATAAATTTTATGCAATTTCGACATTTGTTCTAGGGCCTCTACAAATGGTATGTTGATTTGAAGTTTCTTGAAAATTTCCAAAAACTTGGAAAATTGCTTGTCTAATTTCTGTTTTTGGACCCTCTGCTGAAATGGTGGAGGTGGATAAACAATTGGCTTATTGTTTAGCTTTGTTTCCTTACCTTGCTTATCCTCACCTTTGCTTTCTACACTCACATCCCTATCATCAACTTTCATCCGGAGTTGCTGAATTTTCTGCATTAGTACCTTCGAGATGTTTTCCACTTTGCAATGTAATTGCTTGACACTGTTCATGGTTACCCTTTGGATTTCTCTCTGTATCACTTGGTAATGTCCCTTATGGTCTATTATTCAATGCCAACGAAATTTGTCCTATCCGATTCTCTAGATTCTTGATCGCCATCTCTTGTGATTTCATAGCCATCTCATATGATTTCATAGCCATTGCTTGATTTTTCATAGCAACATCATTGCTAGTCATGTATTTTGTCAATAACTCTTCTAGATCTGATTTCCTTTCTTGATATTGAGCTGGTTGTTGCTGGTTCTGAAAACTTGGGGGATATGATTGTTGTGGAGCTTGATTTTGCTGGTTGTTGCTCCATGAGAAATTCGGATGATTCCTATTTCCTTGATTGTATGTGTTCTGGTATGTGTTCTGCAGAATTCTGTTGTAATTGACGATGAACTGCACAGATGTTGGATTAATCGCGCATTGATCCGTTGGGTGCTCTCCTGCGCACAACTCGCATATTATTGCCACTTGCTGTGCTTGTGCTTGTGTTTGTGCAGCTGTCACCGAATCCAACTTCTTTGAAAGCGCAAAAATCTGTGCTTGTATCGCTATTATACCATCTACTTCTAACACTCCAGCTGCCTTCGCCTGTGTCATTCTTGCTGTGGGCCACTGATAGTTATTAGCCGACATGGTTTCAATTAACTCGTAGGCTTCCTCATAACTCTTAGCCATGAATGCTCCGCCCGATGCTACATCAATACTTGTCCTGAGATTCCCATATAGTCCATTATAAAAGGTGTTCATTTGTAGCCACTGGGGCAATCCATGATGTGGGAATTTTCTGAGAAATTCTTTATATCTTTCCCAGGCCTCATATAATGACTCCCCATGTTGCTGTTCAAACATCGTTATCTCGGTCCTCATCTTCGCAGTTTTTGCCGGTGGAAAGAATTTTGCGAGGAATTTCTGAGCTAAATCCTCCCATGTAGTTATCGAACCGGACGATAGAGAATGCAACCAACTCTTCACCTTGTCCCATAAAGAGAATGGGAACAATCGAAGTCTCACTGCCTCATTTGAAACCCCATTGAACCCAAAAGTGTCGCACATTTCTAAAAAACTGACTATATGCTCGTTCGGATCGTCATTTGAAAATCCCCCAAACTGAACTGAATTCTGGATCATTTGTATCATCCCAGGATTAATTTTGAACGTATTCGCTGGTATTGCTGGCCTGGTGATGCTTGATTACAGTTCAGTCACCTTGGGTGTTGCGAAGTCCCTTAGTGCTTTCCGATCTTCGGCTGCCATTTCCTCTTCTTTCTCAGGTGTTTCAAATTCTTGTCTCGTTACCTCGATCCACTTACTCAACCTCTGGAACCTTTTCTCAATGTCGTCCTCAAAAAGCAGCAAGTCTGGATTTTGGGACCAAGTTTGCATAAACTACTTTCAACCCTAAAATAGAAGAAACAACACAAAAAAAAAAATTTGTCTAAGTAAAACTGGATTAATTAAACTGATAATGTAAAACTATTAAGAATTATACTAAATAGTTCCCGGCAACGGCGCTAAAAACTTGTTGGGTAAAATCTATATACGCACAACACGCAAGTATACGTGGTCAACAAGTAATAGAGTGATGAGTAGAGTATCGTTCCCACAGAGACTAACTAGCAATATCCTTAACTTATAATTATCAATTTTCTATTAACTCTAATTTTATTAAACAAATCAACTCAATAATTGTAATTAAAAAATCTAAATTAAAGGATAATTAAACTAACACAGAATAATCACAAATATCACAATTTGGAATTTCAAACAATTAATGGAGAATTAGACTTATGATTTCACCTTAAGCTTCACTCTGATTTTAACACCTTTATTCCAATTCAATGCACTATTCCAGTTTATTAACCAAGAACACGAACGTAGTATTAACCACCTCTCGATGCACTAATACCGTATTAACGTCAATCCACAATTAAGATAGAAATCCGTTAAACACCTTAATCAACTAACCCACTATATCTCTATGTGAATTACAATTGAAGAAGGTTTAAGAATAAGTTCTCTATCCGATTACATGCGATGTCAAGCATATCTCTACCTTAACATTCATCATAATTAAGCTATTCACAAAATCATGAACACATGTTATATCAACTAGGTCTAGAATTGAACATCCTCTCTCGATTCCATCCAATTCCACAAAGAATTGTTGATCATGCAATTCATAGATTCAAGCACAAATCAATATAGATAAACTGGAAATAGATTATTAAGTTGGAAATCAAAGTTTACAAAATCATTGATTCACTCAAGGATCCATCACAAGCCTAAAGAGTGAATTAGTTCATGCTAAACAAAATAAACACTGAATAAATCATAGAAATCATCCTTAGATTACAAATAATAATCTAACACAAAGAATATTGAAAACACCCTTCACATAGACTAGAATTGCAATCGTCCTAAAAAATCTCCTTCGAAATACTCCTCCACACTTGCTATCAAAAACTGAGCTTAGATCTTTATAATATGTCTTCTCCCTGTCTAATTGTTGTTCATTGAGTATATGTTATCCAACAACCAAGTCCCAGTCGAATTCTTTATCACATAGAGTTACATTGCCATACAAATAGCTAAGATTAGTGCCCAAAAAGAAGTTCAATCACAACAGGACAATGCCAGATTTTCCACCCCCCGCCTCGGCGGGGGTTCAAGTACTATATAAGCCCTCCTCGGTGGGCATCCTTTCTGTCTAGCTCATATGAAGACCCCCCACCGCCCCAGCGGGGGTATTTAGTGTAAATTGTCTCGCCTCTACGGCTACCTTCCCGCTAATCGGATTGAGACCTCACCTTTGTGGGTGTAGTAGCAAACTAATGATGCCTTTCGACGGCATGTCTTCTGTCAGATGACTTTGTTGATTTTTAAGCTGTACTCCATTTTTTTCTAATTATGCTCCAATTGACTTCAATTCAAACCGAATAGCTCCAAATGTACATTGAATGCCACAACCACCATTCTACACATGAAATAACATAAAACAAGTAAAAATGAACATGATCACAAAGATTTTAGCAACAAATAAGAATGAAATGGATATTGAATTGCGTATATAAAATCCACTTATCAAGTATCTTCTTTATTAGCTAGCTGTTCCTTCATCCGGTCACACTCATCAGTCTTGAGCTGCACTTCCTTAACTCTCTCTACGATGGTAAATTGCATCTCTGTCATAAAAAGTATTTGTCCCGCTTCACTTGACATCTTCACTTCTAATTCCATCCTAGCCATCTCTGTTATTAACTCAGTTTGAGCAGTTAACATAGACAACTTTTCCCGACCCTTCCTACTTAAGGCGTCGGCAACTATATTGTCTTTTCTAGGGTGATACAGGATTTCACAGTCGTAATCCTTTATCAACTCCAACCATCTCCTCTGCCTCATATTCAACTCCTTTTGTGTGAGATATATTTTAGACTCTTGTGGTCCGTGTATATCTCACATTTTTCTCCATAAAGATAATGTCTCTATATCTTTATTGCAAAAACTACTGCGGCCAGTTCCAGATCATGAGTAGGGTAAACTTTCTCATAATCCTTCAACTGCCTAGATGCATACACAATGACCTTGCCATGCTGCATGAGCACACAACCAAGTCCTCTATGCGAAGCATCGCTATAAACTACGAAATTTCCTGTGTCATCGGGTAATGACAAGACAGGCGCTTCACTCAATCTCTTCTTTAGTTCTTGAAAACTATCCTCACACTTATCAGTCCATGCGTATTTTACCGTCTTCCTTGTCAAGTTAGTCAACAGAGTAGCTATCTTCAAAAAATCCTGGATGAATCTCTGATAGTAACCCGCTAACCCTAGGAAACTCTGCACCTCAGTCGGCATTTTTTGGTTGTTCCCAATTCATCACGGCTTCCACCTTCGCTGGATCTACTGAAATCCCCTCATGGTCAATGACATGACCTAAAAATTGTACCTTCTCCAACCAAAATTCACACTTAGTGAATTTCGCGTACAATCCTTTCTTAGTGTCTCCAACACTAATCTTAGGTGTTCAACATGATCTTCTGGCATCTTAGAATAGACTAGAATATCATCGATAAACACCACGATGAACTTGTCCAAATATTGTTTGAACACTCTATTCATCATATCCATAAATGCAGCTGGTGCATTTGTCAACCCAAATGACATCACCAGAAACTCGTAATGACCATAACGAGTCTTGAATGCTGTCTTTGGTACATCCTCCTTCATAACCTTCAACTGATGATACCCCGTTCTTAAATCTATTTTAGAAAAATACTTATCCCCTTTCAACTGATCAAAAAGATCATCGATCCTGGGCAATGGGTATTTATTCTTTATTGTTAACTTGTTCAACTCTCGGTAGTCGATACAAAGTCTTAACGATCCATCCTTCTTCTTGACAAATAGTACCGTTTCTCCCCACGGCGAAACACTCGGTTGAATGTACTTCTTGTCCAATAGCTCTTGTAACTGCACCATCAACTCCTTTATCTCCATTGGCGCTATACGATACGGTGTCCTGGAAACTGGTGCCGCTCCTAGCACGATGTCTATTACAAGCTCTGTCTCCCTATCTGGCGGAAGACCCGGCAATTCACTCGGAAATACATCAGCGAATTCTCTCACTATAGGTATTTGTTCCATGGTTGCTACCACTCTCCGGGTATCAACAACATGACATAGATAACTTACACATCCCTTCCTCAGTAATTTCCTAGTTTGTGTCATAGTTAGACAACATGAATGTCCCGATGATCTATTTCCGTAAAATACTACCCGAGGTTGTCTTAATGTTTTAATGTTCACACATTTCTTTTGACAATCTATAATTGCCCCATGGTTAACTAACCAATCCATTCCGAGAATTACGTCGAATTCTCCTAACTTTATCGGTAACAAATCTATCGATAAATTACAACCTCGTATATCTACGCAACAACTCCTATGAATATCTTCAACATGAATTATTTCTTTGTTTGCTACCTTAATATTTAAAGGTATAGGCAACTTTTCGGGAAGTAATCCTAATTGTCTAGTAAAATCGCATGCTATAAACGAACAAGTAGCACCCGAATCAAATAGCACGTAAGCATTTATGTCATTGATCGGAATAATACCTGCAACAACGTCTCCAGATTCTCGATCCTGGCCCTAGTCTGATTGGCTTCCCACAAAAAGTTGGCCTCTCCCTTCTTCATATAGGTTGCAAAGGCAACCTTTTGGGCCTCGTCGACATTTGCTATTACAAATGTCTTCTCTATTTCCTTTACCCACGTTTGGGCTTCAATAGGGTCCGTAGTTTCTTTGAACTCCGGCGGACCCACGCTCTTGAAATCCTTAAATGTAGTAGCTCGTGCTACTCCTGAATTTATGGGGATATTAGCCCCTGTTTTATTAAAGGCAGTTGTTAATAAATTAACGAACTCCTGCATTGGGTGAACTGGACCTCCCTCCGGTTGATTCACATTAGCTCCTTGGTTACGTTGCACTCTTCTCAGCGGCATTTTGCTGATACAATAAACACATTTCGTTATTATTCCTTTCTTTATTAGTTATTATTCGATATTAAACAATAACTTCAACATCCATTACTCACTGATTTCCATAAAAAGGCTTATATTCATTCTTTGTAGTATAATACTACATCGGTTACATTACACAGCCTAAGCTGATTACATTACTTTCCCGCTATTGCTTTCCAAAAATTGGGATTTTACAAAAACTACCCTTCACTATAAAAAGAGGGCTTTACGCCACTACTAATTACAAAATATTTACATACCTAAACTACTCTAGCTACTACTAGATTACATCTGCCTTAAGGCATTATCAAAATCTGCCTTGGCAAGACTGGCAATGATATCACGGCTAATAGTATACCGAGTCTGCCCCACCTCTACAGGATAACCAGCTACCTGCTGGAAATTTGTGTGAGAACTCCTGTGAATATAGGACATTCTCCCTATCCTCTGCTGTTTGGTCTTTAACTCCTCCTTGAGCTCAAAGAACTTATGTTTTAGCTCATGGACTTTGTCCTTGGCCAAAACCCTTTCATCGTGCTCCTGCTCCCACATGGACTCCACATCAGTCTTGTCCTCTATGACAGCTTGGAGCTCTGCCTTCAGCTCCTTGACCTCCTGACAGTAATAAATATTTCTATCCAATATTGACATAAACAGAGACATCATCGACCCCCCATGAGCTATCTCTGCTGTTATAGCTACGGGATTAAAGCACACTGCCTCCACTTCCTCCTCTATCATACCATCGAATACTGACATGAGGTCAGGATCCTCTGAGTCTCCAGACACAATAATAACTATCTCAGGATCTGCCGCTATGGGATTTGGTATGACCTTTACTTGGTTCACCGACTCTTCACTAATGGCCTGTCCATCTACATACATTTCATTTACTCCTGACATCTACACAAAACAATTAAGTTGATTAGTACATGTCAGTAGAATAATAAAAACACATAACATAATCATAATGCATTTTTATAAGGTTATTTTCTTCTTTTTACTTCTTTGACTTCTCTTAAGGTTATGACTTAAGGTTTTAATCCCCCTTAAGTTTTATAACCTAATGCTTTGATACCAACCTCGTGACACCCCCCAAATCCGGGTATCTTCCAACTCGATGATGGTACTACACTAGTACTACCATTCACACATACATTCCATTGAAAAGTCTCAAAAGAACGAATATGTCTTATATATATTCAAAATAATATTACATTTTCCCAGGTTCTTTATAACCCATTCATTCGTTCTTGTCATAATATTCAATATATTACAAATGTTCACCTATACTATTACATACATAATCTAAGGGTTCATCTTCGCCTTGCCCTTATATCCTTACGGAGCCTTCTTATCTGCTCGATCTTAGCTGTGTTCATATGGTTCAAGCAAGAGTGAGCATGACTAGCTCAGCAAGTACTACAATTCTAATAAACAACATGCTTGAAACATATAACTCGTATATCTTCAATAACTGAACAATAGTTATGAAGTACTATCGATAATTCAAAATAGCACTTCTTTTCATTCAAAACGTTTTACAACAACAATATTCAGTAAAACATCAATTCCGGTCCAAGACCTTGAGCATTTCATAAGTTCTTTTGAAAAGGACATCTCGACACTAAGTCCGTAAGTTCGACATCACTTACGAGCACGTCTAAGTGATCAGCCTATAGTACTCTATGTTGATCAACACTACATTCATTAAACGTGTATACGTTTAAGTTGTGGCAACCTCACGTGCCTGTCATTAAATAATGAAAATATTTTAGCATACACAGTCTTCTTTTGAAAACCACACCAATATAACTCGATAAACATTAACCATGCTTGATAGAATCATAATATAAGTCTAGCCGAAAGAATTGGCTTTGACTTCATCATACAAGACTTCATGTGAAAGAATACATGAATTTCAAAGCTTGTCCAGACTGAACTGGAACAAGGGTTAGAATACTTGCCTTTAGCGTCTGCTTAATGTTTATCATACGTACACTTTAAGTATCTAAGTTTCTACAATACATGATCATATAAAGTACCACATTAGGTCATATATAATCAAGTATGTATACTACTATATCTTACCCTTCATCTCAATCTAATCCCAACGTAGATTTGATATTATTGGTTCCGGCTTTTCGTTACATTGTTTCATTACGTTCATGTTTAATTACTTATCTTCAACCTTTAGACAACATAAATAAGGTTTAACAATACCTTATTAACTTCCTCAGTTTATTACTACTGAGTTACTGTTCATGCTATACTTGTAAACCTTCATCACTGTCCAAATCCTAGGGTTGGTATTTATATTTCACCCATTACTCTTCAAGCCGCATTGCCATGCTTGAAGTTAACAATGCAGTATGCAGACGGACTTTCGACCTTTGGCGCGAGTCTCCTTTGTTATAGTCATGCATTGCTTGGCTAGCAAGCAGTGCTCTGTCTCGCCTACATGCGCACAAAGCTTTAAGGTTGTGAGTCGCGTCGCGACGCGGACTCTGTGCCTTGGTTAATTTTGCAGATTTTGAAATTTTACGAAACTCCAGGACGCATAACTTCTTCGTTATAAGTCCGATTTGGCTCGTTCAAAAGCCTACGGTTCACAAATTACATACTCTATGCGTTCATGCAAGAATTTTATCTAATTGACTTCGTTTGCTAAAATTTCACGTATTAGTTCATTTTTAACGAAAACGATAAACGTTCGTGAACATTCAATGCCTATTTCTTCGTTCTAAGTCAAAATTCGGTCATTTTGAGTTCGCAACTCTATAATGCCAAATATGACTTTTTTCCATTGAAAACCAACATTTCTGACTTCAAACACAAAATACGACTTCCATTCCGAGAATTTCACGAATTCGTTGATTATCTTCCAATCGTGTGAATTCCGGCGGAACCTCATTACTAATCATTCTAAATGGATTTTAATCAACATATGAACATTTCAAGTTACTTATTACACCAACTTATTATCAAAGTAAGTTTTGACTTATTCTCATAAGTTAATAACTTAATCAACTTATAAACTACAAATTTCCTTGCTTATGAGTTAATATGGACTTAAGTCCATCAATCAATGTTCTCATACTATATCGAACATATTAACATCATATGACAAACATACAATAAATTCTTCACAAGTTTATCAACTTATTTAAGTTCAAGTTTCTTATTCAACTTATTCGGCTTAAGTTCATTCATTACTTACTTCTTATATGTTCTTAGCATAGTTACACTTCTCTATCAATCTTATTATGGTAGAGATAGACTAATAGATAACAAGATCATTTACCTTTGATGACTAAAGTCTTCTTCTTTGATATCTAGCAAAAGGTTGATTTGGCTTTAAAAGTGCTTATTCTCTCTAACACTTAAGTTAATTTGTTTTGGGTGAAAGTTGAACAATGAAAAATGATCAACAAACTCTCCTATTTACAGGCTTGGAAAAGTGAGGGCATAATGGTCTTTTAGGCCTTGCACCTCCTCAACTAACCTCCTTAATCCACCTCCTTATTAACCTCCTTACTATTCATTGCTTTACAACTAAGTAAACTTGCTAGCCACATCTATTACTTGATCATCACAACACTTGATCATCACACAAAGTTCTTGCCCATCAAGTCTACCCATATTACTCTTGGTTTGCTCCATGTATCATGGCTTAACACATTGGGCTTGCTTAATTAATCTAGCTAATTCTTATTGGGCTTACATTACAATAGTTTGGACTCATGATTAACAAACACTTGGGCTTGCATATCACTTTCTATTGGACTTCTACCAATATGATAATAATCCTACAATTCCATTCTATTTAATTAAACACCTTGGCATATATACTATACGTATAATTCTCGTATGCTAGCTCGTATACTAAATTGTAATATACGTTATTCCATTCTCCATACTTAATAGTATATAATCAGATTATACTTACGTTCAATACCTCGCATAATGCCTACGCATCATACGATTAATACTTTCTCTTCTTAACGCTTAATAATCCTAACGTTCTCTAATTAAGTCCACATGTGAAATATTGCGTTTTCCTTACTTAGATTATTATTACATAATCCATCTCACCTTGATATTATAACGTTACGTATTTCTCAGAAGTTCAAAAATAATTCTTGAGCGGAAATCGATGAATAGTGTTTTTTGAAAAATTTCTCGGAAAGCTTTTATTTTCGTCTTAGAAATTTAAATACTTTAATTCTCTTATATAGTTAAAATACTATGACATTTCGACGTTTCTAGGTTATAGAACGACAATCATCTTATCAACAAGTGATAAAAATAAATAATATTATTTTATTCATTATTAAAAGTATTTACAATGGTTCGATTTTCCGAGGCATTACAACCTCCACCACCACCACCACAAGCTTATCATATTACAGGGAAGTCCTCTGTTCCTTTGATGCAAAATGTTTACAATGAGGGCATAGTAAGTGTTAAGTTTGAGGGAGTATCAGTTATTTGTTTAAGTTTTAGTGTTTTTATGTCATATATTAGTTTGAATGTGTTTGTTTTGCATTTAGTTAATTATGTTAGTTAGTTTGCATTCATGTAGTTGCATCTTTAGTAAATATAGTTTTGTTTGCATAATATTTTAGAATTGTAAATAGTTTTTTGTTCTTATGAGTTCTAAAAAAAATTGAAAAAATTGAAAAATCTCAAAAATATTTGTTAGTTTACTGTTTTTGTATTGCATTTAGTTCATACTTGTATGATTCCAACTATTAGATAGTTAAAGTCTGTTATGGCCAATGATGAGATTGGAATTGCGTAGACAAGTTTAGTATTGATTATTAAAACTTTTATGTGATTTCTTATCATGAATTAGATCTTTATCTGTTTGAAACTAGTATAATCAGGTTAGCACATAAAGAAACAACTATGTTGACTGATTGAGTTTAAATGGATACATAATGGAATTCTTAAGGATAATGCTAGTTTAAATGAAAGAAAGTCATGAATAGGCAGAGATAGTTAAGATTAGGCAAAAACCTAAGTTTGAGGGAAAATTTGGGATATATAAGCTATAAAAAAATGAGTAAATGTGAAGACCCGAAAGATTGAATGTATAGTTAAGCGTGAGGTTTAACTAATGACGATTATGTCAACAGATGATCCTTGTGAGAAGGATGAATTGAGATTAAACCTTTCCTAAAGGTTGTAGGCACTCGGGTATGGGTGTGGTTTTAGAAATTCCGAGGACGGAATTTTTATAAGGAGGGAAGAATGTGACAAACCGAAAAATCAGATTGTCCAAAATTTAAGATTTAAAGAATTAGTTATTAATAAAATGAATTTTTATTAATACTATTATGTGCTATGTGTTTATTAATCGTTCTAGAACCTAGGATGGTTATTAATCGGGAGGATTCTGGCCACGAGCTAGACTGAACGAGTAAGAATTTCCAAGATGAAAATAAAAATTTTCCGGGAACAAAAATATTTCCAGGAAAAAAGACGAAATAGACACTATTCACCAAATGAAACCCTAAGGGTTAGGGTTTGAATAACCTAAGCCGTTCCGAGAGTTCGGTATGTCGAAATGATATTCCGTCAAAAGATTTGACGATAATATATCGTGAAATGTTAAGTAAACCGATAAAAGTTTTTCTCAAAAAATGTGCAGAAATCGGATGAAATAAAAACAACAAAAAGTATTGTTATGTACTTTTCACTCGTTTGACTATGTTAGGGGAAAACGTGAAGGAAAACGCGTATCGTGGAAAAGTGTTTTTCAATTTTTCGGAGATCCAAAGAATGTGTAAAAGTTAATCGATAAAGGAAAGACAAAATATCCAAAAATATTTGGATTCCGAGGATAGCAGTTTTCGAACTGTTAGACGAATTCCGCAAGACGGAAGCACGAAGCTTCCAAGAGAAGCTTCGTGAATAGTAAGGAGGTGGAGTAAGGAGTAAGTAAACTTAAGGAGTAAGTAAACTTAAGGAGTAAGTAAACTTAAGGGCTAAGTAAACTTAAAGGCTAAGTAAACTTAGTGCTTAAGTCATGAATAGTAAGGAGGTTTGAGGGCGAAATGACTATTTTGCCCCTAGCCTTGGTTTTCTATAAATAGGAAGCTTAACTCATTTGTTTAGGATTTTGAAAATCTTACAACTTTTGAGAGAGAGAGAGATTTCATATGAGAAAGAGAAGGAAAAGGAAGAGGAAAAGCTTGCTCGGGAGCAAACTTTGTCCGACGGAAGGAGATTAAAGAAGAAAGGTAATCCGAAAACCTAACTTCTAGATAATTTTTCTTTAAGTTTTTTATATTAAAAACATAGCTTAATGAGAATAAGAAGTAAATGATGTTAGGAATGATTTCATATGGTTGAAATCATTGATAAAAGAAGAAATAAGAATTAGAAGTTTATTTTATAAATTTCTTAAGGAAGTGTATGATTCGTAATAAATTAGAATGATCCAAGTGGATTATATGAATGAGTAGGTGAATTAAGTAAGGAATGGTGTTCTATAACATCAAATTCCAAGAAAAAGTAAAATCGTAATAAAATATCGATTAAAAATAAAGAACAATCGAAGAACGCGAAGAACGTTGTTGATGGACAAATTTAAAACAATCGTAGGATAATTGTTCTTGATGGACAAGTTTAAAACCATCGCATATAAGTTAGTTTCTTATTGCTTGGTTAGGAAAGTTAGAAACGTTCATGAAGAACAAAATAAAACAAAGCTATAATGAAGTTATGGCAAAAATTTCATAAAAGAAGAACAAGAATTAGAAAGTTAGTAAATGAACCCGAACGTGTAGGGTTTCATAAGAATGTAAGAGAATGTATAAAACGTGAGTCATGGACTCAAGAACGAATGAGTTCCGAGTTCGGATGACCGAATTACGGATGAACGAACGAAGAACGTTAAAAATGTAAAACGAACGAAGGGTGAAGATTAAGCCAATTGAATGGCATGTTAACGAATTCAGAACAAAGTTCTGTCCATGGGTAATCGAAGTACATAAGATAAGGAAGAGAATGGCATTGGAACGACATTGCTGAGCACCACATCTCGGGACTGCACATCATCTTGCATTGTCATGTTGAAAGTTAGGTCAGTTTGGCGGCGTCGGCCTAGTGATAGCCAGAGTGTTACCACCGCTGCTTCCCTTACTTCCACCAGCTCCTGCTCCTCTTGCTGCTTTATTGGGGCAATCCCTAGTCAGATGATCCCTTGACCCACAAGTTTGGAGCTATGTGGCCTTCCTTACAACAATTGTAACAAACCCTCTTCCCCTTCATACATATCCCCAGGTGATTCTTTCCACAGGTAGGATGAGCCTCCACCTTTTTCTTCTGACTTCCTTGCTAATTTCCAGTAGACATATTCTCATTCCACTTCCTCTTCTAATTATTACCACCACCACTATTACTGCCACTAACTTTGTTGTTCTCTCCTTCATTCTTCTTCTTCTGTTCTTAATTGTACCTAGTCAGGGCATCACTGTAATAACCCGATATTTTTTATATAAATAAATCATAAATTTTGCGTATAAATTTATTTATTAAAATAATATATGATATGATTTTTAGAATAATTATAATAATTATTTTATTATATGAATTTTGTTCAGGTTATTAAGTTAATTATTTTAACTTAATTAATAAGGTTAATTACGACAGATAAATCAGATATGGAATCCAAACACTAATTCTAGGTTTTCATCAAGAAATGGTAATAATATTATAATATTTTAATTTTTCAATGCTATAAATATGTAATTTTATGTATACGTCTTCATTGATGGTTGGTCAATTATGGTGTATATTGACCAAACCCTAGCATTAATTGGTTTGACCTATTTTTTCAATTTAAATGGGAAATTTAAGATCATTATATAACCGTGTTATATGATTTATGTTAAGTGTTACATAATAATATGCTAATTAGGAAACCCTAATTGTAAATTTAAAACCCTAAGTTATATTTGAATTTCTAATAATTATAACCCTACTTTGAAACCTAAACTGGAATTTGTGATCAGTCAAAAATTGTGTTACTGTGATTAATAACATGTATGATAGACTTTAATTTCTAATTAAGGTAAACTTAATTAGTAAATTAAAACCCTAATGATTAGAACCCTAAGTTAATTATTAGAAACCCTAATTGCGTATTAGCCACCCTAATTATCAAAATCCTAAACCCTAATTACTTTATTTGCAAGGTTAATTATAATTAGGGATATCAAACCCTAATATTCCTGTATAACGTAATTAGAAACTTAATTAAAGAAACTCTAATTACAAATTTTAGAAACTAAAATTTTATTTTACAAACCCTAGTTGCTAAATTCTAAAAAATTGCTTTGTGCTAAAACTTTAGGGTTAAACCCTAAGGGTCAAACCCTAAGGGTTTGGCAAATTACTTGAGTGCCATTAAAATGATTTACCAATTGACCATTTTGCCCCTAGTTGCATTATTTTGGCTAGTATAGGTTTTGACAATTAGGGGAAGTTGGTGACCAAACCCAACAACCCCATGTGATGTTAAATGACAGCCATCAGCCATTTTAATCAACCATTCATGCACCTTGTATGTCTATTTATAGATTGAAGGAGAGAGAAAGTCATTTGTTAGCCAATTTTTGCACAACACTCAAACTAACTCTCTCAAGCCCCACACCTCCAAAATTATCTAGATATATCGGTCCCCAAACCAAGCCCCACTAATACATATAACAAATCAGTAGCCCAGAAATAAGATTTTTCAAAGAAAGGTATAAAAACCCTAGTTTTAATTCTGTCCATAATCTGTTGTTTGATGTTAGTTTTTTTGTGTTAAATGTGTTGTTAGTAGTGTCTAATGATGATCTGGGTTGCTAGATGTTGGATCCATAACATTTAGAAGCTCGGATTTGAAGATTTGCAAAATCTGGAAAAAGTTGAATCTGTGGTCTGATAACCAATGTCAGTGACCACAGATCCTTGCTCGATTATGGTTTTAGTTGGTTTTAAGTTGTTATTGGTAGCCTGTAATGTGGTCTTTAATCTGCAAAAAGAATCAGGGTTATTTGATGTCTAGAATAAAAGTTATTAATCTGGTCAAATACTGGTTGACCTAAGAAAAATCTGGGCGATCGAGAACACGCCTGGATCGCTCGACAACACGTTTTTGGCCTTTGATCTTTCTGGTTGTTAATTGTTTGTTGTGTTGGTTGCATCTAAATTGTAGTCTTGTATATGAACTTCAATATTATGCCTTAAAATCTCCTTAAAAGTATACGAATCGAAGGTAGTGGATGGTCAAAGTAGACCATCCGGTCATATTTTCGATTTCTGGGAAATTTCTTGAAATTTTTGAGGCTTATTTTTGACATGGTTTGACCGAGATGGATCTGGCTATTCTGTTGTTGTTATTGTTATGTTTTGTGATCGATCGACTCTTTTACATGTGGTCTACACACTGCATCTTTTAAATCACTAAAACATATCATATCTTGCAAGTTGTGGAAGCCCAAAGTAGGGCAGTCGAACTGTTCTTCATTTATGGGCAAACCCAGAAATGAAGAACAGCTCTGACAGCCACTTTGAAGGCTTATATCTTCTGATTGGATGTTGTTTGATCATGTTTCTTGTTGAATCTTGTAGTGTTACATTTATACTACACGATCGGACCAGAAACATTCACTTAAACATCACGATCTGATCTGGAATCTTGGTCAAACGTGGTCACTCGGTTACTGGCTTGATGATCTGGGTTTCATGAAGAACACCTATAGCGACGGTTCTGTCGCTATAGGTGGTCTTTAGCGACAGATTAATTATAAAAATTAGATTTTTATTAAATAATTATAGAAAATTAGTTTTAAGTTATTAAAAATAAAAAATTAAATTAGTAAAAATTATTTTAATGTCCAAAAATTATATTTTAATTATTTTGAATATATTTCATAAATATTTAATATTTTTGGAATATTAAAAGTATTTAATTTATTTAATTATAATATTAAATAAATTATTTAAAAATGATTTTAATACATGAAAATCATTTAAAATTATATTATGATATAAAAAATATTTTAAGTTATTTTTAATGACTTTTAATATTTTGTGATAAATTTTATTAATAAATTAATATTAATGATAATTAAATTTATTTAATAATTATATTAAATAAATTAGTTTAAAAATGATTTTAATATTATAAAAATCATTTTAAATAAAAATAAAGTGTTTAAAGATATTTAAGTTATAAAATATAACTTTTAATATTTAAAGGATAATTTCATTAATAATTTAATATTAATGATATTAATTTAATATTAATGATATTAAATTTATTTAATAATTACATTACATAAATAGTTGAAAAATGGTTTTATTAATTTAAAAATCATTTAAAAGGGATATAAATGAATTAAAAATATTTTAAGTTATAATTAATGACTTTTAATATTTAGATAAATAGTACATTAATATTTTAATATTAATGGTAATTATTTAAAATGATTTTAAATATTTTAAAAATCATTTAAGGGTAATATAAATGTTTTAAAAATATTTTTAGTTATTATAAATAGCTTTAATATTTTGGCAATGGTTTCATTAATAGTTTAATATTAATTGAATATTAATGATAATAGAATTGTTTAATATTTAAATTATTTAATAATGATTCTGATATTTTAAAAATTATGATAAATGGTAATAATTATTTTAAAATTATTATAAGGCCATGAAAAATAGGGCGACTGGTGTTTAAGTTATCTAAATGGATAATAAATTACTTTATAGAGTCTTAGATTCGATAGATACCCGATAAAATTGTCAATATACCGACATATTTTAGAAATTGATCTGGACTTAGAAAAATTGGTTTGATGAATGTTTATTTGTGATTCAATGGTTGTTAAACTTACATGACAATGTGTTTAGGTTATGTGCTAACTGCAAATAGCGATCTGATATGATATGATATGTTATTCTAATCAAACGAATGATCTATTTAATGATAGGGCTTGATATAAAAGATAAATCTAAGTTGTGTAAGCAGCAAACAAGGCAAGTATCTAACCCTTTGCATTTACTTTATGCAACGGACATGCGTAAGATAATATCTGAACTGTTCATTTCAATTGTTCAAATATTCCAACCTTTATATATACTTATGCAATGATTCTGTATAAGTAGGTTATTAAATTATAATTGATGTACAAATTCCATTATTCTGTTATTGATGATCAAGATATATATTATGTTCGTTAATTTCTAACATGGTTATACAAGTGTCCTCACTTGGATAATCATTATATTTTATCACATGTTGATACATACTTATCGGTGTCAAGTATGTATAAGTTGAATTAAAAGTCGTCTAAGCAATTTGATCCAGCTAGACATAAATTTAAAGTTGTTGTTGAACAAGATAAAACTTATCCAACCGAATTGTTTTGGTTTGGATTCAAGACTGTTATGAACATCCCAATTATGGGAAATTTTTATGCGCTAAGGCGGACAAAGGATGAACAATAATATCGTTCTAGCAATGTAGTATTGATCAATCTGAGGGCATAACGGTGATCACCCCGCGTCTGTAAGTTATGACGGTTTCTGATGATGAAGTTCGTTTAACCTTTTCGAAAATAGAAAACAATGTTCATAGTCTGTTAACTGATCTTCATATATAGTAAATACGTAGTTTCAAAAGTTTGAAATCGAAATGACATGTTTCTTATTAATGGTTCAGCTTACTTCACAACTGTTGATTCGTTGTAGAAGTATCGTTCAAAGAAAACATTTAATCCTTTCAGCTAAAATTATTATAAGGCCATGAAAAATAGGGCGACTGGTGTTTAAGTTATCTAAATGGATAATAAATTACTGTATAGAGTCTTAGACTGGATAGATACTCGATAAAGTTGTCAATATACCGACATATTTCAGAAATTGATCTGGACTTAGAAAAATTGGTTTGATGAATGTTTATTTGTGATTCAATGGTTGTTAAACTTACATGACAATGTGTTTAGGTTATGTGCTAACTGTAAATAGTAGTACAATATGATATGATATGTTATTCTAATCAAACGAATGATCTATTTAATGATAGGGCTTGATATAAAAGATAAATCTAAGTTGTGTAAGCAGCAAACAAGTCAAGTATCTAACCCTTCGCATTTACTTTATGCAACGGACATGCGTAAGATAATATCTGAACTGTTCATTTCAATTGTTCAAATATTCCAACCTTTGTATATACTTATGCAATCATTCTGTATAAGTAGGTTATTAAATTATAATTGTTATACAAATTCCTTTATTCTGTTATTGATGATCAAGATATATATTTTGTTCGTTAATTTCTAAAACATGGTTATACAAGTGTCCTCACTTGGATAATCATTATATTTTATCACATGTTGATACATACTTATCGGTGTCAAGTATGTATAAGTTGAATTAAAAGTCGTCTAAGCTATTTGATCCAGCTAGACATAAATTTAAAGTTGTTGTTGAACAAGATAAAACTTATCCAACCGAATTGTTTTGATTTGGATTCAAGACTATTATGAACATCCCAATTATGGAAAATTTTTATGCGCTAAGGCGGACAAAGGATGAACGATAATATCATTCTAGCACTATAGTATTGATCAATACAGGGCATAATTGGCTGATCACCCCCGTGCCCGTAAGATATGACAATTTACAAATGAAGTTCTGCTTAACCTTTTCGAAAATAGAAAACAATGTTCATAGTCTGTCACCTGATCTTCATATATAGTAAATACGTAGTTTCAAAAGTTTGAAATCCAAATGACATGTTGTTTATTAATGGTTCAGCTTACTTCACAACTGTTGATTCGTTGTAGAAGTATCGTTCAAAGAAAACATTTAATTGGAACTCTTCCATAAGTGTTCAATTAGAACATTGACACTTTGTTGTACAACCAAGGCTTCAACCCTTTTTCAAACCTCCTAGCTTTTCTCTAATCCATATTCACCTGATAAGTTGCAAACCTAGCCAATTTGTTTAATTTTACGGCATATTCTGGCACCGTCATCCCTGCTTCAATTCCAAAAACTGAACCTTCATCTGGTTTTGAGAGCTCGTTGGGAAATACATCTTAAAGAACATCTCTTTAAACCTATCCCATACGATCACACCCTGACCTCCTCTAACCTTGTTTGCCTGCCACCAGTAGCTGGCATTTGACTTCAAAATAAACGTTGCAAAAGTAGTCTTCAGATCATCGTTGACCCTTACAACGTCAAATACCTTCTCCATTTTCATAATCCAGGTCTGAGCTTCGATCGGATTTATGGATCCCCTAAATTCTAGCGGTCTGTGACGCCCCCAAAATAACTCAAATCCACCCAACCCATTCTGAGTCGCCAAATACATGGTACAAAAATAACTACAACTTCATTAATATAAATGTCGTGCAAAATACGACAACACATAAACTGTGAGTTGAAATACAAATATTGTCTTCTAGACAATATCCACACTCAAATAAGTCCTCATCACAATTATTGATACACTATTTTACAAAAAAGTGAGGACTACGATAATAACTGCCTTGGAACATCACTCCACTCCCCGACTACTTCCTGCTATATTCTCGCTTCCTGAGAAGAAAAATGGAACAAAAAGGAAAAGGGTGAGCTCAACTAGCCCAGTAAAGAATATTATAACTAAGATAATGTAGAAAAAATTATCGTTAGCCTTCAATAAATCAGATAAAATATAATGAACAATTAGTTTTAGATCAATATTCACAGCGAAAATAACAATTCATTAGAAAAGTTTAGTAGAGAATAAAATCTACTGTCTTCTATGATTTAAAAGTCCATCATCAATATTTTATCCCTATAACATCAATGAATATACATCTTGAACCAAATATTCATCTTTGCTTTACGGTCCAAAGATATTCATTTGTATCAACAGTTGGTCATGTTCATCTCAACACCTGTCCAACTTTGCACTACGGGCCAAAGATATTCCGTTATATCATCATTTAGGACTGAGAATAATGAAAAATATTTTAAAGAAACGAATCTAGTGAGACAAAAGAACAAAGATTAGGGATTCGTTCATCAGTTTATCCAAGTTCAAAAAAACTCCATAATTAACCATACTAGAGTAAAATTCAAGAATGAAGATCAAAACATGGATACAATCAAAGATAGTAACCATAATAGCCATCTTGGACAAAGAAGAGAAAATTTTATTTTTCGGTGAATAGTGTCGTATTCGTGAATAGTGTCATTTATGTGAATAGTAACCCCGACACGAAAAGGTAGAAATTCCACAAGAAAAATCATACTTCGTGAATAGTACTAATGAATAGTTATAACGACCCAGAAAATTGAACCTTTTGTAAATACTTTTATAATGAGTAAAATAATATTATTTGTTATTATTATGTGGTAGTAAAATGAATGTCATTCTATAACCTAAAAATGTCAGAAAGTCGTAGTATTTTAATTACGTAAATGAATTAAAGTGTTTGAATTTCCAAGACGAAAATAAAAGCTTTCCGAGAAATTTTCTGAAAAATACTATTCATCGATTTCCGCTCGGGAATTATTTTTGAATTTCCGAGAAATCCGTAACGTTATAATATCAAGGTGAGATGGATTATGTAATAATAATCTAAGTATGGAAAACGCAATATTTTGCATGCGGACTTAATTAGAGAACGTTAGGAATATTAAGCATTAAGAAAAGATTATATTGATCATATGATACGTAAGTATTGTGCGAGGTATTGATTATAAGTATAATATGAAGTATTATACGAGTATGTATGGAGAATGGAATAATGTATATTACAAATTAATATATGAGCTAGAATACAAGGATTATACGTATAGTATTTGTAATAAGGCTTTTAGCCAATTAAGTGGGACTTGTAGGATTGTTAGCAAATTGGTAGAGTCCAATAAGAATTGGATGTACAAACTTAAGTGTTTATTAATCAAAAGCCCAAAGTAACTTAATGAAAGCCCAACAATGAATAAGCTAGTTAATTAATTTAACCTCAATGTATTGATCCAATTGGTTAGACATGATCCATGGAGCAACCAAGGTTGATATGGGTTGTCTTGGTGGGAAAGACCTTTGTGTGATAGCCAAGTACTTTAAGTAATGACCAAGTAAGAGAAGTGTTGTGCTTAGAAAGTAATGAATAGTAAGGAGGTGATTAAAGGAGGTGGGATGTCCTAATCACTCTTATGCCCTCACTTTGGCTTTCCTATAAATAGAAGGCTAGGATTTTCATTGTTTCTTGTTATTTTCAACCAACAACTTCTCTTATAAAGCAACTTATAGGTTAGAGAGAATAAGCACATATAAGTCAAACATCCTTTGTTAGATTTTTAAAGAGGAAGAAGACTAGTTCATCAAGGGTAAGACTCTTGTATAATAATTATCCATCTCTATCACTGTAGGGTGATAAGAGAAGTGTAACTTAATAAGCATGTATGCCAAGAACATGTAAGAATTGAATAAGCAATGGACTTAAGCCGAATAAGTCATGAATAAGTAACTTGAACCTAAATAAGTTATAAACATATGATGAACTTGTCATTTGTTTGTCATATGAAGTTAGTATGTTTGATAAGATGTGAGAATGTTGATTAAAGGACTTAAATCTATAATAAGTCATAAGGAATGAAAATTTGTAGTTTATAAGTTATTAAGTCATGAACTTATGAAGAATAAGTCAAAACCTAATTTAAAAATAAGTTGATGTAATAAGTAGTTTGAAATGTTTATTTGATGGTTAGAATCCATTTAGAACAATGATCAAATCGTTAGTAATGAAGTTTCACTTAATTCACACGATTGGATTTATATTCGTCGAATTAAATGAAATTCTCGGAATAGAAGTTAAATTTTGTGTTTAAGCTCAGAAATGTTGGTTTCCGATGGAGACAGGTAATATTTGGCATTATAGAGTTGCAGACTCAAAAATGACCAGATTCTGACTTAAAACGAAGAAACGAGAGCTGAACATTCACGAACATTTACCGTTTTCGTTAAAAGTGAACTAATAGGTGAATTTTTAGGAAACGAAGTTAAATAGATAAATTCTTGCATGAACGCGTAGAGTATATAATTTGTGAACCGTAGTCTCTTGAATGAGCCAATTTGGACTTATAACGAAGAAGTTACGAACCCGGGAATCTCATAAAAATAAAAATCATCAAAAATTTTCGAGGCCTGAGTCCGCTACATTAGCACGCGACTCAAGGCACAAAAAGGCCCACGATGTACTACATCATAATTAAGCGCCGCATCGCTCGCGCTATAAGAAAGGAGACTCGGCATGCGACAAGAAGAGTCCGTGCATGCACTGCTTCGCTAAGTCACGCCATGGTGACATATAGAGGAAATCTTGGCAATAGCAAATACCACGACTGAGGATGGCATAAAGATGAATGATTATGAAGATAAAAGTAAAGACAGTGAAGTAATAGAACCATAATAAACATAATGTGATGTTATTAAAACATTGTTGAACCTTAAGTATAATCACTTAGGGTTGAAGTAAGTCAATTGCATATGAATGTAAGAACAACATAATGGAATGTCGGAACAAATAGTAACAAATCTAAGTTAGTTTAGATTGAGAAGAAGGGTAAGATTCATTAGGAAATGTATGCTCATTCATGACCTAATGTATATGCCATGTTATCATCTACTGTAGAGACTTAAAGACTTAACGTGAACGTGTAATAATTGTATTAGACGCTAAAGGCAAGTATTCTGACCCTTGTTCTAGTTCAATCTGGACAAGCTTTGTAATTCATGTATCCTTACGCATGAAGTCTTGTATAATGAAGTCAAATCCAATTCTTTCGGCTAGACTTATATTATGTTTCTATCAAGCATGGTCAATGTTTACCAAGTTATACTGGTGTGTTTTTCAAACGAAGACTGAGTATGCTAAAAAATGTTTTGTCATCAAACGACAGGCACGTGAGGTTGCCACAACTTAAACGTACATACGTTTAATGAATGTAGTGTTGATCAACATAGAGTACTATAGGTTGATCACCTAGACGTGCTCGTAAGAAATGTCGGACTTATGGACTTAGTGTCGGGATGTCCTTTTTAAAAGAACTTATGAAATGATCAAGTTCTTTGACCGAAATTGATGTTTTACTGAATATTGTTGCTGTAAAACGTTTTGAAGGAAAGGAAGTGCTATTTTGAATTATCGATAGTACTTCATAACTATTGTTTAGTTATTGAAGATATACGAGTCCTATGTTTCAAGCATGTTGTTTATTAGAATTGTTGTACTTGCTTAGCTAGTCATGCTCACTCTTGCTTGAACCGTATGAACACAACTAAGATCGAACAGACCGAAGGCTCCGGCAACGATAAAGGCAAGGCGAAGACGAATCCGTAGAATACTTATGTAATAGTATAGGGTGAATGATTGTAATATAATTGATATTATGACAAGAACAATGTAATGGTTATAAAGAACCTAGGGAAATATTAATATTATTTTGAATATATAGAAGACATATTGTGACAACCCGAAAAATTGAATTGTCTAGAATTTAAGAGTTAAAGAATTAGTAATTAATAAAATGAATTTTTATTAATACTATTCTGTGCTATGTGTTTATTAATCGTTCTAGAACCTAGAATGATTATTAATCGGGAGGATTTTGGCTACAAGCTAGACTGAATGAATAAAAATTTTCAAGACGATAAAAAAAAAATCCGGGAACAAAATATTTCCAAGGAAAAAGACGAAATAGGCACTATTCATCCATTTCTGTTCGGAGATTTAGTTTGAATTTCTGAGAAACACGTAATGATATAATCCTAAGACGTAATGGAATATTCAATAATATTTCAGTTATGGCAAAAATGAAGTTTTCGTCTGCGGACTTAAAACCTAAGGGTTAGGAAACGTGAGTTCCGAGAATTTAATGATTTCGTATAATAACTAGGGTTATTATGCGTGAGAAATACAAGTATGATACTAGTTATTATACGAGTATAGTACAAAAATTATTACGACATAGAATACGAATATCGTACAAACTATATACGAAGAGAATACGAGAATGGGATGCGTAGAATGAGATTAATCTTAATGGACTTTGAGTTCATAGACTTTGAAGAGTCCAATTGGACTTGGATTATATCAAGCCCAATGGAATGTGTAATCAAGCCCAGGGTAGGCCCAGTAAGAATTAATGTAAGGCCTAATGTTAGATTTAATTAAGCCCGATCCAAGAAAATAAACCGTAGATCGAACCGATGGGTCACCGGATGGGTAAAACCCATGGGGGAGACCCATGAGCATGTGGGGCGGCCACTTGGCCACCAAGTAAAGTGATTACTTGGTGGCTAAGCCATGAATAGTAAGGAGGTGGGGTAAAATAACCAAAATACCCCTAGCTTTGGTTTTCTATATAAACAAGCCTTAAGCTCATTTGTTTGGTTTGAAATTTCAACCAACACTTGAGAGAGAGAGAGAGAGAGACAGTTCGGATGAAGAGGGAGAGAACGAGGAAAAGCTAGCCCGAGTGCACACTTTGTCCAACGGAGGAAGATTAAAGAAGGAAAGTAATCTGAAACCTAGTCTTCTATAAATTTTCTTTAAGCTTTATATGTTAAAATCATAGCTTAACGAGATTAGGAAGTAAAATATGTTAGAAATGATTTCATATGGTTGAAATCGTAAGAAAATGAAGAAATGAGAAATGAGAAATTTAGTTTATAAATTTCTTAAGGAAGTGTAAGATTCGTAATGAATTAGAATGACCCGAGTAGATTGTATGATGAATTAAGTAAGGAATGGTGTTCTATAACATCAAATTCTGAGAAAAAGTAAAACCGTAATCAAAATATAGATTAAAAATGAAGAACGAACGAAGAACACAAAGAACGCGTGAAGAACGTTGTTGATTGACAAATTTAAAACCATTGTAGGATAATTGTTGTTGATGGACAAGTTTAAAACCATCACGTATAAGTTAGTTGCTTATTTCTTGGTTAGGAACGTTAGAAACGTTCATGAAGAACGGATTAAAATTGAGCTATAACGAAGTTATGGCGAAAATTTTGTAAAAGAAGAACGAGAATTAGAAAGTTAGTAAATGAACCCGAACGTGTAGGGTTTCATAATAATGTAATAGAACGTATAAAACGTGAGTAGTGGACTCAAGAATGAACAAGTTCTGAGTTCGGATGATCGAATTACGGACGAACTAACGAAGAATGTTAATAACATAAAATGAACGAAGAACGAAGATTAAGCCAATTGAATGGCATGTTAACGGATTTAGAAAGAAGTTTTGTCCATGGGTAATCGAAGTACGTAAGATAAGGGGGAGAATGCCTTTGGAATGACCTCATTCCGAGTCATAATGAATAAGATATGAGATTTCAAAGTATGTGTCTCAAACTTATTGCAAGACTTAGAAAATTTTTCTAGGTTTCATGCTGCTCGTAGCCAAGTTAGTGAAGTCGTCGTGCTCGAAATTGGCGTTCGGTATGCAGTTGAGACCATCGGCCATCACCACTCTTGAGTGGCGTCGCAGCAGTAAAAGAAAGGAAAGGAAGGACATGGCAGTAAGCGCCGGTGCAGCAGGCAATGCCTTAAATGAGATTTTTACTACTCAATTACTTGGGGATGTGCAAGAAAGAAAAATGAAAATTTAGTTCAACTAATGTAACACTTAATTAAGTGTATTAAACCTTTGATGAAGGTTGAATGAAAAGATTACCTGAAATTAAAAGACAAAGAATGTAGACGCGAGTTACGGAACCAATATCCGGGGACCGTAGTCGCGATAAACGAACGTAAGGGATTGCTATGATGGTGATTCCTTAGACGTTAAGTAACGAAAGTAATGTATAACATTTTGATGTTATGACATGGCAATGAGAGATGAATGTAAAGCGTTTAGACGCTGTGAACGCAACATTGTTGTGATGAACAATCGGTCTTAGCATACAATGAACCGTATGGCTTTGACATTAAGAAAGAATATTGAACATGGGGTTCAGATGATAGTAATGAATGAAAGCGATTAAAACCTTAGATAAAGGTTGAATGAGAGATTAAGGGATGAACAACATAAATGTTGAATACGTAAACGATCCTTGTGAATTGTATTCTCGTCGGGCGAACGTTCTAAGTATACATTGGTTGTATGACTTAGACGTTGACGAAGGTAGTAAGTAAGATATGAATTATCAAGAAAGCCGTAGCGAACGGTAATAAGATTAACGAAAGCCGAATGTGAGTCAGAGGAGAATGTTAGAATGAAATGTAAGCGTTGAACACTTGAACCGACGTAAAGGTTAAGTGTACACGAATATTAAACTGGTAGAACCTACACCCCGTGTATGGTTTGACCGTAAGGTAATGAAGATCAATGATTAAATCTGTGAATGGTGAAGAAGCTGAATTAAAGATAAGTACGTATAACGTAAAGAAGCTGAGTTAATGTTTATAACTTGGATGACGTTCCGAGTCAAATGAACCAGACGTTGTAAGATAAGAATAATGTAATGTAAAATGGTTAACGCTATACATGCGTAGAATGAATATTGAATGATCGTTCTGAGTATAAAAAAGACTGTATGACTTGGACAATAAAGAATAAATCCCGAGGTATGACATTTAGTTGCTAGAAAGCCATAAGGAATAAGAAATTGACTTAACGAACATTATAGTTTAATAGTTCGAATAAGTTAAGATGAATTTAGGTTATAGTACAATCCTAACCTTTGATGGTTGATATATGGGAGCTGGGCTAAACAATTCCTTCAGAGGGAGAAGGTATATACAAAACTGGCAACCGATCTAACTCACTGTTATTGGTAGTGTAGATGAGACGGGAACTTGTTTGTGGGAAACCACTCAGAGTACCATATGGACTACTAGTAGAGACACGATGTGTGCTAAGTCCTAGGAGAGTTATAAGAAGAAGATAAGAATGTAAATCATCAAAGATGATGAACGTATTAAGTATGGCATCTCCGTATATCATGAAGCCGTTAACCGGTAAAGGAAGTTGGTCGTGTAAACTTAGATTATAGGAACGCGAACCCTAAGAAATAAAGTTAAGTAAACCAATGTGTAAAGTCAAGTATATAACTAATTGGTGTATGTGTTATTTCCTTATGTTCTACATAGGAATTGGAATGAGCAGTTCATCGTAAACTATAAGTTGTAGCTGTGCGTAAGGCAAGTTTCCTAACTTCATTCATATTTTAAATGAATGCTAGTTTCTAAAACTTCTTAGATTTTGAACTTGAGAAGTTCTGTCTATGTGTGAATGTGTGATATTTGTACAATATGTTAGAATGTATGAGACCTTGTGCCACAATTTGAACTTTTCAGTGTTTCTATGAGATGAACTGTTATGTGATTTAACTCTTCAATAAGAGAATGTTCTATTTATAAATGAACCGTTATTGTTAAGTCTGTGCTATTAATTCTAGCTAGACATAATGTGTATGGAAGAGGTATAAGAATGAAATTATTGCAAAGTGGATGTGACTAATGTTTTAAAATGATAGGAATCGAGGTTATTCCTATTATTCAAGCTGCTTCATAACCTTTGTTCGGTTATTGAAGTCTTAAAAGAATGTTTGAATTCTTAAAGTTGTTTGTTCAACTGTTATGACTTGTTGGGCAATTGAATGCTCACACTTGCTTAAAATAAAAAAAAACATTTTCAACGAATGATGTTAGAAGAACTTAAGGATCTCGTAAAGATCAAAACGATCGGTATCCAGAAGAAGTACCATTCATTATATGAATGTGCGCGAAGATCAAGTGAAGACTTGTAATATAAAATGATAGAATTAAACTATAGAATAGTTTAATGAATGATTATGTATCCTTGGTGGCAGATAAAAGTCACAAGTACAAGATGTAAAGAATAATGTAATTTTCATTATTTGTAATGAAAGAGGTTATAAGGTTTTAGACCCTGGGATTTGAGGATGTATGTTGTTATATTTAGCTATATAATGACGTATGTTTGGATGAAGATGGGATCATGACGTACAGAATCCAAATGTGAAAATAGATCGGATTTCAGGGCGTTACAGATTGGTATCAGAAAGCTGATAGGTTATAAATCTTATGTATGTGTACCTAAGACTATAATAGTAGAGAGAATGATAAGAAGATCACCACGTGATCATAGTAAATCGTAGTAATAGATGAGCTGTTAAACGATGAATGATTTATAGATAATGCTATGAATGAATGGTACTACGAAGTAGTACGGGAAGAAAAACTCAGATTGAGTTGTAAAGGATAGCATACGAATTAAAGAAAATTCGTATTGAGTAAAGAGAAAGTTAGAAGTTATAAAATTTTAATTGAGAACTCATGTGATAGCTGAGTTATATGAACCTTTTTATGGGCAGAGGTTTGTGCTTGGTGTAACAAACACTCGGTTTATTACAATGATAATCATTGAAATTGGTCGCGCTATCAAAATGTATATGATGAGAAGGTGAATCTTTTCTCATGTATATACTTGATAGATAGAGAACGATAAGGTAGGTACGAGTTCTTGAAACTCATACATATGGTAAGTTCGTGACTCATAATTATATGGTATGATTTTGAACTTCTCAGCAAATGGACGCCTATGGTCTGTTTGGGATAGTTCTTAAACTCATATTATTGTGGAAAGTTCCTGAACTCATAATATGTGGTAAGTTGATGGACTGTACTAAGGTATATGAATGTTTAGACTGAAAACACGTTATTTTTCAGTAGGCTTAGCATTGAAGGTGCTAGAGAATATTAAGTATTGTCGCAAGTAAGACAATGAAGGAAGATGGAAAATAGGATATTCCAAGTCATCTAGCTATGCTAGATTTCGAAGTTTCTTGAAATCGTGCTGATGTGCGCGTTTTGAAAATGAAAGAATTGGTTCCGTTTTTGGAACCAATGGATTTTAAAAGAACTATTCTTGGTAGGTCTATGCTAATTGTTTCAGCTAGACAGAAATTGATTTAAAATATCAAAATGAATTTTATATCATCAGTGCATTTGATTCAAAGATGGTAAAAGGATGGAGTTATTAATGTAATTGAACCTAGTGTTGGATTTGATCTTAGGATCAACAAACCACTATGGTATGATGCATAATGATGAAGTCATAAACTGACGAAGTCCTCAACGTACTGTGAAAAGTGAGGTATGATGACGTCATAAAATGTTTTGATTTATTGCGAAAGAATTTAAAGAAGTAGTCGATGTCAATTGATTTGACTAGATGAATGTTTCAAGTTGATGTCCAATTTATTGGTATGGTCTAAGCTACTTGATTTGGCTAAGACGAATGGTATGTCATGATTAAAAGAAAATTGAGCTTTCTTTGAAGAGTTATGCCGAACCAAATTATTTTGGTGCGGAATCTAATGATTAAGTCTGAGGTGAACATACCCTGAAATGGGGTTATACGATGGGTTGATCACCTACGTATGGAAGAGGTAGTTTACCTTATGTGTGATTGTACACTTACCGTGTAAGAAGGGTTTACGGTGAAATATTGTTAAACCTAGTAAGAGTTCATGGTCAATTTGACCCCTCAGCAAAAGAATGAAATGTTTTAAAGGAATCCTTATATTCCTATTTATTCCTTTCACTTCATGATTCTTGATAAGTTATGAAGGGTAGGGAATGTATGAAAGATAAGAACTTCTTTGAAGAGAAGTTAAGAAGTTGAGTAAGATAAAATTTCGAGGACGAAATTCTGTGAAGAAGGGGTGAATGTGATGACCTGGGAATGGGTGTGGTTTTAGAAATTCCGAGGACAGAATTTTTATAAGGAGGGAAGAATGTGACAACCCGGAAAATCGGATTGTCCAGAATTTAAGAGTTGAAGAATTAGTTATTAATAAAATAAATTTTTATTAATACTATTTTGTGCTATGTGTTTATTAATCGTTCTAGAACCTAGAATGATTATTAATCGGGAGGATTCTGGCTATGAGCTAGACTGAACGAGTAAGAATTTTCAAGACGAAAATAAAAAAATTTCGGGAACAAAATATTTCTGGGGAAAAAGACGAAATAGACACTATTCATCCGTTTTTGTTCGGAGATTTAGTTTGAATTTCTGAGAAACGCGTAATGATATATTCCTAAGACGTAATGGAATATTCAATAATATTTCAGTTATGGCAAAAACGAAGTTTTTGCCTGCGGACTTAAAACCTAAGGGTTAGGAAACGTGAGTTCCGAGAATTTAATGATTTCGTATAATAACTAGGGTTATTATGCGTGAGAAATACGAGTATGATACTAGTTATTATATGAGTATAGTACGAAGATTATTACGACGTAGAATACAAATATCGTACAAACTATATACGAAGAGAATACGAGAATGGGATGCGTAAAATGTGATTAGTCTTAATGGACTTTGAGTTCATGGGCTTTGAAGAATCCAATTGGACTTGGATTATATCAAGCCCAATGGAATATGTAATCAAGCCCAGGGTAGGCATAGTAAGAATTAATATAAGGCCCAATGTTAGATTTAATTAAGCCCGATCCAAGAAAATAAACCGAGGATCGAACCGATGGGTCATCGGATGGGTAAAACCCATGGGGAAATCCATGGGGGAGACCCATGGGCATGTGGGGCGGCCACTTGGCCACCAATTCAATAAAAATTATTTTATAATAAGATCTGAATTTCTCGGTCGTTACAGCGATAAACGAATGTGAGGGATTGCTATGATGGTGATTCCTTAGACGTTAAGTAACGAAAGTAATGTATAACATTTTGATGTTATGACATGGCAATGAGAGATGAATGTAAATCGTTTAGACGCTGTAAATGCAACGTTGTTGTGATGAACAATCGGTCTTCGCATACAATGAACCGTATGGCTTTAACATTAAGAAAGAATATTGAACATGGGGTTCAGATGACAGTAATGAATGAAAGCGATTAAAACCTTAGATAAAGATTGAATGAGAGATTACGGGATGAACAACGTAAACGTTGAATACATAAATAATCTTCGTGAATCGTATTCACGTCGGGCGAACGTTCTAAGTATACATTGGTTGTATGACTTAGAAGTTGACGAAGGTAGTAAGTAAGATATGAATTATCAAGAAAGTCGTAGAGAACGGTAATAAGATTAACGAAAGCCGAATGTGAGTCAAAGGAGAATGTTAGAATGAAATGTAAGCGTTAAACACTTAAACCGACGTAAAGGTTAAGTGTACACGAATATTAAACGGGTAGAACCTACACCCCGTGTATGGTTTGACCGTAAGGTAATGAAGATCAATGATTAAACCTGTGAATGGTGAAGAAGCTGAATTAAAGATAAGTACGTATAATGTAAAAAAGTCGAGTTAGTGTTTATAACTTGGATGACGTTGCAAGTCAAATGAACCGGACGTTGTAAGGTAAGAATAAGGTAATGTAAAATGGTTAACGCTATAAATGCGTAGAATGAATATTGAATGATCGTTCTGAGTATACAAAAGACTGTATGACTTGGACGATAAAGAATAAATCTTGAGGTATGGCATTTAGTTTCCAGAAAGCCATAAGGAATAAGAAATTGACTTAACAAAAATTATAGTTTAATAGTTCGAATAAGTTAAGATGAATTTAGGTTACAGTACAATCCTAACCTTTGATGGTTAACATATGGGAGCTGGGCTAAACAATTCCTTCAGAGAGCGAAGGTAAATACAAAACTGGCAACCGATCTAACTCACTGTTATGGGCAATGTAGATGAGACGGGAACTTGTTTGTTAGTTGTTTATGGGAAACCACTCAGAGTACCATATGGACTACTAGTAGAGACACGATGTGTGCTGAGTCCTAGGAGAGTTATAAGAAGAAGATAAGAACGTAAATCATCAAAGATGATGAATGTATTAAGTATGGCATCTCTGTATATCATGAAGCCGTTAACCGGTAAAGGAAGTTGGTCGTGTAAACTTAGATTATAGGAACGCGAACCCTAAGAAATAAAGTTAAGTAAACCAATGTGTAAAGTCAAGTATATGACTAATTGGTGTATGTGTTATTTCCTTATGTTCTACATAGGAATTGGAATGAGTAGTTCATCGTAAACTATAAGTTGTAGTTGTGTGTAAGGCAAGTTTCCTAACTTCATTCATATTTTAAATGAATGCTAGTTTCTAAAACTTCTTAGATGTTGAACTTGAGAAGTTCTGTCTATGTGCGAATGTGTGATATTTGTACAATGTGTTAGAATGTATGAGGCCTTGTGCCATAATTTGAACACTTCGGTGTTTCTATGAGATGAAATATTATGTGATTTAACTGTTCAATAAGAGAATGTTTTGTTTATACATGAACCGTTATTTTTAAGTTTGTGCTATTGATTCTAGCCAGACAGAATGTGTATGGAAGAGGTAGAAGAATGAAATTATTGCAAAGTGGATGCAACTAATGTTTTAAATGATAGGAATTGAGATTATTCCTATTATTCAAGCTGCTTCATAACCTTTGTTCGGTTATTGAAGTCTTAAAAGAATGTTTGAATTCTTAAAGTTGTTTGTTCAACTGTTATAACTTGTTGGGCAATTGAATGCTCACACTTGCTTAAAATAAAAAAAAACATTTTCAGCGAATGATGTTAGAAGAACTTAAGGATCCCGTAGAGATCAAAACGATCGGTATCCAGAAGAAGTACTATTCATTATATGAATGTGCGTGAAGATCAAGCGAAGACTTTTAATATAGAATGATAGAATTAAACTATAGAATAGTTTAATGAATGATTATGTATCCTTGGTGGCGGATAAAAGTCACTTGTACAAGATGTAAAGAATAATGTAATTTTCATTATTTGTAATGAAAGAGGTTATAAGGTTTTAGAACCTAGGATTTAAGGATGTATGTTGTTATATTTAACAATATAATGATGTATGTTTGGAAGAAGATGGGATCGTGATGTACGGAATTCGGATGTGAAAATAGGCCAAATTTCGGGGCGTTACACATATTCGTTCCTTTGAGAATTTTCAATTGAATGTATGTGTGAATGGTAATACCGTGTAACACCATCTGTCAGTTTGGAAGATACCCGGATTTGGGGGCGTCACAAGTTGATATCAAAGCATTAGGTTATAAAACTTAAGGGGGGGATTAAAAACCTTAAGTCATAACCTTAAGAGAAGTCAAAGAAGTAAAAGAAGAAAATAACCTTATAAAAATGCATTATGATTATGTTATATGTTTTTATTATTCTACTGACGTGTACTAATCAACTTAATTATTTTGTGTAGATGTCAGGAGTAAATGGAATGCAGTTAGTTGTGCAAGCAGTTAATGAAGAGTCGGTTAACCAAATAGAGGTTATACCGAACCCCATAGCGGTAGAGCCTGAGATAATTATTATTGAGTTTGGAGACTCAGAGGATCCTGACCTCATGTCAGTATTCGATGGTATAATAGAAGAGGAGGTGGAGGTAGTGTCCTACAACCCAGTAGCTATAGCAGCGAAGATGGCTCCTGGGGAGTCAATGATGTCATTGTTTATGTCAGTGTTGGATAGAAATATCCATTACTGTCAGGAGGTAAGGAGCTGAAGGCAGAGCTCCAGGCTGTTATAGAAGACAAGACGGGCGTGGAGTCCATGTGGGAGCAGGAACATGATGAGATGATTTTGGCCAAGGATAAAGTCCATGAGCTGAAACATGAGGGTTTTGAGCTCAAGGAGGAGCTAAAAGACCAAACAGCAGAAGATAGGGAGAATGTCCTATATTCATAGGAGTTCTCATACAAATTTCCAGCAGCAGGTAACTGGTTATCCTATATAGGCAGGGAAGACGCGGCATACTATCAGCCGTGATATTATTGTTGGTCTTACCAAGGCAGATTTTGATAATGCCTTGAGGCAGATGTAATCTATTAGTGGGTAGAGTAGTTTAGATATGTAAATATTTTGTATCTAGTAGTGACGTAAAGCCCTCTTTTGTATAACAAAGGATAATCTTTTGTAAATCCCAATTTTTGGAAAGCAATAGCGGAAAAGTAATGTAATCAGCTTAGGCTGTGTAATGTAAACGAAGTAGTATTATACTACAATGAATGAATTAATATAAGCCTTTTTATGCAGCACAATAAGCAATGGATGTTGAAGTTATTGTTTAATATCGAATAATAACTAAAATAATAAAGCAATGAATAATAACAAAATGTGTTGGTTATTGTATCAGCAAAATGCTGCCAAGAAGAGTACAACGTAATTAAGGAGCTAATGTAAATCAACTGGAGGGAGGTCCGATTAACCCTATGCAGGAGTTTGTTAATCTTTTAACAGCCGCATTTAATAGAAATGGAGCTAATATCCCCATAAATTCGGGAGTAGCATGAGCTACTACCTTTAAGGATTTTAAGAGCGTGGGTCCGCCAGAGTTCAAAGGAACTACGGACCCTATCGAAGCCCAAACATGGGTGAAAGAAATAGAGAAGGCATTTATGATAGCAAATGTCGACGAGGGCCAGAAGGTTGCCTTTGCAACCTATATGATGAAGGGAGAGGCCAACTTTTGGTGGGAAGCCAATCAGCTAGGGTCGGAATAGAGAATCTAACGTGGGTGAGATTCAAGGAGATATTCTTCGAGAACTACTTTCCCACGAGCATGCAGGGAATGATGGAGATACGGTTTCTCGAGTTGAAACAAGGGGACATGATGGTTCCCCAATACGCCGCCAAGTTTAATGAACTGGCGAGGTTCGCTCCACACCAAGTGGACACCGAGGTTAGGAAGGCGCGACGGTTCGAGCATGACTTAAAACCCTGACTCTATAACCGTATATCTGTGTTCCAGAGTACTTCATTTGGAACTATTTTAGAGAAGGCGATAATCGCCGAAGGTGGTAGCAAGGCGTTGAGCCAGTACCACAAAGACAAGAAAAATAAGGGGAAAGTGGATGGGGGAGTGAAGGTTGAAGGAGCCAGCGGTAGTGGCGAGGGACAGAAGAGGAAAATGTTCAGCTCTGGGAATACCATAGTGAAGCAAGGGGACCCAAAGAGGAGGATGGAGGCCTGCAAGACCTATGGGAAGACTCACTTAGGAGTCTGTCTCAAGGGGAAGGCCGTATGCTACAACTGTGGACAGGAAGGGAATATTTCACCTAACTGTCCAAGTCCTAAAAAGAACCACAGATGCTTTGTGTGTGGGTCAACTTACCACATGGCAAAGAACTGCCCGAAGAAGGGGACGGACGAGAACCGGGGTACTAATGGCGCTAAGTTAGCTATTATGGTCCAGCGCAGCCGGGTAGGCCGATGGGCCGTACCTTTAACATAACAGTCTAAGATGCAGTTGCATCAGGGGACGTTGTCGTAGGTATTATTTCGATCAACGACATAAATGCTTACGTGCTGTTTGATTCGGGTGCTACTTGTTCGTTTATAGCATGTTATTTTGCTAGACAATTAGGATTACTTCCCGAAAAGTTGCCTATACCTTTAAATATTAAGGTAACAAATGAAGAAATAATTCCTGTTGAAGATGTTCATAGGAGTTGTTGCATAGATATACGGGGTTGTAAATTATCGATAGATTTGATACCGATAAAGTTAGGAGAATTCGACGTAATTCTCAGAATGGATTGGTTAGTTAACCATGGGGCAATTATAGATTGTCAGAAGAAATGTGTAAACCTTAGAACGTTAAAACAACCACAGGTAGTATTTTACGGGAATAGATCGCCGGGACGTTCGTGTTGTCTAACCATGACACAAACTAGGAAATTATTGAGGAAGGGATGTGTAGGTTATCTGTGTCATGTTGTTGATACCCAGAGAGTGGTAGCAACCATGGAACAAATACCTATAGTTAGAGAATTCGCCGATGTATTTTTGAGTGAATTGATAGGTCTTCCACCGGATAGAGAGACCGAGTTTGTAATAGACATTGTTCCAAGAGCGGGACCAGTTTCCAGGGCACCGTATCATATGGCGCCAGTGGAGATGAAGGAGTTGATGGTGCAGTTACAAGAACTATTGGACAAGAAGTACATACAGCCAAGTGTTTTGTCATGGGGAGCACCGGTATTATTTGTCAAGAAGAAGGACGGATCGTTAAGACTTTGTTTCGACTAAGGAGAGTTGAACAAGTTGACGATAAAGAATAAATACCCATTTCCCAGGATCGATGATCTCTTTGATCAGTTGAAAGGGGATAATTATTTTTCTAAAATATATTTAAGAACGGGGTATCATCAATTAAAGGTTAGGAAGGAGGATGTACCGAAGACATCATTCAGGACTCGTTATGGTCATTACGAGTTTCTGGTGATGTCATTTGGGTTGACTAATGCACCAGCTGCATTTATGGATATGATGAACAGAGTGTTCAAACAATATTTGGACAAGTTAATCATGGTGTTTATCGATGATATTCTAGTCTATTCTAAAACGCCAGAAGATCATGCTGAACACCTAAGATTAGTGTTGGAGACACTAAGGAAGGAGAAGTTGTATGCAAAGTTCAGTAAGTGTGAATTTTGGTTGGAGTAGGTATAATTTTTAGGTTATGTCATTAACCATGAGGGGATTTCGGTAGATCCAGCAAAGGTGGAAGCCATGATGAATTGGGAACAACCTAAAATACCGACTGAGGTGCGGAGTTTCCTAGGGTTAGCGGGTTACTATCAAAGATTCATCCAAGATTTTTCGAAGATAGCTACTCCGTTGGCTAACTTAACAAGGAAGACGGTGAAATACGTGTGGACGGATAAATGCGAGGATAGTTTTCAAGAACTAAAGAAGAGATTTAGTGAAGCGCATGTTTTGTCATTGCCCGATGACACAAGAAATTTTGTAGTTTATAGTGATGCTTCGTATAAAGGACTTGGTTGCGTGCTCATGCAGCATGGAAAGGTCATTGCGTATACATATAGGCAGTTAAAGGATTATGAGAAAGTTTACCCTACTCATGATCTAGAACTGGCTGCAGTAGTTTTCGCCTTAAAGATATGGAGACATTATCTTTATGGAGAAAAATGTGAGATATACACGGACCACAAGAGTCTAAAATATATCTTCACCCAGAAGGAGTTGAATATGAGGCAGAGGAGATGGCTGGAGTTGATAAAGGATTACGACTGTGAAATCCTATATCACCCTGGAAAAGCCAATGTAGTTACCGAAACTTTAAGTAGGAAGGGTCGGGAAAGTTGTCTTTGTTAACGGCTCAAACTGAGTTAATAATAGAGATGGCTAGGATGGAATTAGAAGTGAAGTTACCAAGTGAAGCATGACAAATACTGTTTGCGGCGGAGATGCAATCTACCATCGTAGAGAGAGTTAAAGAGTTGCAACTCAAAACTGATGAGTGTGACAGGATAAAGGTACGGCTAACCAATGAAAAAGATACTAAGTACAGTCTTGATAATGAGGGATTATTAAGATTTGAAGGAAGAATTTGGGTTCCGAATGAGACAGAATTAAAGGAACAGGTGTTACAAGAGGCTCATAGTTCGAGGTTTTTGATTCATCCTGGTAGTAATAAGATGTATCGAGACCTTCGACAGAGTTTTTGGTGGTCGAACATGAAGAGATAGATAGCAGAGTATGTGAGTAGGTGCTTGAATTGCCAGAAAGATAAGGTCGAACATCAACGATCAAGTGACTTGTTACAGTCATTGGAGATTCCGGAGTGGAAGTGGGAGAATATCACGATGGATTTTGTGCTGGGACTTCCAACTACAACGAAAGGGTATAATGCTATTTGGGTAATAGTGGACCGGTTGACGAAGTCGGATCACTTTTTGCCAATTAGTGTCAAGTATAACTTAGACCAGTTAGCTATACTTTATATTAAGGAAATAATTTCCAGACATGGAGCACCAGTATCGATTGTGTCAGATCGTGATCCACGATTCACATCAAACTTTTGGAGAAGTCTACAGGAGCAATTGGGAATGCAGTTGAAGCTGAGTACGGTGTATCATCCACAAACTGATGGACAGAGCGAGAGAACAATTCAGACGTTAGAAGATATGTTGAGATCTTGCGTCATGGATTTCAAGGGTAGTTGGGATGATCATCTAGCATTAGTAAAGTTTGCGTATAACAATAGTTATCATACAAGTATAGGTATGCCACCTTACGAAGCTTTGTATGGAAGGAAATGCAGAACACCATTGTATTTGGATGAAGTAGGAGAACGCCGAATGCTAGGACCAAAATTGGTGCAGCAAACAGCGAACATTGTCAAGATGATACAAATGCGTCTCTTAGCAGCTCAAGACAGACTGAAGAAATTTACAAATTCGCATCAAGAAAATAGAGAATTTGAAGTAGGTTCTTATGTATTTCTAAAGGAATCTCCCTGGAAAGGAAAGATATGCTTTGGAAAGAAGGGAAAGTTAAGTCTGAGGTTTATAGGACCTTTTGAAGTGTTAAAACGAGTAGGTGAGATAGCTTATATGATAGCATTACCTCCAGACCTAGAACGAATACATAATGTGTTTCACGTATCCGTGTTACATCCTTATAAGCTGGATTATAAACAGGTGATAGAATATGAGCCTATCCATATCGAGAAAGACTTAACGTACGAAGAAACGCCAATTCAAATTGTCGATAGAGAATAACAAGTTCTGCGGAACAAAGTCATACCTTCCGTGAAGGAGATATGGAAGAACCACAATGCAGAAGAAGCAACATGGGAATTGGAAGAAAAGATGAAAAAGAATTAACCTCATTTGTTTGTGTAATTTTTTTTATATAGCGAGATTCTGGGGACAGAATCCTTATAAGGGGGAGAGAGTGTAACGCCCCAGAAAATCGAACCTTTTGTAAATACTTTTATAATGAATAAAATAATATTATTTGTTATTATTATGTGGTAAAAAGATGAATGTCGTTCTATAACCTAGAAATGTCAGAAAGTCGTAGTATTTTAACTACGTAAATGAATTAAAGTGTTTGAATTTCCAAGATGAAAATAAAAGCTTTCCGAGATATTTTCTGAAAAACACTATTCATCTATTTCCACTCGGGAATTATTTTTAAACTTCCGAGAAATTCGTAACGTTATAATATCAAGGTCAGATGGATTATGTAATAATAATCTAAGTATGGAAAACACAATATTTTTCATGCGGACTTAATTAGAGAACGTTAGGAGTATTAAGCGTTAAGAAGAGATTATATTGATCGTATGATACGTAAGTATTGTGCGAGGTATTGAATACAAGTATAATACGAAGTATTATACGAGTATGTATTGAGAATGGAATAATGTATATTATGAATTAATATACGAGCTAGAATACAAGGATTATACGTATAGTATTTGTAATAAGGCTTTTAGCCAATTAAGTGGGACTTGTAGGATTGTTAGCAAATTGGTAGAGTCCAATAAGAATTGGATGTACAAACTTAAGTGTTTATTAATCAAAAGCCCAAAGTAACTTAATGCAAACCCAATAATGAATAAGCTAAGTTAATTAATTTAAGCTCAATGTATTGATCCAATTGGTTAGACATGATCCATGGAGCAACCAAGGTTGATATGGGTTGTCTTAGTGGGCAAGACCTTTGTGTGATAGCCAAGTACCTTAAGTAATGACCAAGTAAGAGATAACTGTTATGCTTAGCAAGTAATGAATAGTAAGGAGGTGATTAAAGGAGGTGGGATGTCCTAATGACTCTTATGCCCTCACTTTGGCTTTCCTATAAATAGAAGGCTAGGATTTTCATTGTTGCTTGTTATTTTCAACCAACAACTTCTCTTATAAAGCAACTTATTGGTAAGAGAGAATAAACACATATAAGTCAAACATCCTTTGTTAGATTTTCAAAGAGGAAGAAGACTAGTTCATCAAGGGTAAGACTCTTGTCTAATAATTATCCATCTCTATCATTGTAGGGTGATAAGAAAAGTGTAACTTAATAAGCATGCTAAGAACATGTAAGAATTTAATAAGCAATGCACTTAAGCCGAATAAGTCATGAATAAGTAACTTGAACCTAAATAATTTATAAACTTATGATGAACTTGTCATTGTTTGTCATATGAAGTTAGTATGTTTGATTAGATGTGAGAATGTTGATTAAAGGACTTAAATCTATAATAAGTCATAAGGAATGAAAATTTATAGTTTATAAGTTATTAAGTCATGAACTTCTGAAGAATAAGTTAAAACCTAATTTGAAAATAAGTTGATGTAATAAGTAGTTTGAAATGTTTATTTGATGGTTAGAATCTATTTAGAACAATGATCAAATCATTAGTAATGAAGTTTCACTGGAATTCACACGATTGGACGATATTCGTCGAATTCGTGAAATTCTCGGAATAGAAGTCAAATTTTATGCTTAAGCTCGGAAACGTTGGTTTTCGATGGAGACAAGTCATATTTGGCATTATAGAGTTGCGAACTCGAAAATGACCGTATTCCGACTTAAAATGAAGAAACGAGCATTGAACGTTCACGAACCTTTACCGTTTTCGTTAAATATAAACTAATAGGTGAATTTTTAGCAAACAAAGTTAAATAGATAAAATTCTTGCATGAACGCGTAGAGTATGTAAGTTGTGAACTGTTGGCTCTTGAACGAGCCAATTCAGACTTATAACGAAGAAGTTACGAGCCCGGGAATCTCACAAAAATAAAAATCTGTCAAAATTTTCTGAGGCACAGAGTCCACGCTGCAACGCGACTCAAGACACAAAGGCCCACGCCGCAATTGTAGGCCGAGGACAGGTACACTACTAATTAGCGTAGTAAGCGCATGCGCCATAACAAAGGAGACTTCATGGACTGACTTCTTCTAAGTCACACATGACATGACATGACATGAGAGAAATGTGTCGGTGGCCATGGCTAAAAACTGAGGGATGGCATAAAGATGAATGATTATGAAGATAAAAGGAAAGACAATGAAGCAATACAACCATAATAAACATAATGTGACTTTATTAAGACATTGTTGAACCTTAAGAGATAATCACTTAGGGTTGAAGTAAGTCAATTGAATATGAATGTAAGAACAACATAATGGAATGCCGGAACAAATAGTAACAAATCTAAGTTAGATTTAGATTGAGAAGAAGGGTAAAATTAATTAGGAAATGTATGCTCATTCATGACCTAATATGTATGCTATGTTATCATCTACTGTAGAGACTTAAAGACTTAACGTGAACGTGTAATAACAGTAGCAAATGCTAAAGGCAAGTATTCTGACCCTAGTTCCAGGTCAATCTGGACAAGCTTTGTAATTCATGTATCCTTACGCATGAAGTCTTATATGATGAAGTCAAAGCCAATTCTTTCGGCTAGCCTTATATTATGTTTCTATCAAGCATGGTGAATGTTTACCAAGTTATATTGGTGTGGTTTTCAAACAAAGACTGAGTATTCTAAAAAATGTTTTGTCATCAAACGACAGGCACGTGAGGTTGCCACAACATAAATGTACATACGTTTAATGAATGTAGTGTTGATCAACATAGAGTACTATAGGCTGATCACCAAGACGTGCTCGTAAGAAATTTCGTACTTACGGACTTAGTGTCGGGATGTCCTTTTTAAAAGAACTTAGGAAATTCTTAAGGTCTTGGACCGGAATTGATGTTTTACTGAATACTGTTGCTGTAAACTGTTTTGAAGGAAAGGAAGTGCTATTTTGAATTATGGATAGTACTTCGTAACTATTGTTCAGTTATTGAAGATATACGAGTCCTATGTTTCAAGCATGTTGTTTATTAGAATTGTTGTACTTGCTGAGCTAGTCATGCTCACTCTTTCTTGAACCATATGAACACAACTAAGATAGAACGGACCGAAGGCTCCGGCAAGGATAAAGGCAAGGCAAAGACGAACCCGTAGAATACTTATGTAATAGTATAGGGTGAATGATTGTAATATAATTGATATTATGACAAGAACAATGTAATGGTTATAAAGAACCTGGGGAAATGCTAATATTATTTTGAATATATAGAAGACATATTCGTTCCTTTGAGACTTTTCAATTGAATGTATGTGTGAATGGTAGTACCGTGTAGCACAATAGTACCAATATTTTGGTATAATGATATTGAGAGAATAACATCATTTACGAAGAAAATAACATCCCTTACCTCAAAAGAACAGTACTTCTGACTGGAATATCATATGTAATGTTGAAGGAAACTTGCACTGAATAGCAACTCTCAAAGTATCTAAATACTCACAAAAATACGCTCGATAATATAGAGAGAGAAAACTTATGATTCTGATGTGATTTTCAATTCTAACTAAGCACCCTATTTATAGAAAAATGCTAGAACGCCAAAGCAGACTAAATTAATAAAATAATAATTTATCAAAAAATTTCATGCATGTCACAATTGATCAGATTTTTAGCATGCCACAGTGGGGCCCACCAAATTCAGAATTTCTACACCAACCAAAAGTGGGGCCCACCATGTTTTTAATAAAAATATTTATTTTTGAAACTTCAATAATTCATAATAAATAGCTCTTTTATTAGAAAAATTCAAATCTTATGTCTATTCCATAGGAAATTTAATTATCTACAACTTTGTAGAAGAAAGTTTTTCCAAATTCCAAACAGAAAATGCCCAAAATCCACATACGAACGATTTTTAATACCTCTATTCCGATAAAATACTGATAAAACACCTCAACATTAATTCCTTCATTTATATCCACATAAAAATAAATATTTCCTTATCACATAAATCAATAATTAATTATTCATAAATAATATTATAGAATAACAATTATGACAACCAAGTTGTTCCTAAGAAAAAGGGGGCTTTCCAATAAGGATTTCTCCTTACTGGCGCGCAATTAGGTGACCAAACGCCTTTCCTAGACAGAACTTCCTTAGACACTGCCAATAATGTTATCTAATAATATTATTCAAATAATATGAATTATTGATCTGATAACGGGAAATACTGTGCAGTGACAATTATTGAAACAAAAATAATATAAAATATCAACGCGACAATTATTGAATCAATAAAATAAAATATTGAACAGTAATTACTGTAACAATTATTGAGTAGTGCCTTCTTACGTAAGAATCAATAATTCAAAAATACTGTGCAATACCGTGTGCTATTGTGCAACCACGCGTATTATTGTATTTTAACCATCAGGTATTCCAACAGTGTTAACGATAACAATTACACCGTTATTTATAAAAACTCAAACTTGTCGTTTTCTTCATCCGACTATTTTCCGTTATGGGGCCCACAAATGGCTGTGCCATCGTACGAATATTCCCCGACAACAAGAATATTTCACAACCAAACGAATATTCCCCGAAAACGATGAATATTTTATAAACACTTGCTTATTTTACAAAATTTGCACATTTCACCCATAACCAAAGCATTATATCAAATTAAAACCTTATTATTCAAAATAATGAATAGAGGAAATTCAATTTTATTTATAAAAAGTTGGGGTCTTACACGGTCCTACCGCCTTGAAATCCTTAAATGAGGTAGCTTGAGCTTGCGGCTGATTCGCAAGTGCTCCAGTTAACAGGTTTACCAACTGCTGAACATGATTAACGTAGGCATTTTTGTTGTTGTTGTTAATGTTTGTGGATCCTTCCTGAGCTTGATGATGTGTTGGGCGTCTTCTTGGCGGCATTTTCTGTTTAAGATATACGCTTATTAGATTATTACTCAATCTCTTATGTATTTAAGACTTAACTTAAGCATTTTAAAATTATCACTTAATACATAACATCTTGAATAAACATTGATATTTTATTCATTAATAACTTTTAAAACATAGAGAGATAGTATCACTGCTATTTACATCAAGTATCCCGAGATAAAGAATCTTCAGGATTAAATCATCATACTCCATTGCTTATATTCACACTAGAATTTACATCATTAACTACCATCAATATTCACATAATTCATATTGTTCCTATCACGGCCTATTAAGACGTTAAACAACTTCTCTGCGTTCTTCTTCCATGATACAGAACATCGTCCTACGATCTAGCATGTACCAAGGCAGGTCTTCGAACTGGACTGGATAGTACATAACTCTATCGTGAGCTCTATTCATCATAGTGTGGAAAACACAATCCATCTCCCCCATCTTGGCCATCTTTGGCTACACCTCTTCCTCGGCTACATCTGCACGCTGGGAAGCCTCCTCATAAGCATATTCAACCCTTGCTTTCTTGGCGGACTCTTCTTTCAGATTATCTTTCAGCTTTGCAACCTCTGCCATCAGCTGCTCATTGTCGCCCTCTAAGTGAACTAATTTCCACTCCACATTTCCAAGACGTACATCAAGACCCCGGATTCCATAATTTTTCTGAGCTATAGTGGTCTGACGTTCATCTACCAGCTCTTTCAACTCTCTGGCTCTATCCTGAAGTTTAATGTTACGGTCATACACCTCGTCATACATCTAAGCTGTAATAGAGTTCAATGGGAACTCATCTTCCTCCTCCTCTTCCTCAGGGTCCTCCTCTAGATTAGTCGCAGTCTCATGCTCCTGACCCACAACAGTGATCAATAGAGATGGCTCTCTCTATACTAACTGCTCCCGGACGACATGGATGTCTCGGGGCTCCTCCTCTCTAGGCACTTGGAGTTCCTCCTCTCCAGCCCGACTAGATCCTCTAACATCTGACGTCCTGACAACATAGTTTTAAGTTTTAGTTACTAATCAATACTCTCGAGCACATAAGTTTATCAAATAAGCACATAAAGTCTTTTATTATCTTTAATTAATTAGGGAATTCATTTCTTAGAACTCGATAAGAGTTTATCACCACTATGTTCTCGATCTCCTATAAGGCTACTACCTAAGGTTTTTCCCCACCTAAGGTTCATAACCTACAGCTCTGATACCAACATGTGACACCCCCAAATCCAGATACTCGAACTTCCCACAGATTTGGTTAGATTTGTGACACCCCCAAATCCAAGTACTAGAACTTTCCACAGATTTTGTGTTCACTCACCAAAAATAATTAACATCTAACTACCCATAATAATGATAGCAATAAAATTTAAATAGAATCTTCCTAATAAACGGTTACAACATCTAAAACAAATCAATCCCAGGTTATCTAACCTTAATACATCAAATGCGGAAACATCATAAACAAATAAGTCTTAAATACAACATCATAAGTCTCTACATATTCATTCTCAAATAATAAATAAGTCTTCATCATTTGCTTGCTTTGCCTTTGCCCATACGAGTGGATGACTCATCGACTCTTTCAATCTTAGCTGCAATGTTATTATGCAAGAGTGAGCAATAATTGCCCATAAGTTTAACAATAGTAGTAATAAAAACATGTAAATAAACAATTTGTACTGAACAAAAGATAATTCGGGTTTTGAATCAAGATTAGAACATGAATCAAAAGTACATCCGAGGGTCTCAAGACCATGAACTATATCCCATGTATTTCTACTTTAAACCTTTAACAGTCGTAAGACTATATGGACCTTACTTCTCGTACCTAGGGGGATCAGCCCTGTAATACCATGTATGTGCACAACATCTTAATGCTATCGCGTAATATAATCCCATGTAGCTGGGTTGTTCATCTCAACTTTAACATTAGAGTCCGCACCAAAGAAAGTTTGGTTTGTATTGATCTCAAGGGTAATTTAGAGTTCAATAATCATCAAGTAAGGATTAGTTGAATAAAAAAAGATTCATTATCTATTCAAGGTTTCAATGAAATATTGAAATCAATACTCAAATCAAGGTTTGAATCTCAATTCTATACAATTGAATGAAAATTGTATAACAAAAGTAATACTTCAAATGGCTTAGAACATTTCATTTGAAATCTTGGAATTGAATGATTAAGCTCTGAACGATTCGAAATAAGAATATGAAGCTTGTTCAAAAATAATAAGTTTAAGAACTTACTTAATGAAAGTTTAGTAATAGAAAACTTGCTCAATCATAACATAATATAGAATAAGATCTTGCTCAATATAAATTAGGGTTTGGAAACTTGCTCAAAGAAAGTTTAGGGTTAGAAAACTTGCGTAATTATAATTATGAGAGAGTAAGAATACTTACTCAACATAAGAGTAGAGTTTAGAAACTTGCCTCGTGCGTAGATTACACGTTTACTATTCGCGTTCCTCAATTTAATCCTACATATCATTTACATTCACAATACCAGTTAATTATAACATAATCGACATCATAAGTACATCTTCTTTTGTCTAAACTTTGGTTATGATTATATTAATTATATCACAACATCATTTTTCACACATTATTAGACTTCACGAACGACGAATTAACTACGCGTTCGACGTATAAATTAAACACGTAAGAACATTATTGACATGTTAAAAAAATCTGTTTTAACGTCACATTATATGTTTAATACATTTTTATGTTAATTAGATTGGGTTTAAATCGCATTTTCTGGACTTGAACAATTAAATAAAACTATTTGGGGTACATTACGCTAAGTGGCACTCTGACTTCCCAGAATGAACTAGGATACGGTATTGCAAAATGTAATAATAATCCGTAATTTTAATGATAATTTTAAATATTTATTGGGTTATATAAATATTTAATGGATGTGGTTATTGTTGAATAAATATTTAATTTGATTTGACTTGATTGGTTAATTATTTGTTAAGTAAATAATTAAGGAGCTAAGAAAATTAATTGTTATGAGATAATATTCTAATTTAATTTAACAATTAAGTTAGAGAGTTTATAATGATTAAATGATTTATTCAATAAATTGTTATTAGAATTAATTAAATTAAGTATGAAAACTTAATTAAATAAAGTGTGATAAATAACTATATTATAAAGGAGTTATTAAAATAAATTAAAGGAACAAGGCTTAAATATATTAAGTCTTTAATTTTTAAAGAGTTTTGACAAACAAAGCCTTATGGCTTTTGGATTTCTAATTTTGAATTTAAATAAAATAAATAATATAAATAAAATAATAAATATAATATATTTATAATATATACATTTCTTTTAGTAACTGATATTAGTTATTATGATTATTAAGGTTATTAGTTTTTTTAGTTTACGCTTAAGTTAGCCTATAATTTAGTCTACTGAGAAGAGGGAAGAGAATTCAAAGAAGAGCTTGACTGAGAATACAGAGAAAATTCAGAGAGTTTTGAGAGAGTCTGAGAGAAAAGCAAGAGAGACTTCCCGAGACTTTCAAATAGTCATCTGTGGTGTTTAACAAAGATTGTCTGAGCAAATTGAATGTATGTCTTTACTATATATGTTTTACGCCAAATTTACTATGAATTTGATTCTCTGTGTTTATAAATTTGACTGTAGTATAATTTTTTTTTACAAAAAGTGTCTGCAATCTATATGTTTTACTAATTGATTATGGAATCATGTGTTTTAGTAATAACTAGCATAGATATATGACTGTAGTTTACATGTATGTTCAAAAATAAGAAAAATGGTTTTACAGTGATTACATGTACATGAACATGTTTTGTAGGATAACAAAATTAGTATGTGATTGTATGCTAATTGTGAAATTGAATCTTATGTATGTTAATTGGGTAAGAACTTAATAAGAACGTAGTTCAAAGGAATGTATTCGTTGGATAATTATGGTTTACAGTGTTAAACCTTGTAAAACAACGTCAACAATGGAGTTTTGTTTTAAAATAATGTTTCAAGGATTTAACTTCTCTAAAATTATTGTTTAAGTTGTGCTAAATTAGTATATGTATTCTTGTTAATTATTTACATAAATTATATATGTTAAATTAGCTGCTAGAAACCATTAAACCGTTAAGAATTGCTGTGTTATGTTCTTCGTGTGCGGTTTCTGTAAGTTTCGGCACCTCAACGCTAAAAATCGAGTCATGACCTAGAACTTACGTACACAAAGATCAAATCAGCCGCCACAACGCCAATTTCACGCTCTGGTTACATTGTCTCGACTTAGTTCTCGCCATGACACGCCGAAAATAGTAGTCCAGGTCTGACGCTTTTGATCTCCTGTAGTATAACGGCCATAACTTCTTCATACAAACTCCGATTGAGGTGATTCAAGATGATTCGGAACGAGAACGAATAGGCCTATAACATTTATTCTTTAAGGTTTTCAATTTGAAATCGTTATGAAGGGTCAAAATGGTCATATTTAGGACTATTGTGTATTTAGAGCCATCGAGGGCGTCGGGATGCGCGAATGCAAGTGCAATCCTTTGTGTATTAGTATAACCTAATGATAACATGTTGGACATGTAATAGGATGTTGTATCAAGTTGTTAATGTGTATGTGGTGCAATGACATGATCACTTAAGTAGTTGTAATAAAGCTAAAAAATAATGTTCATGAAAAGATGTGATGTTGTTTAAACTTAAACTTAGTTAGTAGCTATACTAAAAGTAAGAAAGCAACTCATGAAGGTAATGTTAGTGTAACTAATATGTATTGTCAATACATATGGTATGTGTAGGACTTGTGGTGAACGTGAGTAGTGATTGTTTAACCTACGCACGAGGCAAGTTCTCTAACTCTATTTTTTTAATTGTGCAAGTATCTAAACTATCTTTGAGCAAGTTTTCCTAACTCTAAGCTTTCTTTGTGCAAGTTTCTTAACCCTAATTATATCGTACAAGCTCTTAAATCTTATCTCTTGATTTTGAGCCAATCTTTAACTTGTTAATTAACACACTAATGTTGAACAAGTTTTATCATTCAACTTATTATTTGTTATGCATGCTTAAGATTCAACTCTAAATAAGGTTTTAACCTTAGCTTAACATTGTTCAAGCAAGGAATGTTACATTATTCAATACTTATGCTCTTAGATTATTCATAAAGCATGACCTTAGTACACAATGTTGATTCACTTATGAATTATTCCATAGCATAACATTATTACAGTTTTATTCAACTAATCCTTAGCTGATGTTCGTAAACTCTAAATTACCTTGAAACTTATCCAAACCAAACTTACTTTGGTGCGGACTCGTATTCTAAATGTTGAGATGAACAACCCTATTATAGGGGATAACTTACGCATAGCGTTAAAATGTTTGTGCACAATACATTGTACGAAGGGTTGATCCCCCTATGTACGAGGAGTCCTTATTATCTTATGACTGTTAAAGTTGGAGTTGAAAGATTACTCGCAAATGTGGACATAGCTCGTGGTCTTATGACCCTCAGATATTTATATTTCATATTTTGATTCTAGTCTTTGGTTATCTTGATAGAGTACTATTCAGTTTTGATGAGCCTATTTATTGGTAGCTATTATATTCTTGTTGACTCATTGCTATATCTAGTGAGCATTTGTTTTGCTCACTCTTGCATATTTATACACTCATTGCAGCTAAAGTTGAGAAGGTAGATGTGCCTTCAACTAGCAAAGGAAAGGGAAAAATGTACAAGTGATGCAGACTTGTAATTTTATTTATTGTGATGGTCATAGACTTTTAAATAATGATGTGATATAATAATTTTATTTCCGCACTTGAATGATGTTTAAGGTTAGACAACCTGGGAAGATTTTTATTTAATAATGTAACCCTATTTAAAGGGAGAATTTATGGTTAAATGTTATTTTATTTGGGTAGATTTATATGAATGATTGGATAGTGAACACCAAATCTTGTGGAAATGAAGTACCTAGATTTGGGGGTGACTGTAACGTCCCCAAAATTCATACAATTTAATTCTCGACTTCGGTCGTTAATAATACAATCAACCTCTAATTTTGCATCATTAAACGATAATACAAACATTAAAATTTGCGGAATAATTAAAATTTTCTATTACAAACTATCCTCGTTCCCAAAACCTTCAACCTTTACATCAAAATATATCAGAATCATTTTAATACTACAATAGTTTACATTGTAAAATGATATTACAATTTAACATTAATACATTATTCGGAACCTTAAACATGGTTCAAATAATAATAACACAACCAAAGTGTGTAAATCTTCAAGTATCACATCTGATTCATGTCTTTAAAGTAACACATAACTTTACCTTGAATCTTGAACCTGCAAAAGTGGTTATTTGCAAGGTTGAGCTCGACAGCCCAGCAAAATCTAATAGTTTTCATACATCACGTAGCACATAATAACATGCTCAACATATATCTCATAAACATCGGACTAACATAATATACATGCTACAATTCATATAACAAGTATAAGGATTAAGTTCCTTACTCAAGCAGCATGCTTTTAGTCAAATAACGTAGTCATAAATTGACTTTAACATTTCATACATTCAACATATATATAACACATCATGCTCTTTACAATAAAGATTTAAAACAATCAAATTCACATAGCAAATAGGAACTGAAAGACTTGCCTTGATCGTTGTTTACCAATAACAGTTAACAGCTTACAGTTATCTGTACTTCACGTGCCCAACACAATTATATAATCATGTACATCAACTATTAGTCACATAGTAACGCATAGTAGTTGTAATGTAAACTTTAATTTATGCCTCATAACCCTTCCTATCATAGATACACAATGTTCAATTTGATTGTGTTAACTTTGGACTTATATCTCACTATATTTCATATTCGAAGTTCATTCAAGTGTTTAAGTCTTGCTAGGAATCATTATTGGTTTTATATTAAACTATTCAATATCTTACTATATTCATTTCATTTGATTTAAAATACTCTTTACGTTTATTATCACTTATCACGGCGTTTCGACGTTTATTCGTCACACGCCCAAATTGTCTCTCTTGTGTATGCTTAATATGCGTATTTAACTTATCTAATATATCATTTATTAATGTTAAGCATCATTATGCTTCATAATATTCATGTTCTATAACTTATAACAACATCTATTATCGTCAAGAGCATTACACTTGCATACGTGCATGCCCGACGCCCTCCGATTGCCTCTGAAAACATAATAGTCACAAAGATTACCATTTTAACTACTGTTTCCGAACTCAATTTGAAAAACTTAAAGAATAAAAGTTGTAGGTCTATTCATCCTCGTTCCAGATCATCTTGAATCACCTCAATCGGAGTTCGTATGAAAATGTTATGTTTAATTTACTACAAGAGTCGAGCGATGCACCAGAACAATCGATGTTAGATGCATTTGCGCCCTAAATGGCCTTGGGGGCAATGCACCTGCGCCCCAAGTCGCAGAACAGCCCCTCAGGCTCTGCTCTTTGGGATTTTGCAAACCCATACTCCTTCCAATGATCATAACATGAGTTATACTCATCCAAATTAGTTCGTTTTCGATTCTATGGATTCATAACTCATAAAGCTACAACATACCAATTACCCATCAACTAACATAAACATTAACTAACCCAAATATGGATTTATAACTCATGTTCATACTAATTGTTCTTGTTTGATAAATTTAGCGAATTCATTCACTACGAATTCGTTTCTCAACCAAATTGGTTCGTTCAACTTGTGTTCTTTTCGTTTTTCGACGTACTAAACACATCTATTATCAATTTCAAATTATATACATGATCTAACCATCAATTTAAGCCTTAAAATAGACCTAAAATACATATATTAAGCCATAAACCAAATTTCTTGTTCTAACACTTGTTTCCACGAGTTTGATTACATGAAAACCTGTTATAGATTACATATAACAAATTATACAAATCTATTAACATTATATCATCAATCTCTTAATAATCTAACCATAGAAATCCAACTTTTCAAAGAAAACTCAAGAAGTATAATACTAAAAACTCAAAATTAGATTATTACCTTTGATTAGCTATAAAATTTCGAACAATCTTCTTGTTTCTTCCTTCCATAACCCTCACAAATTCCTTATCTCAATTTACAGAGAACTTCTTCTCTTCCTCTCTTCTTTCTTCCTTCTGTTCTTTCTTAGGCTTAAGACAACGTAAAACTAAAACAGACGCTAACATAAAAAAAAAAGCGGCGTATAATAATAAGGCTACTAAATACCTATCAGTTATTTTTTTTATTTTAAACTTAAAAGCCATAAGGCCTTGTTTGGCAAAACCTATTAAAATAATGACTTAATCATTCCTTAAGCCTTGTTTGGCAAAACAAGATTAAAATTAAAATTTCAAAAGCTTTAAGACTTTGTTTGGTAAAACCAAATTAAAACTCTTTTAATCTATTTCCATAAGTCATTTATAATATAGTTTATTGTCACACTTGATTTAAATAAATTTCCATATTCAAATTAAATTAAATCTAATAACAATTTATTAAATCCATTTGCCACATAAACAAATACAATAAAATTATAATTTTCATTATAATTATAATTTTATTTAATAAATTAACACATCACTTTGATTACAAAAAATCAAATTAAAATAACATTATAATAATCCATATAATCCTTAATAACTCTCTAATTTAGTTATTGAGTTAAATTAGAGTATTATCTCATAAATTTAATTCATTACTCTTTTATCTTAATTAAGTTAATTTCTATAACTCACGAGTTATTTACTTACTAATAAATAATCCAACAAATATCTACTAAACAACAAACACATCAATTAAAATATTTATTTAATTCAATAAATATTTGAAATTATAAAAAAAATACGGATTATTACAAAGGTGACAAAAATACCCCAAATAAGCTTCTGACCCAATTTCTGACTCTTCTCTTGGTATTTATAGTACGCCATTTATACTAGGGACTGGTGATGTGACGTGTGTAACCTTCTGAACATCTGTGAACAAGCTCGCTAAATAGTATTTAATAGCGTTACTAGCGAGCGCTTTTTTTTCATAGTTAAGTGAAGAACACGTAATGTAGGGCCAATTTAGGCCAAAATTTCACACAAACAACGAAATAAATTTCACCCATAGACTATAAACTTTACAGAAACATTCTATAACACATTTAGCATGCTTTTAACAACTTAAGTAAAATAAACAACGAGATTTAAAGCCACAATTTTGATGTTTTTGTGAAAAATTCTATTTTTAACATTCTTAACGAAATCAACTACTACGAACTTGTTTTTAAACCAAATCAGTTCATACAAGTTTTGTTCTTTTCATTTTTATGTGTATGAACACAATCAATTATCAATTTACCAATTAATAGGCAATTTAAACATAAATTCTCATACTTTTATGCCATATTCATATGTTCTTACTCTGTAAACCATAAAATTCTAATAAAACACAATTATATGGATTAATTACTCTAAAATACATATAAATCATATATAATTGAACTATACATGTCAATAAACATATATAACATCATAGATTTAACAATTAGCCATGAAAATTCAATTACAAAGAGTTAAAAGCCAGTTTTCATGAAGAACTTTAAGAACGTAAATTATAATTGGATACAAGAGATTACCCTTGATTTCTCTGTTATGATTAGGCAAGATGATAGGAATTCTTTAATTCTCCAACTTATTCTTCTTCAATCTCACTAACTCTCAAATTCTTTATTTTCTCTCTGTTTTATGCTCTCCAGGCTTGCAAACATGAACTAATGCATAACATAAACTAGCGTTAAATGGCGCAACATGGGTAGCGGTTAAATGCACCCTGGCCTTAACTGCTCCCATGTTGTTAAGGCCATGTTTGGTTTTTTACTTATTTATTTTCTTTTCCATTTATTTTAATTAACTTGTTTATCATATACTTTATTTGTCACACTTTAATTAATCAAATAATATTATTTAACTCAATTAAATATAGAGCAATATTACCCATTAAATCGCATCATCACATAATTAAAATTCTCATTTATTAATTATAAAAAATCAATAAATCTCTAATTAATTATTTAATTAATTAGAACAACATTTAAATTATTTAACAACTCATTTAATTTACTTATCTCAATTAAATACTTACTTTGATCTATAAAATTATTCCACATTAATTTAATTAATGTGACACACTAATTAAATTAATCTACCACAATTCCATCAAATAATTATTTAACTCAATAAATAAATTAATAAAATATTTATTTAATTTAATAAATATTTAAAAATTAATTACCAAAGTCTCATTCGTCACAAGATTACTGAGAAAAAGAGTTCTGAACGTGATTGTTGTGGCACTAGATCGATGGGAAAATGTAGGATAGCTTCATCACCACTTTTCGTTGTTTTCTAGTTTGTTCATTTTGTCAATTTATCCTTAATTTAATGAACGAGGTTAATAACTCTTAATCCCAATTAACGAAAAACTCTATTTATTTATTTATTTTTATATATGAAATGGAAAGAAGAATCAGTTATTAGATTTTACAAAAGAGTTCTATTTATTAAAATATATAATTTTTTACTAAAAAAAAGTATCATGTTCAGTATACACATGATATATCATTCTTGTTGAGATTGGTTCATATTTCAGTGACTAAAAATATTAGCTACTATTATAGGATAATCAAAAATCCAAACAATAGCTTTTGTAAGACAAGTGTCATGTGTATTTGGAGTTGGTGATTTATTAACACAAGTTTGATAGCCTGCAGGAGGCATAGGCTAGTTTATCATTTTTTATTAACATAATACACATAATTTGTTATTGATATATTTATTAATTTTTATTAACATAATACACATAATTTGAATATAATTTGTATCAGTATCACATTTACAATTACATACCATATTAAAAAAATTAAAAATAAACAAGAGACAAATGTTCGCAGATGTATACTTATCGTACAAATTAACAAAAATGAATATTTGGTATTCTACCACTATTAAAGGGAATTTAATTACGTTTATTACTCAGTGATTGAAATTTACATTTAATTTTTAATAGGGTGAATTACACCCCGCTCTTTTACCATTTATACCTCGATGCTTAAACGCTCTCATCCCACTACCCCAAGTACCGATAAGTAAGCATAACTCACCCTTTTATAATTTCCAACCATTTATTGTGACACGTGGCCATTTTTGGATGAACAAATTGACTAAAAGGGTCAATTATGTTCATTTAACAGTACTTGGGGTAGCGAGATGAGAGTATTTAAAGATCGGGGTACGAATGGTTAAAAAGTGTATACAATTAACCCTTTTTAATATTTCAAGAAACTTTTTCATATCTTTCCTCTATGATTAAACAGAAATTAATTATAATTATTAATTATCGATTGAATATTAAATATAATAATGAGCATTTGAGTTAACTCAACCACGTACGGTAACTCCTCATTAATTAATGGTAGACTCAATTTAGGATGGTTGATAGAATTATTATATTTATAAATTCTGTTTTAGGGTTGTCTTATATTTTGACTCTCATGATCGGAGCCCATGTTATAATAATTAAGATATTTAGTTGTAATATAATAATTTATTTAGTGTGTCAATCATTATAGAGTGTGTGAAATATATTATTTATTAAATATGCAACAACAGTCATAATTTGATAAACATGGATATACCACATATATTTGTTTTTTTAAAAAATGTCTATTTTCAAACTAAAACAAGTAAACTTTGATAGGATCAGTACATAATTTTATGAGTGATTGTGCCCCAACTAAAATCTTAAATCTAGCACTTGTCAACTTTATTATCACAATTTCATCATGCTATCATTATTAAACTTAGTATTAGGGAAAGAGTAGTAATGAAGATAATAAAAAGATAAAATCAAAATAAGTTTGTAAGGGATGCATTAAGGAAATTCATCAGAAGTAGTTGGGTGAAAAGCAAAAATACATTGCTTACATGAAAACTAAGTTCGTGGTATCTAGTTAATATTTTGAAAAGTAACGAAGTTAAGTGATAAGATGATTTCCACTTAAGATAGTACTTGAACCAGAATTGATTGCAGCAGTGGAGAATGTAACGACCCCAAAATTCATACAATTTAATTATTAACTTCGGTCGTTAATAACACGTCTACCTTCTAATTTTACATCATCATTCGATGTTAAACTTTATATAATGCGGATTAATTTTAACTTTTATGTCTTCTTACTTTAATTCCCTGAATCAAAACCTTTGTCATCTATATATCTTTGAATCAATCTTATTTTTATGATTCACTTTATCAGTGTTGTTATATAAAATTTAACATTTCAATCTGATAACCTTTACATATTAGATAACTCCAACTTTAGCTTTACAACTCAACATAAATCTATACATCATAAAATATTTAGTATGTGACGACCCCAAATCTAGGTACTTGAAACCCGAACTCGGTTCCCCACGATACCATTTCTTTAAGCTGAATAATACTAAATAATAATACATTCGAACTTAATTTACATACATCAAAGTTTACTTCCCAGTGCACGTGACCTTCAAATACATTCCTTACAATACTTGAATAGATACCAATACAACTATAACCATTAACTCATAATACACACTTATTCAATCAGCTTTCCTTTTTACTTTGTTCGTGCTCGAGCCTTGAGTTGCTCATATACATAATCGAAAACATTTAATTTAAGCAAGGATGAGCATTTAAGTGCCCAAAGAAGTAATAGCAATTATATATAAGTCGAAAGAATATAAGTATTCTCTTTACATAACACTTCTACAACGAATTGAAAGTTGTGAAGTAATCATCTTGATAAAAATTCACATAACAACTCTCTTTCAAATTCTTTAAATTTGGCTCGCTCTACCCTTAAATAGGGTTTAAGAAACATACTATGAACATTCTTTTCATTTTCGAAAAGGTTTAGCGAATTCTATCCTCAAACCGTCATAACTTACTTAGACACGGAGGGTGATCGGCCAGTTGTACCTGTGATTGATCAATACTACATAACTTGAACAAAATTCATCGCTTCACTCTATCCGCCTTGCAAAAATCTTCCCATATAGGGATGTTCATACATGCACAGTTCCAAACCCAAAGGTTTTAATCTTGCTCAACAATAATATGTAATTCAACATATATATACGGGTAATTGACAAAGGTGTATCAACATGCGAACAAATGCCATGATTATCCAAGTGGGGACACTTGTATAACCATTTATAGAAATCAATGAATGTAATATATATCCGAGCTAACATGTCGATAATCAAAGAGTACATAATGCATGCGAGGATAGAATAATTACGAAACTTCTTACTCATGTCCATTGCATAAAGGAAGTGCAAAGGTAGGATACTTTTTGATTCACTGATTACAAATCTCAACTTAGGTTTTATCTCTTTATCACAACCTATAAATAATCGGATCATTAGTTTCGGTTAGAACAATATATCTTAACACATAAATCGCCTATTACGATTGAAGACATAGTCTAATCACATAATCACAGTGATCATACTTTTAGTTCCTATTCTATACTTAAAATATTTTTATACATTTTTCAAATATCTCATCCATGCTCTTACAGTAGCCTTTTCTTTCTTTTATAAGGTCTGACATTTGTCGATGTCTGAAACGACTTTATCGGTAAATCTTTTAGTCTAAGACCCTTATTCTATACCTCAACATCTCAGTAAATATCGGACATCTTATTTTTAATCATTTTCGCAATTTCGAAATTGAAAAATTTAAAATAATTCAAATCATTACTACTAAAGGGCCTATAGTGATATAACTATTACTATATGTGTTCTTCTTCAAATTCGAACTTCATAATCGATTCTCAAGTCACTAGTTTGGTAAATTTATAACTTTCAAATATCGGAATCATAATTAAATGATTTAAACATTAAACAATTTCATTATCATTAATAGTTTAATTAATACTAAACTATTAATGAAACCATTGCTAAAATATAAAAGTTATTTATAATAACTCAAAACATTTTTAAAACATTTATATTACCCTTAAATGATTTTTAAAACAATAAAAATCATTTTAAATAATTACCATTAATATTTAAATATTAATGTACTATTTATCCAAATATTAAAAGTTATTAATTATAACTTAAAATATTTTTAAATCATTAATATCCTCTTTAAATGGTTTTTAAATAAGTAAAACCATTTTTAAACTATTTATTTAATAATAATTATTAAATAAACTAAATATCATTAATATTATCTTAATATCATTAATATTTAATTATTAATGAAATTATCATTTAAACATTAAAAGTTATATTTTATAACTTAAAATATTTTTTAAATACCTTATTTTCATTTAAAATGATTTTTATAATATTAAAATCATTTTAAAACTAAATTATTTAATATAATCATTAAATAACTTTAATATCATTAATAATAATTAATTAATGAAATTCATCACAAAATATTAAAAGTCATCACAAATAACTCATTTACATAATCAATTCCAAGCCAAAATAAACATAGTAAACTAACTAGTTTATTAACAACGCTAACTAAACTTCAAAAATTCAAACTTTAACTAACAATTAAAAATATTAACATTACAAAATTAAATAAGAAACATACCCTAAATACGAATTCCACAGATTGAATACGCACTTCCACGCCAAAAATTTAACTAAGGAGATCTTTATAAAAGTTCTCCCACAACAAAACCTTTCTCAAAAAATTGGAGGCCTTCTTTGTTGGTGAATGAAACAAAGGTCAAGCCCTTCTATTTATAGGTTTAGAAAATGGTGAAGTTCTCAATTTAGTCGATGTGGGACTTGGTTTATAATAATTTTGAATAGCTCACTTTGCGATTTTCTAACGCATTGCTCATAACTCTGATTAATCTGATTTTTGGATATGTTATACATGGTATGTAAGACTATTTTTAAAAAATACGAATTACCCAATTCGGGTTCATTAGGTAGCCCAAATAGTGCGTCAAAAGTGGACGTTCATAACAGTTTTCAATCTCGTTTCAGCTTTACCCTCTTCCGCTAAAACAGTCATAACTCTTTCATTTTAAAACATTTTTGAGCGATTCTTGAGCCCACGCGAAGCTAACTTCTGGGGATACAACTTTTATTCTTTGACCATTTCCAAATTCCTAACACATCAGCCCAGAAATTCCGTTCAAATGGACTGCACTGCACTTGTTGGGAAGTTTTGACACTACTACTTTGAAATGTCATAACTCTCTCCTCCGATATTGAATTTAGTCCGTTTCGGAGTCTATGGAAAGCTTATTTGGTGTACTATAACATACCAAAAGCCCAGAAGGTTTTGGAAACATTAACTGATCGAAATAGTGTCCCGAATAGCACATCCCGCCGCTGACTTTCGGTTTTGAGAAATTTGACACATTTCCTTCCAATCATCAGTAATTCCCTCATCCGAGGTCGGAATGAGGTCATTCTAAAAGCCTATGGCTTCCTAACTCAGTGCACTACAACATATCAAAAGTCCAGACCTTTTAAAGCACAAAAGTGGACGAGAATGCCCCATTACTGCACCGCCCAAAAGCAGTTTTATCATGATCGGTCACACCATGTTTGACCATCTATAACTTCTAATCTATACATGATATGGACTTGATTCTTTTTGCAGATTAAAGACCACATATCGGGCTACACATAACAACTTTTGAAGAACAAAACTCATGATCGAGCAAAAAGAGTTATGGCCTCGACATTTGGTGAAAAAATAATGAAATTGAGCTTTTTCCAACTTGCTTAAATCTTCAAATTAAAGTGCACTTTGATGTTATGGGTCTTTGATTTATCAACCCATATCATCAATTAACATTCTATTACACAACTTTAAACAATCAATTGCATCAAATAACATTGAATCAAAGGATTTCTAGGTTTAGTGTTCTTATACCCTTTTTGCCAAAAATTCTTGATTCTTGCTTCTGATTTGTTATGGGTGATGGTTGGGCGTTGTTTAAGAGTGTATGGGCAATCTTGTACAAGGCAATTAAATGTAATATTTAATCACTAGATTTAATTCTTATAATTTACCAATTAACTTCTATCCTTTGGTAAATTAAAACACTTATACAATAACATCGAAATTAAACCCGGTAATTAAAATTAGGGTTTCTAATTGACCATTAGTGGTTCTTTAATTATCTGTGTATGTTACTAACACAGTTGTTATGGTTTCTAATTTTAACCGGTTAGGGTTATAATAATTAGGGTTTGTCCTAATTATCGACGTACAACAGTAATTAGGGTTTCTTCTAATTACCGATATTCTTATTCATAGTAACTTCATATACACAGTCACTACTCAGAAATACCCCATAACTGAGTTTAATAATTAGGGTTTCACAGCACGGTAATATGCTATGACCTAATTGACCGTCATTGCTCAATATTATCTGTCTCACATTCCCAAAGACATAATTATGGTAATCAGAAAATTATTATATAAATAATATAATATTATTATTCTCATCTCCTAATCACAATCCCAATCCGAGGTTTGGATCTCATGTCCGACTTATTCTTCAGACATAGCATCAATAATCAAGTTAAAATAATTAACTTAAATATTACGAACAATTCATATAATAAAATATTTATTATATAAATCTAATTATCACTTCATATATTATTTCCAATCATGTTTTCATGGAAAATAATTAATAAAACATTTCTACTACGAAATTTATTACCATATAATTTGTGGTAATTAATAATTCCAAAATTATTTTTAATTTTTCAAGTAATAAATGTATTCGCATTTATTGTTCACTTTACTTGACACTTAGTCTCGTCATTAAATAAAAAAAAATTTATACGCAAAATTTCTTATTTATTTTATATAGAAAATCTTGGGTTATTACATAGTACATCTCATGAATCTTAATCATGGTATAGAGAAATAACAACTTTAGCTAAAATATTAATCTTCGTGTATTATTTCTGATCCACGTCATTCAAGTAGCACATAGTGTTACCTTCAATCCTTAACCTGCAAAAATGGTTATTTGCAAGGTTGAGCTCGATAGCCCAACAAATCTAACAATTTTCATGCATCACGTAGCACATAATAGCATGTTTATTATACATGTCATAAACATTAAACTAACATAAAAAAACATGATGTAGTTCACATAACAAGTATAAAGATTGAGTTCCTTACTCAATCAACGTAGTCATAAATTGACTTTAATGTTTTATACATTTAACATATATATAACACATCATGCTCTTTGCAATAAAGATTTAAAACAGTTAATTATCAAGTTTATATAACAAATAGGAACTGAAAGACTTGCCTTGATCATTGTTTACCAATAACTTTTTAACAGCTTACAGATATCTGCACTTCACGTGCCCTACACAATTATATAATCATTCACATTAACTATTAGTTACATAGCAATGCATAGTAGTTGTAATGTAAATTTTAATCTACATCCTATAACCCTTTCTATTAATCAATACACAATGTTCAATTTGATTGTGTTAACTTTTGACTTATAACTCACTATATTTCTTCTTAGTCAAACTCGAAGTTTATTCAAGTGTTTAAGTCTTGCTAGGACTATTTATTGGTTTTATATTAACTCTATTCAATATCTTATAATATTCATTTCATTTGATTTAAAACACTTTTTACGTTCATTAATACTTATCACGGCGTTTCAACATTTATTCGTCACACGCCCAATTTGTCTCTCTTGTGTGTGCTTAGTATGAGTATATAACTTATCTAATATATCATTTATTAATGTTAAGCATCATTATACTTCATAATATTCATGTTCTATAACATAAAACAACATCTATTATCGTCGACATCACTATACTTGTGTATGTGCATGTCTGACGCCCTCTGATTGCCTCTGGATATGCATTAGTCACAAAGATGACCAGTTTGACTACTGTTCTCGACCTGAAATTGAAAAAATTACAGAATAAAAGTTGTAATTCTATTCGTCCTCATTCCGGATCATCTTGAATCTCCTTAATCGGAGTTCGTATGAAAACGTTATGCCTATTTTAGTAAAACAGGTCAAAATAGTCACACCAGACATACTTTGGGCGTAGGTGCACCCAATTAAGCCTTGGGCACAAACATACAGTGTTCTACATTGGCATTTATACCCCCAATGACTTAGGGCACAATGCAATTGCTTTGCTTGAATTAAGAAGTAAAACAGGACACAAACTCTTGTTTCTTCGCAATTTTTGACCCTTTTTCTCCTACTAATTTTCATAACTTGAGTTATACACATCCAAATTAGTCTGTTTTCTATTCTATAGATTCGTAATTCATAGAACTACAACATACTAGAATTCTAACAATTTATAAAAACATTAACCAACCTAAAATTTGACCTAAAACATATGTTCATACTCTATTTCACGTTTTAACACATTTAGCGAATTCGATCGCCACGGCTTCGTTTCTTAACCAATTAACACTATTTAAACTACGCCATTTTTGTTTCTTAACATACTAACATAATCTAACATCAATTTATAGATTATAACAAGTATTGATCACAAAATTTTGTACATTCTAAAGCCAATTTTTATGTAAAAACACTGTTATAAACTTTCTTCCTACAAACCAAATTACATGAATTTTTATCATCAAACAACACTCACATGTGATAATTAACAGAGTATAAACCCTTCATACATATATATGTATCAATTCAACACAATTATCAATAAAAATTTAAAAAAGAAGGGTTAACATTAGAGTAGGTTATACCTTGTTCCTTTGATTATTTGCTAGCAAAGAGATGATGATTAGGTTTAGAAATTCATCTTCAATCACAGTGATTCCTCTCTTGCTCTCTCTCCAAACTCTTTTTGTTTCACTGTGTTCCTCTCTTCCAAACTCTCTAACTATAGCCTTAAGAAGAAAAGAACACGTAAAAATAAACTGAAGCTACCCACGTACTTCAGTTATAAAATAATACGCCTTCATCAGTTAAATTAGACCAAAGGCCACAAGGCCTTGTTTGGCCACACACCAATTCCCCCAAACTAGATTATTTTAATAATATTATATTATATAGTTTTATGTGTCACACCTTTAGTTAATTTATATAACACATAATAGTAGTAATTAATAATAATTATAATCTCATTATAATTATACTTATAATTAATAAATAATTACATATATCTAATTTAATTAATAAATTAGATTTAAACATTACTTTATTTAATTTATTTATTCCCTTTAATATTGAACAATTAATTTAATTTAATTAATTCATTAAATTAAATCTTCAAAGAATAAAATTTACCTTTGCTTTAATTTAATTATCATATACACATAACTAAATTATTATACCACAATTTCATAAATTAATTATTTTTCTCAATAAATAAATTATTTAAAATATTTATTTAATTCAATAAATATTTAAAATAATTACCAAATTCATTTAATTTCTTCAATAGTTAACTTAACTATTGAACCTCACTTTCCCAATATATGAATATATATTTCTCTTCACACCAGATCACACATTTCAAAATATATAGCATGTATATATACATACTCAAACTCAAAATATCTCATAATAAGAATTTTAATTATTTAATTCCTATTTTAATAACTTATAAAAATTCGGGTTGTCACATCATTCCCTCCTTATAAGGATTCCGTCCTCGGAATCACCGAAACCCTACCTTACTCAGGTTTTCACAAAATCTCTTTCACCATTATCGTTGAATAACTTCAATACGTTACCTTAATATATATTTTATATTTCCTACTCCCACCATTCTTGATAATAAATTCTTGTAAGTTTTATTTCATAACTTTTCCTTGAACTCAATTATATTTTGAGTATTATATATTCTTTAACCTATTCATTTCCTTTTCTAAGGATCATTATCATAAACACTTGGGATATTACATTCACCCATTCTTCTAAGAATTTCGTCCTCGAAATTTTATTTATTAATCTGCATTCAATCAATCTATCAAAATAGATTTTACGTTAATACTTTATTCATTCATTGGGTTCTGCAACCAAATTCTTTCTCTAAGGATCTTTCTAAGATCATCATATTCCTCACCTCTTCCTCTTTTAAGAGTTTCACATTTCTCTTCTTTCTAGAGTTTCAATTCTTTCTTAAAATTATTATGTTTTGCTTAATTTTCTTATCCTTTCCACTTTCACCTTTCAGAGTAATAAGAATCTTCCACAATTGCTCAATAATTGGGAAGCGATATGAATAACAGGAATTTAAAAGATTCCAAATCATGCTGAGGGTTATAAGACCTTGAACTATGTCCACGGTTATAAGTAATCTTTCAACTTAAACCTTAACAGTCATTAGACTATAGGGACTCCCGTACTTAGGGTGTTAAGCCCTTCGTACGATGTATTGTGCACTCTACCCACGGTTATAAGTACTCTTTCAACTTAAACCTTAACAGTCATTAAACTGTAGAGACTCCCGTACTTAGGGTGATCAGCCCTTCGTACCATGTATTATGCACAAACATCTAAATGCTTCCGCGTAATCCCCTATAAAAGGGTTGTTCATCTCAGCTTTTCATCATCTGAATCCGCACCAAAACAATTTGGTTTGTTATAACTTCTCAAGAAATGCTTGAATTTCATGAACATCTTTCAATATTCGTCTAGCTGAATCAAATAGCATAGACTTCTACAACAATTTGAACATCAATCGAAATATACATATATATATATATATATATATTCTCATATCTTAAAGAAATCTCAAAAATCTTTTTATGACGTCATGATTCCGCACTGTATTTACAGTCCGTTTGAGGATTCTGCCATTTGGTGATTTTATCATACTACATCATACCATAGTGGGCTGACAATCCTTAGATCACATCCAACACTAAGTAATACTACATTGATGACTCCATTATTTTTATCATCTCTGCACCAGATTCTATGATGCATTGATGATATAAAAATACATTTTGATATATTTCAAATCATTTTTGTCTAGTCGAAGCAATTAGCATAGACATACGAATAACAATATTGTTTTTAAAACTCATTCGTTTCATCATTTGATCCAATATTTTTCAAGAAAATAGAAGTGCAAACATCAGCACGAAGTCAATAAATTTCGAAAGTCTAGCATAGCTAGTAGATTTAGAATATCTAATTTTCTCCATCAATTTCAATCTTTATACTAAATATTCTTGTATTTTAACTTACCATCCTCCTATACCCCCAGTATAGTTCATCAAACTTACCGCACATTGGAAGTTTAGGAACTTGCCACAATAATATGAGTGTAAGAACTTATCCTAGTCAGACCATAGGCGTCCATTCGCTGAGGGGTTCAAAACATACCATATTATTATGGGTCACGAACTTACCATATGCATTAGTTTTAAGAACCGCACCTAATCCTAAATATCTGACTAATCGTAATAGTTTTTAACTATCAAATATACACATGAGAAAAGAATCACATTTTCACCACATATACATTGATAGCGCGACACCAACATTCTAATGATTATCAATATGATAAACTGAGTGCAGGCACAAAATCCTCGCCCACACAAAGATTTGTACAACTCAACCATCACATGAGTCCTCAAGTTAAATCCCACCTAACTCTATCTTGCTTATAACTTGCTCTTTGCTCGATACGAATAACTCGTATCACATCATCTATAACTCCTCGTGAGTTATCTCGTACTATTTCATAGTACATCATCTTCATAGCATCAAGCTATAATTATTCAAACATTACAGACCATCTTTCCTTTATAACTTAAACAGATCACGTCGTGATCTTATTCTATAATCATCTCCCTTAAAATTCTTTTCTTAACTAGTGATCGTTTTGTTTTACGATCCTTTTTCTTTCCTTTTTCATCGTTTACGACATTATTCGTTATCTTGGCTATTGGAGTTAGGTAACTCCTATTTCTTATCTTTATATCTCTTCAAGATTCTTCTTTGAATTTCTTTGTTTATATAACAATTCTTCCTTTAAGAATTTTTAACTTCTTTTACATTACTCAACATTTCATTCAAGTTCCATATTTGCATCATACGTATCCATTTTCTATACTTGGTACACATCGAGTCTCTAATAGTTTCAATATGGTACACTGAGTGGTTTCCCACAAACAACCAACAAACTAGGTTCCGAGTTGCTAGTTCGTATATGCCTCCGCTCTATGATGGAATCGCTTATCCTAGATACCATATATCAACTATTAAAGAGTACGATTGTACCATACTTAGATATAACTTTTTATTCTTAACTTCTTTATAATTTCCTTTTTATAGACATTGTCTATTTATTATCACCTTACATCCTTATTATTGGAGTTGGATAACCCCACATTCATAATCCTTTTAACTCTACGAGATTCTTCTTTGAATCCTCTCACGCATGTTTTAATCCATTCTTTATAAATTTCTTAAATTACTTCTTATTATACAAACTCTATCTGAGCTTATTCTTTCATTATCTTCATCTTCCTTCTATAAGGTTATAGCCTACGGTACTCCTACCTAAAGTTTATAACCTATCAGTTTTGATACCAACTGTAATGACCCCAAAATTCATATAATTTAATTATTAACTTCGGTCGTTAATAACACGTCCACCTTCTGATTTTACATCATCATTCGATGTTAAACTTTATATAATGCGGAATAATTTAAACTTTTATGTCTTCTTACTTTAATTCCCTAAATCAAAACCTTTATCATCTACATATCTTTGAATCAAATAACTCTAACTTTAGCTTTACAATCTGATAACCTTTATATATCAGATAACTCTAACTTTAGCTTTACAACTCAACATGAATCTATACATCATAAAACATTTAGTACATCTCATGAATCTTAATCATGGTATAGAGAAATAACAACTTTATCTAAAATATTAATCTTCGTATATTATTACTGATCCACGTCATTCAAGTAGCACATAGTGTTACCTTCAATCCTTAACCTGTAAAAATGGTTATTTGCAAGGTTGAGCTTGATAGCCAAGCAAATCTAACAGTTTTTATGCATCACGTAGAACATAATAACATGCTTATCATACATCTCATAAACATTAAACTAACATAAAAAAACATGTTGCAGTTCACATAACAAGTATAAAGATTGAGTTCCTTACTCAATCAACATTCATTACTCAATCAACGTAGTCATAAATTGACTTTAATGTTTCATACATTTAACATATATATAACACATCATGCTATTTGCAATAAAGATTTAAAATAGTTAATTATTAAGTTCATATAACAAATAGGAACTGAAAGACTTGTCTTGATCGTTGTTTACCAATAACAGTTTAACAGCTTACAGATATCTGCACTTCACGTGCCCTACACAATTATATAATCATTCACATTAACTATTAGTTTCATAGCAATGCATAGTAGTTGTAACGTAAACTTTAATCTACATCCTATAAAACTTCCTATTAATCAATACACAATGTTCAATTTGATTGTGTTAACTTTAGACTTATAACTCACTATATTTCTTCTTAGTCAAACTCGAAGCTCATTCAAGTGTTTAAGTCTTTCTAGGACTATTTATTGGTTTTATGTTAACTCTATACATCCTATAAACCTTCCTATTAATCAATACACAATGTTCAATTTGATTGTGTTAACTTTAGACTTATAACTCACTATATTTCTTCTTAGTCAAACTCGAAGTTCATTCAAGTGTTTAAGTCTTGCTAGGACTATTTATTGGTTTTATATTAACTCTATTTAATATCTTATAATAATCATTTCATTTTATTTAAAACACTTTTTACGTTCATTAACACTTATCACGACGTTACAACGTTTATTCGTCACACGCCCAATTTGTCTCTCTTGTGTGTGCTTAGTATCCGTATACAACTTATATATTGTAATAACCGTGAATTTTAAGTCACCATGTATGTATGTACATTTTTTTTAAACTTTGTGTTATATATGGATACATATATTTATGGATTTCATTAAAAATGAAAGCCTTGTGACCTAATTATACATTAGGTAAGGATATTAAATAACCTAAGGGTTATGGTAACACGAAAAAGTTAGTATTTTATATGTATACTAACTTAAGTGGGTAAACTTAGTATTTCAAGTGACTAATAATTTTAAACCTAATTCTTGTAAATCTAATTAGGTTATGAGATAAAATCATATGTATAAGTAATTAAACTTCATATGATTGGAGATGAAAGCCCTAAATTATCAAATTGGGTAACATTATTAAAATTGTTGGACTATGTTTTTATCTAGCCCAAATCAATTAAAAGAAAAGCCCAAGGAAAATAAAATGTAATCCAATACTTAGCCCACTTGATTGGGGGTATTCTAGACATTTGATTAATCAAAATTGGGCATTTAAAATAAAAGCTAAATGGTGGATATTATGAGGATCCTAAGTGGAATAATTAATCTAGCTTGTCCATTAGTAGACATGAATAAACATAAGGACAATGTTGTAAGGCTCCCATTGGTTGCCACTCCATTATGCACATTTAATCATGTTTAGCCTAAGGTAAGTAATAATACAAAGTTTTTACCTAATGGGCAACAAAATAATTGTGGGAGAATTATTAATGAATTGGCCATTTCATTTTGTAAACACAATTCATTCTTCCAACATCTCATTCTTACAACATTTCATTTTCTCTCATCTTCTTCATCTTCTTCTTCTATCTCTCTTGCTCCCAAGCTAGCCAACTTCAAAGAGAGAAAAGAGATAGAGAATTTCATCCATAGAAAGAAAAAAATATAGGAGTGCTAGTTGTTTATGCCCCTAAGTTTATTAGTTACTTTGGAAAATCAAGGAAGGTAGCCACTAAGTCAAGGTATAATGTACCTTCATCTTCTTCTCTTACCTTGTTTTGATAGCTTGAGTTTTGATGGGGTTATGTACAACTACTCAAGATACACTAGTTATACATACCATCATGCATGGAACTAAGTATCTTGAGTGTTAGATCAAAGACTTAGAGGAAGAAAATGAGCATATGTTCTCCAAGGGTGAAAACTCTTGTTTTTCTTCCACTAAATCTTGTGTAACTCAAGTTCTACAACTTGGAATTATGATCCGTCAAGGGGGTGCTAGATACATGAGTTATCTAGTAAACCCAAGTGGTAGATCACAAATATAGCATGTTTTGAAACCTTTGAGATTTTTTTTTTTACAAAAACAGTCCACTTTATATGCTAAAGCCTTGAAATCCAAAATCAGCTACTGACTTGTTTTTCATGAGGCTGTTTCGGCTAGTTCCTTGTCTTGTAAAAATCTGGAAAAATATTACAGAGGTACCTTATGAAGTTATCTACACGTAGGAAAAAGAACGGACACGTTTCGAGTTATATATTGTGCGTAATGACTATTTCCGTAAAGGACTCCATAAATATTATCCTATGAATATATCACTGTGTATACACTGGAAAATTCCAAAAGTTTTATAGTAGCTTCATATATGTTAAGACAGAATACCCTGAAAATTTCAGATTTTTCTGAGCAAAAATCAATTTTTTAAAAATAGAGCAAGATCTGAGTGTTTTGAGCACTTTAAAAATAGTAAATCATTTTCTAAAATTCTAGAAAAATTAGAGGATCATTGTTGGTTCATATTCTGTTAAAATCCAGAAGCTGAAAATTTTTGGAATCAGTTTGCTATTTTTCCTAAAAATGATTAGGTTATGAATAAAAGGAAATAAATAGTTAAATGATGCCTTTAATGAGAAAAAATATGATTTTTATGCTTGAATGCTCATAATATATTATATCATGACTATCTTAGGGCATTTTGGTAATTTATAATAATAAATATTACTTATGACCTTTTATGGATATTAAATAAGAGGTTATTAAAGGATGAACAATTAGAATAAATTGTTTATTAATTTAATAAATCATTGGAATATTATTATAATACTAATAATATTATAATATGATGTTGTTATGTAAATAAAAATATTAGATTAGAGTATTATTATTAAATAATAATATTCGAGATTAAATAAAATATTATTAAATGATTAATAATATTAGTAAGTGAATAAAATATTATTAAATGATTAATAATATTAGTAAAGGGATAAAATATTATTAAATGATTAATAATATTAGTAAGTGAATAAAATGTTGGTAATGATTTAAAGTATTATTAGTGAACCAATAATACTAGAAGGTGAATTAATATTATCTAAGTTAATAATATTATGTGAATTAAAGGTAGTCGTTAATTAATAATAACACTATCTAGGCATGATAATGTTTATAAGAACTTATTGTAATGTATGATATCTATGTGATTACATAATCTGATGTTATGCATTGACTAATTGAAAGACTAATTATAGGTCTCTCAAAGGAAGATAATTTAACTACATAGTGGATAGAAATTTATTTCAGAAATGTAACTCTACGATCGAGGCAAGTTTCCTAACTCAACTTGAGTTATTATTTTCAAAGCATATTAGTGAATAATTATTGATGATTATTCACGCCTTTATTGATTATTGAAATTCGCACTTTGTGCAATTGAATTCCGTTCTACTGCCATTGAACTGTGAATTAAATTAAAGTTCTTCATTTATGAACTGTTTATGGGATAGATCTATGCTAATTGTATCAGCTAGATCAAGCATGTCTAAATTTGTTAAATCAAATGGATTTTAAATAACTGTTCTTATTAATTGATATGGTAAGAACTCTTGACTAAGAAATGAACAAATTTGATTAAGGCATGATATCAATGTTTGATTATTAAGTGTTTATGCATAAATCACGGGGTATGAAAGGTCGATCCCCTCAATACCAAAACTTATTAAAAGGTCCAGCTTTAAATCATCGAGCACCTCGGCAAATGTTCATGGTTATTCAAAACCACTCGGGCTTCATGTTATTCAACTATCGAATATTCAATTGTTGATTATTAATTCATGTTCCTTCAAATCTTATATTATTGTTGAACATTGAAGCAATATTTCTTTCTACGCCATGATATATCTCCTTTGTCTTTATAAACTTGTGAAGCAAATTAGTTGCTTACTCTTGCTATATCATGACCTCTATTTTCGCTTAAGCTCAAGGATCTAATGCGAAGGACAAGGGCAAGGGCAAGATCCGAGGAGTAATTTTAGAATGAATGTTAAATTAGTTATTATCTAATGGAATTTCTTGAGTAAACTGCTTTTGTATTATAAATGGTGTATTTAAAGTTAAGGTTAGAGAGACCTTGGGACCATGTTTTGAGACTTTTGTATAATGAACAATGTATGTTTATTATTTCGAAATAGTTATAGAATGCTTATGATGATGATAGGATCGTGAGCACTGAATCTGAGGTTAGAGAACCTGGATTTGGGGGCGTCACAGGGTGGTTTTCAAAGTCAGGGTTATAAACATTAGGAATGCGAAACCTAGGTTATAACCTTAGTAGAAAACTCTTATAGAGTATGTTAGGAGATGGATTATGGAAATTCATCAAGTTTGTGTTGTACTTAATAAAATATTATTTCATTTCATCAATGAATATATTTTATTATGGTACTGACGTTGACTTTATGGTGTTTGTAGGATGTCTGACGAGCGCCAAGGTAGTTACTCAGTTGAGCAGGAACCCATTGAGCATGAGGCCACCCAAGATGTCCCTCATGGTCCTCCAGTAGGGGACTTGTTGAGGAGAATCAGTCAATTAGAAGGCAGAGTGGAAGAATTAGAAATAGAAAACCACACCCTCCAATTTACTGAAGAACAATACAAGGATGAGGCTCATCAAGCCCAGATGGAGAAAGTCAAACAGAAGGAAAAATTTGATGAGTCCCAGTTGCAAGTTGGGATACTGATGGTACAACTAGAGAATGAAAAGGCAAAGTTTGGAGAGCTGAGAATGAAGTATCTGGAGATGCAGGCTGAGTTTGACGTAGAAATTGCCGATAAGATGCGGGTGGAAGAGGCACTCCATGAGTCGGATGAGTGGGTGGGCCAATTAAAGATCGAATCTGCAGTAGTAAAGGTCGAGTAGAAACTTTAGGGTGGCCCTTGATGCAGCTGATATGAGGGCCAGGTAGCAGAGGGGCTAGGAGGGTCCACTCGAGATAGGAGAGTCTAGTCGATCCGTTTCGACGTAGAATCCTGCGATGAGTTGCTTCCCTAGGAGCCCAGGCGGTGACTGGCAAGGGAGCCACCAAAGTGGTGATGATGTGATGGCCCAGTTGTAAATAGATGCATTAGTACCTTTCTTGTTGTGTGTAATAAGGTTTTATGTTGATGTAAACCTCAAAGCAGTGTGAGGTAGTAAATGGTTATGTACTTTCCCTAATTGTGTTTGTATGGAGGTATCATTATGAGTAATCCCATCTTTTGTGTTAAAATGGGATAGTAGCATTTATAAAATATACCATATTAATCGTGTAAATCATTTGAAGATTGGTGTATGAATATAAATGCGATATTATTATGATATGTGTTATAAAATTTTAAATAATAAATTTTCTATTTAATGTTATGTGAATTCAAGAGATCGATTTGGAAAATGTTCTTTAAAACAAACTTAACCCACTAAGTAGGGAGAAAGACTTCCAAATCTCGGAATTTAAAACTCTCACATAATGATCATCCGATTGTTTAAATAAATAGCGTATTACATACTAAGTAATCATATGATAATAAATCCGAGTAACGTGTTAGAATTTTTGTTTCACTAGATAATGGCGCCGCAGACGTGGACTCGTGAACCAAGATATTGAAGAGTCGCTTAATAATGCAATGGGATCTCAACAAAACCCAATGCAAGATTTTATTAACATGATGGTTGAAGCCATGAGAATCAAGCTCAACTCGCAAGAAATCAGCAGCACCCAAATAGTAAACTTTAAGGACTTCAAGGCAAAGAGGGACCGCCAGAGTTCGAGGAACAACAATTCGATAGAAGCCCAAATGTGGGTAAAGGAGATTGAGAAGGCCTTCGTTATTGCTAGAGTAGCGAGAAGAATAGAAGACCATTTTGCTACCTACTTAATGAAGGGGAGGCTAGTTATTGGCGGGATGCCAACCAGAACAAAGCCGGAATCGGAATCGTGACTTGAAGCATTCAAGAAGTTGTTCTTCGAGAACTACTTCCACGAGAGTGTTCAAGCAAGGATGGAGATCAAGTTCTTGGAACTGAAACAAGAGAATATGTCAAGATTGTCAGTATCTTTGCGAAATTCAATGAATTGGCGGTATTCGCTCCACATCGTGTGGACACAGAGCGAGGAAAGCGAGAAGGTTTGAGAATGGACTAAAGCCGTGGATTTATAGTAAAGTAGCGGTTTTACAAATCACATCATTCTCAACTCTGTTGGAAAAAGCTCTTATAGCGGAAGGAGGAAGCGAAGCGGTCTCAAGATACAATCGGGAGAAGAATAAGAAGAAATCAGAAGGTGGGAATCAAAATGTCAAGAAGCATGGCGGTAGCAACAATAAGAAGCGGAAATGGAGCAAAGGGGGTAGTAATCGGAGATGCGCAAAGAAGCGTGCAACAAAAAAGAAGTCGATGTGTGGGAAGCTGTGGAAAGGGTCACTCGGGGAGTCTTTGGAAGGAAAAATGATATGTTATACATGTGGGCAAGAAGGGCATACCTCACCCAATTGTACTAAGGTGAAGAAAGGAGGTTGCTTTAATTGTGGTGAAGTGGGACATCGGATCAAGGATTGCCCAAAGAAGAAAAGCATGGATGGCGGAAATGGCAACAGGGGCAATAATAACAAAAGACAACCAATGGGGACCAAATTTCACCAAACAAGCCAACAAACACGGACATTCAATATGACAAAGGTAAGATCTTTGTGGCATCCAGGGAGGTGGTGTCAGGTATAATTCCGATCAATGATATAAATGCCTATGTGTTATTCGATTCGGGAGCTTCATGTTCTTTTGTATCTGATGAATTTGCTCAAAGATTAAGTTTACCTCATGAACTATTAGAACACCCAATGAATGTAGAAGTAGCAAACAAAGAAATTATCCCTGTAGACTACATCTATAGGAACTGTTGTGCTAATGTAAGAGGTTTTAAGCTTAACGTGGATTTGATACCGATTCGTCTTGGAGAGTTTGATGTAATCCTTGGGATGGATTGGTTATCAAGTCATGGAGCGGTCATTAACTGTAAGAAAAAGTGCGTACACCAAAAGACTCCTAATAAGTCAAAGGTGGTATTTTATGGCAGTAAATCGCTAAGACAATCTTGTTGTCTGACGATGATGCAAGCAAGGAAGTTGCTTAGGAAGGGTTGTATAGGTTATTTGGATTACGTTGTGGATACCCGCAGAATCGAGGGTGAGCTGGGTCAAATACCTATTGTAAGGGAATTCGTTGACGTTTTCCCAGATGAAATTCCGGATTGCCACCAGATAGAGATAGAGTTTGTTATCGATTTGGCACCGGGACATCACCAAAGATCCAAAGCGCCAGATCGTATGGCTCCTCGTGAGAAATGAAGGAACTGATGGTTCAACTACAAGAGTTGTTAGATAAGGGATACATTCGACCAAGCGTATCACCATAGGGGAGCACCGGTCTTATTCAGTAAAGAAGAAGGATGGGTCATTAAGACTTTGTATTGACTACCAAGAGTTAAACAAGGTCACCATTAAGAATAAATACCCATTGCCGGGATCGACGATTTGTTTGATCGGTTGAAGGGGCAAAATACTTTTCAAAATTGACTTGAGGACCGGGTTATCACCAACCAAGGTGAGACATGAGGATGTTCCAAAGACGGCATTGAACTCCTGTATGGACACTTTGAGTTTACGGTAATGTCTTTTGGGTTAACTAATGCACCAAAGACATTCATGGATTTGATGAACAGTGTTTTAAGCGATTTGGATAAGTTTGTTGTCGTGTTCATCGACAACATTCGGTATATTCCGAGACAGAGGAAGATCACGATTTGAACATCTAAGGAAAGTGTTGGAGACGTTAAGGAGGGAGAAGTTGTATGTAAAGTTCTCCAAGTGTGAATTTTGGTTCATGGAGGGTGCAATTTTTGGGTCACGTTATCGACAAAGATAGTGTTTTGGTGAGATCCAAAAAAGTAGAAGCGGTTATCAATCGGGAACGACCAAAGACACAAGCGAAAATTAGGAGTTTCTTGGGATTAGCGAGGATACTATCAAAGATTCATCCAAGATTTTTCAAAGGTAGCATCGCCATTGACCAACCTTACTAGAAAGGCGGTGAAGTTCGTTTGGACGGAAAAATGTGAACAGAGTTTCATGGAATTGAAGAAGAGGCTCGATCGAGCACACCGTTGGCTTTACCGGACAACACGGAGGATTTATAGTGTATAGTGATGCGTCACACAAGGGTCTTGGTACAGTATCTTGATGCAAAGATGGCAAGGTCATTACAGACGCATCACGCCGACTAAAGGACTATGAGAAGGGTTATCCACTCATGACACGGAGTTAGCAGACGAGAGTTTTTGCCTTGAAAATTTGGAGGCACTATTTGTATGGAGAGAAGTGTGAGATATATATACGGATCATAAGAGTCTAAAGTATATCTTCACCCGAAGGAGCTAAATATGAGGCAAAGACCGATGGCTAGAATTGATCAAGGATTATGATTGTGAGATTACGTACCATCCGAGCAAAGCAAATGTAGTGGTGATGCCTGAAGCGTAAAAAGGTAGAGAGAAGTTATTGAAGTTAACCATTCAAGAGGAATTGGTGAAGGATTTGAACGACTTGACTTAGAGGTTAAGTACCGAAATGAGGTCAATGAGAAATTATTTATCGTGGCGTGAGCCCTACTTTATTAGATAAGATTAAAGAGGCTCAAGAGAAGGATCTAAGATTGTGACAACATCAAGAAGTTAAGTTTGAAGGGATGAATTGAAATACAAGATTGATGGCACCGATTGCTAAGATTTGAAGGATCGAATTTGGGTGCAGTTAATACCGTAACTAAGAGAAGAGATTCGCAAGAAGCACATAATACGAGGTACTCGATACACCCAGAAGCACAAAATGTATCAAGACTTACGCCAACACTTTTGGTGGCCAAACATGAAGAGAGATGTTGCGAGAATGTGTCAAGAAATGTCTAACTTGTCGGAGAGTCAAGGCGAACATCAACGTACCGAGTGGACTATTACGACCTTTAGAGATTCCAGAGTGGAAATGGGAGCACATCACGATGGATTTTGTGGTGGGACTTCCGAGCAACACAAAAAGGGACACGATGCCATATGGGTGATCGTAGATCGTCTTCTGAAGTCGGCTCACTTTTGCCGATCAAGATCGTATAGTCCGGACCAACTAGCCAAACTATACATCAAAGAAATTATATCGAGACATGGCGTGCCAAGATCTATTGTGGCCGGATAGGGATCCGCATTTCACGTCAAACTTCCGGAAGAGTCTTCAAGAAAGAATGGGGACGCAGACTACGGATGAGCACCGCGATCATCCATGCATCAGATGGGCAAAGTGAGAGAACGATTCAAACACTTGAAGACATGCTCGAGCTTGTGTGATGGACTTCAAGGGTAGTTGGGAGGATCATCTTCCATTGGTAGAGTTCGCATACAACAATAGCTACCACGCCAAAGATTTTAATGCCGCCCGTCAGAAAGCAATCAGTATGGGAGGAAATGTAGAACGCCTGGTATGTTGGGATGAAGTGGGTGAACGTCAATTGTTGGGACCAGAATCGGTGCAAAGTGAGAATCGTAGAGACCATTAAGGTGATTAGAGCTCGATTGGTAGCGACTCAAGATCGTCGTAAGAAGTATGCAGACTTACATCGCTGTGAGCGAGATTTTGAGGTGGGAAGCCATGCATTTTGAAAGTATCTCCTAGGAAAGGAAAGATAAGGTTTGGAAAGAAAGGTAAAATTTGAGTCCGAGATTTATTGGACCTTTTGAGATCTTGAAGAAGATAAAGCGAAGTGGCGTCGAGGTATCTCTACCTCTGAATCGGAACATATTCATAATGTGTTTCATGTGTCGATCTTTACGACCATATAAGCCTGATTACAAGCATGTGATATCGTCACGAGCCAATTCAGTCGAAAAAGATTTATCGTACAAGGAAATTCCAGTCAAAGTTTTAGATAGAAAGGAACAGAAATTGCGAAATAAGGTTATACATTATGTAAAAGTTCTTTGGAGGAACCACAATGCTGAAGAAGCTACGTGGGAACTTGAAGAAAGGATAAGAGAAAATTACCCACACCTTTTTGAGTAACCTTATATGTAATTCCGGGGACGAAATTCTTATAAGGGGGGGGGGGGGAGGATGTAATAACCGTAAATTTTAAGTCACCATGTATGTATGTACATTTTTTTAAACTTTGTGTTATATATGGATACATATATTTATGGATTTCATTAAAAATGAAAGCCTTGTGACCTAATTATACATTAGGTAAGGATATTAAATAACCTAAGGGTTATGGTAACACGAAAAAGTTAGTATTTTATATATATACTAACTTAAGTGGGTAAACTTAGTATTTCAAGTGACTAATAATTTTAAACCTAATTCTTGTAAATCTAATTAAGTTATGAGATAAAATCATATGTATAAGTAATTAAACTTTATATGATTGGAGATGAAAGCCCTAAATTATCAAATTGGGTAACATTATTAAAATTGTTGGACTATGTTTTTATCTAGCCCAAATCAATTAAAAGAAAAGCCCAAGGAAAATAAAATGTAATCCAATACTTAGCCCACTTGATTGGGGGTATTCTAGACATTTGATTAATCAAAATTGGGCATTTAAAATAAAAGCTAAATGGTGGATATTATGAGGATTCTAAGTGGAATAATTAATCTAGCTTATCCATTAGTAGACATGAATAAACATAAGGACAATGTTGTAAGGCTCCCATTGGTTGCCACTCCATTATGCACATTTAATCATGTTTAGCCTAAGGTAAGTAATAATACAAAGTTTTTACCTAATGGGCAACAAAATAATTGTGGGAGAATTATTAATGAATTGGCCATTTCATTTTGTAAACATAATTCATTCTTCCAACATCTCATTCTTACAACATTTCATTTTCTCTCCATCTTCTTCATCTTCTTCTTCTATCTCTTGCTCCCAAGCTAGCCAACTTCAAAGAGAGAAAAGAGATAGAGAATTTCGTCCATAGAAAGAAAAAAATATAGGAGTGCTAGTTGTTTATGCCCCCTAAGTTTATTAGTTACTTTGGAAAATCAAGGAAGGTAGCCACTAAGTCAAGGTATAATGTACCTTCATCTTCTTCTCTTACCTTATTTTGATAGCTTGAGTTTTGATGGGGTTATGTACAACTACTCAAGATACACTAGTTATACATACCATCATGCATGGAACTAAGTATCTTGAGTGTTAGATCAAAGACTTAGAGGAAGAAAATGAGCATATGTTCTCCAAGGGTGAAAACTCTTGTTTTTCTTCCACTAAATCTTGTGTAACTCAAGTTCTACAACTTGGAATTATGATCCGTCGAAGGGGGGTGCTAGATACATGAGTTATCTAGTAAACCCAAGTGGTAGATCACAAATATAGCATGTTTTGAAACCTTTGAGATTTTTTTACAAAAACAGTCCACTTTATATGCTAAAGCCTTGAAATCCAAAATCAGCTACTGACTTGTTTTTCATGAGGCTGTTTCGGCTAGTTCCTTGTCTTGTAAAAATCTGGAAAAATATTACAGAGGTACCTTATGAAGTTATCTACGCCGTAGGAAAAAGAGCGGACACGTTTGAGTTATATATTGTGCGTAATGACTATTTCCGTAAAGGACTCCATAAATATTATCCTACGAATATATCACTGTGTATACACTGGAAAATTCCAAAAGTTTTATAGTAGCTTCATATATGTTAAGAAAGCATACCCTGAAAATTTCAGATTTTTCTGAGCAAAACTCAATCTTTTAAAAATAGAGCAAGATCTGAGTGTTTTGAGCACTTTAAAAATAGTAAATCATTTTCTAAAATTCTAGAAATATTAGAGGATCATTGTTGGTTCATTTTATGTTAAAATCCAGAAGCTGAAAATTTTTGGAATCAGTTTGCTATTTTTCCTAAAAATGATTAGGTTATGAATAAAAGGAAATAAATAGTTAAATGATGCCTTTAATGAGAAAAATATGATTTTTATGCTTGAATGCTCATAATATATTATATCATGACTATCTTAGGGCATTTTGGTAATTTATAATAATAAATATTACTTATGACCTTTTATGGATATTAAATAAGAGGTTATTAAAGGATGAACAATTAGAATAAATTGTTTATTAATTTAATAAATCATTGGAATATTATTATAATACTAATAATATTATAATATGATGTTGTTATGTAAATAAAAATATTAGATTAGAGTATTATTATTAAATAATAATATTCGAGATTAAATAAAATATTATTAAATGATTAATAATATTAGTAAGTGAATAAAATATTATTAAATGATTAATAATATTAGTAAAGGGATAAAATATTATTAAATGATTAATAATATTAGTAAGTGAATAAAATGTTGGTAAATGATTCAAAGTATTATTAGTGAACCAATAATACTAGAAGGTAAATTAATATTATCTAAGTTAATAATATTATGTGAATTAAAGGTAGTAGTTAATTAATAATAACACTATCTAGGCATGATAATGTTTATAAGAACTTATTGTAATGTATGATATCTATGTGATTACATAATCGATGTTATGCATTGACTAATTGAAAGACTAATTATAGGTCTCTCAAAGGAAGATAATTTAACTACATAGTGGATAGAAATTTATTTCGTGGAACAGAACTTCACGATCGAGGCAAGTTTCCTAACTCAACTTGAGTTATTATTTTCAAAAGCATATTAGTGAATAATTATTGATGATTATTCACGTCTTTATTGATTATTGAAATTGCACTTTGTGCAATTGAATTCGTTCTCTTGCCATTGAACTGTGAATTAAATTAAAGTTCTTCATTTATGAACTGCTTTATGGGATAGATCTATGCTAATTGTATCGGCTAGATCAAGCATGTCTAAATTTGTTAAATCAAATGGATTTTAAATAAGCTGTTCTTATTAATTGATATGGTAAGAACTCTTGACCGAGAAATGAACAAATTTGATTAAGGCATGATATCAATGTCGGATTATTAAGTGTTTATGCATAAATCACGGGGTATGAAAGGTCGATCCTTGAATACCAAAACTTATTAAAAGGTCCATTTAAATCACTTGAGCACCTTGGCAAATGTTCATGGTTATTCAAAACCACTCGATTCATGTTATTCAACTATCGAATATTCAATTGTTGATTATTAATTCATGTTCCTTCACAATCTTATATTATTGTTGAACATTGAAGGCAATATTTCTTTCTACGTCATGATATATCTCCTTTGTCTTTATAAACTTGTGAAGCAAATTAGTTGCTTCCTCTTGCTATATCATGACCTCTATTTTCGATTAAGCTCAAGGATCTAATGCGAAGGACAAGGGCAAGGGCAAGATCCAGGAGTAATTCTAGAATGAATGTTAAATTAGTTGTTATCTAATGGAATTTCTTGAGTAAACTGTTTGTATTATAAATGGTGTATTTAAAGTTAAGGTTAGAGAGACCTTGGGACCATGTTTTGAGACTTTTGTATAATGAACAATGTATGTTTATTATTTCGAAATAGTTATAGAATACTTATGATGATGATAGGATCGTGAGCACTGAATCTGAGGTTAGAGAACCTGGATTTGGGGGCGTCACATATATTATATCATTTATTAATGTTAAGAATCATTATACTTAATAATATTCATGTTCCATAACTTAGAACAACATCTATTATCGTCGACATCATTATACTTGTGTATGTGCATGTCCGACGCCCTCCGATTGCCTCCGAATATGCATCAGTCACTAAGATGACCTGTTTGACTACTTTTACCAACCTCAAATTGAAACACTTAAAGAACAAAAGTTATAGTTCTATTCGTCCTATTTCTGGAGCATTTTGAATCTCCTTAATCGGAGTTCGTATGAAAAAGTTATGCCTATTTTACTAAAATAGGTCAAAACAGTCACACCTGACATACTTTGGTCGCAGCTGCACCCAATTAAGTCTTGGGCATAGCTCAGCTGCACCCTATAGCACAGCTGTGCCCCAAATGACTTAGGGCACAACGCAGCTCCGCTCGTTAGCAGAAACGGGACTTGAAGCTATTGTTCTTCGCGATTTTGACCCTTTTTCTCTTACTAATCTTCTTAACTTGAGTTATACACATCCAAATTAGTCCGTTTTTGATTCTATGGATTTGTAATTCATAGAACTACAATATACTAGAATTCTAATAATTTATAAAAACATTAACCAACCTAAAATTTGACCCAAAACACATGTTCATACTCTATTTTCATGTTTTAACACATTTAACGAATTCGATCGCCACGACTTCGTTTCTTAACCAATTAACACGATTTAAACTACGCCGTTTTCATTTCTTAACATACTAACATAATCCAACATCAATTTATAGATTATAACAAGTACTGACCACGAAATTTTGTACTTTCTAAAGCCAATTTTCATGTAAAAACATTGTTATAAACTTTTCTTCCTACAAACCAGATTACATGAATTTTTATCATCAAACAACACTCACATGTGATAATTAACAGAGTATAAACCCTTCATACATATATATATGTATCAATTCAACACAATTATCAATAGAAATTTCAAAAACAAGGGTTAACATTAGAGTAGGTTATACCTTGTTCCTTTGATTGTTTGCTAGCAAAGAGACGATGATTAGGTTTAGAAATTCCCCTTCAATCACAATGATTCCTCTCTTTCTCTCTCTCCAAACTCTTTGTGTTTCACTGTGTTCCTCTCTTCCAAACTCTTTGACTATAGCCTTAGGAAGAAAAGAACGCGTAAAAATAAACTGAAGCTACCCACGTACTTCAGTTATAAAATAATACGCCTTGATCAATTAAATTAGACCAAAGCCACAAGGCCTTGTTTGGCCACACACCAATTCTCCCAAACTAGATTATTTTAATAATATTATATTATATAGTTTCATGTGTCACACCTTTAGTTAATTTATATAACACATAATATTAGTAATTAATAATAATTATAATCTCATTATAATTATACTTATAATTAATAAATAATTACATATATCTAATTTAATTAATAAATTAGATTTAAACATTACTTTATTTAATTTATTTATTCCCTTTAATATTAAACAATTCATTTAATTTAATTAATTCATTAAATTAAATCTTCAAAGAATAAAATTTACCTTTTGCTTTAATTTAATTATCATACACATGTAACTAAATTATTATACCACAATTTCATAAATTATTTATTTTTCTCAATAAATAAATTATTTAAAATATTTATTTAATTCAATAAATATTTAAAATAATTACCAAATTCATTTATTTTCTTCAATAGTTAACTTAACTATTGAACCTCACTTTCCCAATATATGAATATATATTTCTCTTCACACCAGATCACACATTTCAAAATATATAGCACGTATATATACATACTCAAACTCAAAACATCTCATAATAAGAATTTTAATTATTAAATTCCTATTTTAATAACTTATAAAAATTCGGGTTGTCATAGAGAATGATTTGAAGGATAACATAGAGAAAGCGTCAGTAGAAGTAGTTTACAACAAAATATTTGAAGCTATAAAAAGCAAACCTACGATAGATTTTGAGAGTGCTCGTGAAGAGTACCGAAGTTGGAATTAAGTGATGAGGGAAATTAAAGTTTCGATGAGGCTCATATAGAGCCAGAAGGAGTGACAATAGAAGAAGAAGGAAAAGAAGTTGGTGTAACAGTAAAAGAGAAAATTTTTTATAGATTTTAAATAGTTATTGGAGAAATTATAGATATCCGCAAGAGGGCTGATCGATAATATCAAAGTTAATTTAAGAGGTGGGAATGAAGAGCATGAGAGGTTAGGGAAACAGATGGCAGTAGAGGAGCTATAGTTTGTAATAGTATAGTGTTCCTAATATAGGAATTCGTTGGGGAGAACTAGTGAAAATATATAAATCATTAGTTGGTAAGGTATTTTTCTTTAAGAGAATAGAATATATATATATATATATATATATATATATATATATATATATATATATATATAGTTGAATATATAACTATTTACACTTGAAATACACATTGTTATTTGCCCAATTGAATTGATTATTATACTTATACTTAGTTATTTGCTATCTTTAGATAAATGTCATCTCAAGGAAGGTCACCATCAGAGATCGACGGGAACCAGTTAGAGACAAACCCAACCCAACAGTTGGTAAACGTGTTATTAGAAGCTTTACAAGGAAGGTCAGAGAATCCACCAGAAGTTGAACCCAATACTTTAAGGATTACCATAGACTTTAAATTAGCGAAACCACTGGAGTTGAAAGGGACCGATGAACCAGTGAATGAAACATTTAAGAAATGTCAAAAGAAGAGAGATCGTAAAAGGAAAAGGGATGTCACTTCTCCAAATAACTTTGGGTAAGAAGGAAATAGTAGCACTAGTCAAAGAAGAGAAGGTTGTCGTATTTGTGGGAAGAAGCGCGGAGGGGTATGCATGTATTTTTAGGGGAACTCAATGTTTTACTTGTGGAAACATTGAGCATTACTCAAATAGTTGTCCACAGAAGAAGCATATTAGTAATAATAAGATCAACATGATTAAGTGTTTTAATTGCGGGGTGGAAGGACACATTGCTAAATTTTGTCCAAAACCCAGAAATCTTAACATAGGGGGAAACCAAAGCCTCAAATTTAAACCAACAAGTGAAGAAAGTGGAAATGTATAAAATGAAAGTTGGATTTTGAAATATTTATAATAGTAAGAATGTTAAGATAATATCTTGAAAAGTATATGTGAATACATATATACATGTACTGTATAAGTTATAACTTTTGTATAAGTATTGGAATGATAGTAGAGTCCATCTTTTGGTCCATGTTAAAGGAATTTGTACATTATATAACAATAGTGGTAAGATGAATTGAAATGTAATCTGTAAAACATGGTAATATATAATAAATATATTCTAAATTGGGAATGTATTTGCAAAGAGTAAAATTTGTTAAAGAAAAGGAAATGATTATTTACTAAATATGTTGAATTATAATATAACTTGGGTTAACGATAAATCTAAAGTATTTTGAAAAATACTGTAAAAGATTCGAGTAAAGATTTATTCCCTAATAATAATAATAAAGGATGGATAGAAGAAAATAAAAAGACGATGAAATTAAATTTAATCTAATATGAAGGAATTATTGGTAAATATAAGGCAAAATTAAATTGGAGAAGATAGTAAACTACAAGGTTTTAAAGAAGTAAAAGATGATGTTTGTTCATCATATTCTTTTGGGTCAAGAAAATTGCTGAATGATAAAAGTCTGTTAGGAAAGGAAATAAAGGTAATTAAAGTAAATTTATATCCAAATTAGGAAATTAGAAGTGAATTAGATAATCATGGTAGAAGAAATTGTTCGAATAAACATTAGGATCAATGATAAGAACTGAAGAAAGTTAGGGATAAATTTGAAAAGTGAAGGAAAATATCATTATTACTAGTTGTGATGAAGTAGTTCAAGCTGACAAATGAATTAGCTGTATCTAGAACTATATTGAAGGAAGAGTTAAAACAGTATAATTGATTACAATAAGTATAAATAGTATCTTGGTTTGAGACAAATGAATATCAAGAGTAAACATTTAGCAATAATATTAAAAGTCAAATGAAACAACGAGGTACTGATAAAATATTTTAATAAATTTAAAGATTGAGAAAAGATTTTCAGCTAACTCTATCCAGAAGCAATTAGTTATGGGGAAAGACCAGAAAAAAAAGGTGAATAATAAAATTAAGATAACTCACGAATGAATAATAGATTGAGATAGGGTACTAAGATATCAAGAAAGAATTCGATGAGAATTAATAAGAGGGGGCACTAAAGCCAAACACTCCGTAAGGGACGTCGGTTTGGTCGACGACAAATTGGAAAGGTACTATTGAAGTGATATGGTTAAAATACCATGAAAGTCACAAAGTGGTATCAGAATTTAAGGATGAAGAAGGTATAATACCAAGGATATAAAATATAAGAAATTAAATCAAAAAGTGCTAAAGTTAAAGAGGGACAAGATTAAAAATTAATATTGAAGGGGAAATTTGAGTTCAAGTAAGTTAAAATAATGATAAACAATTATTGAGTTTTAACTTGAAAAATAGTCAAGGGTAAACGATAAATAAGTAAATGGATAAGTAAATGTTTTATGTATTTATCGATTAAAAAATTAAACACAATAGTTAAATGTGTTGATTCAATTTTTATAAATTTTCGAGTAAAGAATGGATCAAGATTCGTAATATAGAATCTTATAAGGAGGGGAGGATATAATAAGTTAATTTTTTTTTTTAATTTTGTATTAAATGTGTGAATACGGACCTATATTTCCTAAGGAAATTATGAGCCATAACAAGTCAAATAAGAAATATGTTGAGCAAAGACTTTGTTTTTATTCTTGAAAGGAATTAGGAATGGAATAAAGGTCGAACAATAGACATAAATTAAGTATATGGTGATAATGATTCCGGGGACAAAATCCTTATAAGGAGGGGATAATGTAAAGACCCAAAATTTTACATGATTTTACAAATAATTTTTATTTATTTATTATTTGGTGTTGATAATTAATTTGAGCATGCGGGGTATGAATTCAATAGTCTAGTCAATTTATTGACTAAGCAATGTTAAGAAGGTAATAATGAATACCTGATCGAAATCCTATTATGACTCTAGTTAATAATACAATTATTATTATAATTGTATTCTGGAATATTTGGTTAGGGGTAAGTACTGATCAAATAAGGTGTAATATTAGTAAACCCTAATGATCAGTTAGGAAACCCTAGTGTCAATTAGGAAATCCTAATTCTAGATCTGGTAACCCTAAACCGTAATAACAAACCTTAACCCTAATTAAGGTTATAAATAGGGAATTGCGACTTAATATACTGAATATTATGTAGTTAATACTAGGTATGGTTATGTAGGAATAAGTATGAAAATTTTATCAGGGAAACCAAGTTGAGGATTAGAAAACCTTAACCCTGAATATCAAACCCTAATTGGTAAACACTAATTTTAATATAGAAACCCTAAATTCTAAATTAGGGAATCCTAATACTGATTAACAAACCCTAAGGTTTTAATATTTAAGAGAAGCATGTGAAAAGACCAAAATAACCCTAGAGATAATCGGAAAATTATAAAATTACCCTTAGTAAGGGTAAAAAGACCAAAATACCCTTGAACTTATCTTTTAATAAAAGATAGATACAAATCTTGGTGACTCATCAACCAAGATTTCCCATGTGTTTAAATCCACCACACAAGTGACCAATTTACCCTCAAAGTTAATTAGGGAACTACGAAAATACCCTTAATATAGAGGAAATTACCAAATTACCCTTTTTTCTTCCTATTTTTGATGATAAGATCAAATCTATGACTCATCAATGGGGGGGGGGGGGGATTTGCAACATGTGTTAAAAATAGCCCCACCACTTACAACATGACACCTAGCAACAATTGGATTCATTAAATCAAGCCTGTGATGGATTAAAATCCCTTTTATTCCTTAGTTTAAGTGTCTATGTGTAGCTATACCACTCCTCTCTAAGATCACAAATTCTATACCTCAAATATCTCAGTTTGTAATCCTCAATTAGCCACAGCAAGCCTAGATCAGAATTATAGTCAAGAATTTCAAAGCATGCTTAAAAAAAGTAAGAACCCTAACCCTAACCCTAGATCTTTAAAGCTATGTTAAAATTTATGATTTAGTGTTTGGATATGTTAAATAAAATGCTATATAGTGATCTGGGTTGCTTAAACAGGAATCCATAACTTTTAAATACATAAAAATGAAGATTTGAGAAACCCTAAAAATCATGTCTGACAGTCGAATGTCAGGCCTTTTAGATTCGAACCTGTTAGTTGTTTAAACTGTTATGTGTATTGTTGTTATACTATGACATGAGATTAGTGTTATAGAAGTGAAATCAGAACCAAAACATGTAAGGATTGCAAGTTATTTAATGTCCAAATCCGTTGACCAGTCACAATTTTTTTTTTAAAAAACCCAAAACATCAAGAACAATGTCGGACAAGCTTTTTGACACCTTAGATCTTTCAACTATAGCAGTTATAGGACCCCTGAGTGTAAAACTTTTGTAAAATGACATATGGATTACATGTCCATGACAACCGACTAGCCATTACACCAACTGAGTGAAAGATACGAGTGATCAAAAGTGAGTTCCCGAACTGGAAACCCAGTTTTCTAGGTAACCCAGAAAACTTTAGAACCATACTTGACGGCGGTTTGACCGGCTTGAATCTTTCAATTGTGATGATGTTAGCTTGATATAATGTATCTTTTTTATAGACTGACATGTAAGCTACATAACCATGTAACTTGAACATGTTAATAATACTCAGTTGGTAATTTATAAGTGGTCAAACTACGTTGACCGTTCACAAATTCATTTTTGGGTTACCCATAAAATGAAGAACATCTAAACAACCCTCTGACAAGTTATTGACTAGCTTAGATTCTTACCTTATGATGTGATATAGCCTAAACCAGTGTCACACTTTTGTACCCTGGTATATATACCACACACTAAAACCATTAACACCCATAAATAGTACACAGAATCAAATCTATTAGAAGGCCAAAACCGTTGACTGACCATGACTTTCATTTCTGGAAAACCCAGAAATGCAAGAACAGTCTTACATGCTTGATTAGAGTCTCAATATCTTTTGATTGTGACATAGTTTGACACCAAAATTGTTATAGGTTTGTACTACTACATCAAGGCTACAAATTAATTACCTTGACCAACCCAGAAACATAATAGATTAAAAATTAATCCTGGTCAAAGTAAGGGGGTAAAGGCTGTTCATCAGACCTCAAGAACACTTTTAGGCACACTTCCTGTCACCGAAGCCTTTAGCAATAGTTTTCAATAAAAATTAATAATAATAAATACAATAATATAAATAAATACTAAATAATTATTATTAATTAATAATTAATTTCTAAAATACATTTTTAGTTATAATAAATAATTTTTAATATTTTAACATAAAATTTCATTAATATTTAAATATTAATGATAATAAAATTATTTAATAGTTTTATTAAATAAATTGGTTAAAATGATATTAATGTTTTAAAATCATAATACATGATAATAAATTATTAAAAAATTGATATTAATTATTTTAAAATTATTATCATTAATAATAAATTATTTAAAAATAATATTGATGATTTAAACATTATTACGAATGATTAATAATGAGTTTTAAATCATTTTAAATGATAATAAATTAGTTAAGAATAATAATAAATTATTTTAAATAATAATAAATTATTTAAAAATGAAACTAATGATTTAAAATTATTATCAATAATAGTAAATTATTTAAAATAATATTAATGGTTTAAAAATCATTTTGAATGATTATTAATTACTTCAAAATAATATTAATGATTCTAAAATCATTTTGATTAATAATAAATTAGTTAACATTAATATTAATCATTGAGAAATTGTTTTAAGCTTCTAGAAATTATTATAAATAATATTTAAAGTAATATTTAAACTCTTAAACAAAGTTTAGTCGAGAAATAATTCGATAATTATCTGACCAAGCTATAAAACGCTGAATAGACATCGAATACAACCTAGACACTAGTATTAGATATAAACTGTTATTATTTCGAATTACTACAGTGAACATATTTAGGTTGTGTAGAAAGTTTTGAATCGCATGTATTAGCTGAACTTCGAGCAGGCAAGTTTTTCTACACTTTGTGCAAACTTAATATTTCAAATGCAAGTTTTCTCGCTTCATTTAATTTATTAATTAAATTAAAGTCTTCTATTTATCAGATATAATCTTGTGATATACGGTATTTATGATATTTATTGTTAAAAAGGTTATGATTTATTGTTCAAACATAACCAAGACACATAAACTGTTGTTTGCATAAAATGCATTTGATTTGATATCAAAACATAGATTGTGAGAAACCAATGTTGTTTGGTACAAACATATATACTGACACTATTATGACCGGCATTAACAGGCTGATCGGGTTCCATGTACAGAAATTTATAGCAATGACTAGGGGTTATTCAGATAGGATGATATGCATACTCCTAAGTTGTTTGGTTGAGCGGATCAACTCGGGTTTTTAAGTTTATATAACTTACAGAAACTCATAATGTGTGGGATTTGGCAGATAAACCTCAGTATATATATATATATATATATATATATATATATATATGACCAATGAGGTCGGAAGTATATAATCAAAAGAGAAGTATAAAGAACAGAGTAGTGCATATTGATGGATCACACAAATTGATTACTAAATAAAAACAATTTTATTGATAATTGAAGCTATATACAAGTAAACTAACAATTAATTTGACTTACAATTTAGAACATTTAAGAAGAAGAGAAGAGGGGGTTAAGTAGACTAAACAGTGGTAGAAACCTAAGATTCGTCTGAGAAGGAACTCAGAGTCTTACTAAGTTTCGAAGTCTGCTTGACTAACTAAGTTCAGATTCCTTTTATAGAATTAGGAAAGAACTATTACAAAGTTACTATTACAAAAGTAAATGATTACAGACAACTTTTACTATTGTGAACAGTGCTACAGTGCTGACTTTTTTACTATTCATGGACGCTTTCGGCAACTTTTGACGAAGAGGCCGACAACTTTTGACTCAGCAGATGCTTTCGGTGAAAAGAAAGAACATCTTTTGACTTTAAAGGCTGCTGGGGTAAGTGAACATGAATGGAGCTGCTTTTCGGAAAAGCGATTCTTTGAATAATGGTCAGAGGGCGCGCGTGATGTGACCGAAAAGTCGTGCAAATGGGTCCTGAGCATCCTGTAGATTGATGGTGCCATATGGATTATAATCACCATCATCAGCTGCAAACTGGCTGACTGAATCACTCTGGGAGGAAGAAGAATGAACAGAAACTTCCTCATGTAAGGCTTCGTCAATTCTTTTGTTAAGTGCTTGGGCAATTATTATCAACTCTTTACTGAAGCAGTCTTTGAAATCTGAAATGCTACGGGAACACATTGAACCAATAGGACTTACATTGGATTTCTTTGACTTAGACTTTTTGGGTTTTGACTCTTTTAACTGACTGGAAGGTTCTTTGGATGAAACTGGAAGAACCTTGAGAGGAGTGGTGGGAAACTCTAACTGGACTTGACTAACAATTCAATTAACATCAAATTTATCCCACCATTTAACGAAGAACTGACGGGAGAGAAGGGGAAATGGCTCTAATATAGAAGTTACTAAGAACTGAGGATCTTTTACTTTAGTTGGGGGTACAATGTTATACTACCATTTAAGAATCCAGGGAATCTTATACTTACTAACAAATTGAAGAATGATAGGGACACCATCGTTTTTGGGATTGTGTTTACTGTGAATGCAGAAATGGTTAAGTTGAACTTTCAGTGTTTCGGGAAGGAGGTCATAAGTGGATCCAAACCTTATCCACCAGTGAAAGAACCAGTAAGGGAATTGACTCTTGAATTTATGGTCGAATTGAAAGAACCATGAATGACTGTGAGACTCATTTTGAAAAAGGAAAAATTTATACCATGCTTCTATATAATCATAATAACAATAAGAGTTATCCTGATTAGATAGCTGCATAAGATCTGAAGGATGTTTTCCCCAATCTACAATCGGAATTAATTGTTTAATATACAAAGAATGATAAAGAACTTTGGTTTTGTCGTTATTGGCATAAATAGGTTTAATGAAGATTGACTCAGTTTCAAGTAAGATATCCTTATAATACATAAGGGATTTATAAGGAGCAAGGGGCTGGAAATGCCATCCAGAGGGAAAGAACTGGGTTACTAATTTGTTTGGGTCTTCAATAGGTTTTATATGGGGTTCAATATGAAACAGGTGAGTGGTCCATTTGAGAATATACTCAGCAGGAGGATGACTGGGGTTTGAACTGGAGGCTATTAACTGGCTGGCAAAAGGGTCAACTGGGATTGGGTTACTAGTTAAGGCCGAACTGTAAGGCTTTGGAATCGTACCAAGACTGGTAAACTTGTTAGTGGTTTGATAAATTGGGTTTACTGGATGAGGAACCAAGGTTCCTCTCGGTTGATTACTTGGGCTATATAGGGCGACTCTTGGCCCCGCAAGTCTTGAGGAAGATGCTCCTCTAAAACTCATCGCCATTTAATAGTACTGTATTGATAAATTCCTTGAGTGAGAAAATTAGGAATTGAATTGTTATCGCTTTGATGTATTCAATCTCAAAATCAAAGATGATTAATAGGGCTTGCCATCTAGAAAAAGGATGTTTGGAGGCAAGGTTTTCAACATCTTTCTAAAAACATATTTTGGTCGATTTGCAATCAATACTTAACTAATTTTTTTGATTTAATAGATCACTTTGAAATTTATTAATACATAATACTAAAGAAAGTATTTCCTTTTTAATAGTACTGTAATTTAATTGTGTATTATTCTATGCACCGGAATGAAAACGGACAATTTGCTCTGGGGAGTTGAGAGTTAACTTTTGCTTTAGAATACCTCCGAAACCGATGTCAAAGGCATCAGTCTCAACGATTTTGAAAGCAGAATCGTTGGAGATGCCAAGGCAAGGCAAAGTCTTGACATATCTTTTAACTTGTTGGACGATAGAAGTATGAATGTCAGTCCATGGAGGAGGATTGTCCTGCAAATGCTGAAGGAGAGGTTTGCAAATCTTCCTAAGATTTTTATAGAACTTGCCAATATAATTGAGTGAGCCCAGAAATCTCTGCAGTTGGGTTTTATTGGTAATTTTATCTGGGAATCTATCAGCAAATTGAATAGCTCGATTAATAGGCTGTATGAGTCCGCGATAAATAAATAGACCAAGAAATCGAACTTTAGCTTGAAACAAGCTGCATTTGGAAGGTGAAAGAATAAGTCCATTATCCTTAACTGTTTTGAAGAACGATTTCAAGTGTTTAATGTGTTCTTCAACGGAATTGGAAAAAAATGAGAATATCATCGATGTAGACGACAATAAAATGACTGAAAGAGTTCAAAATATCATTGAGAATATTCTGAAATTTACTGGGAGCATTTTTTAGGCCAAAGGCCTGGACATTCCATTCATAATGACCGAATGGGGTAGTGAATGCGGTTTTGTACCTATCATCTGGGTGGATTGCAACTTTCCAGAAACCATATTTAAGGTCGAATTTACTAAAGACAGTGGAGTTACTTAAACGGTTAATGAGGTCGTCTTTATTAGGTAAAGGGTACCTAATCCATTCTAAGACTTTGTTTAATGGCTTGTAATTGATCACTAGATGGGGAACACCTCTCTCCTTTTCTACTTCATTATTAACATAAAAGGCGGGACATGACCAGGGGGATTTACTGTGTTTGATTAATCCTTTACTAAGTAGATAGTTAATCTCTTTTTTACATGACTACATTTGTTCATGATTCATTTGTATTGGCCTGGCCTTAGTAGGAATCAGGCGCTCTTTGAATTCCTTAGCATAAGGGAGCCTTACAACATGTTTCTTCCGATGCCAAAAGGCATTAGGAGAATCAGAACAAAGGTTGTCCTTTAAATAAGTTTTTAACTCATCAATTTTTTCTTGAACTTCTTTAATCTGAAGTTGTTCTTCGAAACGTTTGTACTTAATTTCTTCCTTTAAGAAATTCAAATGGGTGGATTTATAATTCAATAGATATAGTGATTTAGAAATAGACTCTTCTTGAATAAATTTTAAATCTCTTTCTTTTGGTTTAATAAGAAACCTAAATGTTATTTTCTTTCCTAAATGTTTACAACTTAAACCTTCATTACTGGTAGTAAAAGGGTAAAGTAAATATATAAATGGTAACCCTAAGATGATCTTATCAGTAAGATTGCGAATTAAAACAAATGATGTTTTAAAACACATATTATCTTGACAGATATGAACATTAGGCAATTTATATTTTATTTCCATTTGACTACCGTCATTTAATTTAATTAATTTTTCATTGGCGAAGATCAACTAGAAAGCGGTGTAGTTGTATAGAAAAGGTTTTATCAACAACTAGATTAGTGGAGATATACCATTTTTGAATGGTGATATCTTTAATTCGTTTAAGAGTGAGACCTTGGACAAAGAGATCTGTTTCTTCTTTTGCTCCAGACGACTCAGGCTCATTGTGACTTTCATCACTAGATGAGGAATCATAGATTTGAAGATCGGATTTCTTGTCCTCAAATTCTTTTCTTAAACTGGAGACTTCTAATTTTAAATTAGAAATTTCCCTTTTTAGTTTATTAACTTCTTGATTTAATTCTGGGAGGGTAACTTCTTTTACTGTTGATTTAAATCTCTCAAGAGTTTTATTAAGACTAAATACTGGTTTTTCTTTAGCTTTAATAATCTTATCTTTAACTCTGTTATCTTTGGTTAATAAATCTTTTAACTGCTTAGTGTATCGAGATTTTAACTCTGGGTCAGAAATTTTACTAATTAACTCAATTAACAAAGAACTTTCTTCATCTTCCTTGGTAATTACATTAACTCTTTTATTGCAACACTTCTCATTGCAATTGTCAGCTCAAATAGTGGCTTCGTCATTCTCATTATCTGTTCGTGGTTACTAGTACTGCTATTAGAAGAATAAGGAATATCAGAACCTTCATCATTACTGACGTCATTCTCTATCCTCATTAATTCTAATAATTGCTCAGTATCTTCACTTGAAATATTTAATTGAGATAATTTCTTTTTAATTTTACACTCATTTTTGTAGTGTCACTTCTGCCCACAATTGTGGCAGACAATTTTACTTTTATCAAATTTCTTTGATGATTTTTTATTGTATTTTTTATTTGTGGGTTTGGGTTTACTATAATAATCTTCTTGATTTTTATATTTTCTATGACTGCGTCTTTGTTTATGACGTTTGTTACTTCTATGATGATTAATATGTTTATGCAGGTGCTTCCTTCTAGAGGGAGCAACTAGTGGTAAACTATATTGTTCACAGAACGTGCCTAACTCGTATTTAGCTTTTTTCTTATCTTTACTAGCTTGTTTGGCTAATTTAAAATCAATACACATTTTGAATCTAATTTTTTGGATATAACTGATTATGTCACCATAAGTTAGGTTATCATAATCGATATATCCTAAATTTTTGCTTAACTCTTCACGAACTTTATGTGCGAATAATGAAGGTAAACCATTGATTTAATTTTTCTTTCCGTAATGGTTTGTTACTATCGATTCGATCATAACTCTCGGAGGTAAACACATCTTTATATCACCTAAAATCACTTAGGGTGGGACAAGTGAGGTTACTTAATCGGTCATGAATTCTCTCAAGAATATTATTCGAGTACCAACAAAATGTTTAATAATGGTAAAAATTAAAGTATTAACACCATCTGGAGGACCAATACCAATATCTTCATCAAAGATGGGATTGCCGTCATTGTCTAACCGACAAAGATGAATTATTGATAATCTAGTATCATCAGTGAGATGTTTTTCCCACCAAGATCTGAGAATACCAGTGAATCCACTAGCTAATAACTCAACAATATCTGGCTGAGATAGGTTGTTAAATTTAGTTATATAGCTATTTGGTACCATAGACATGTGATTTAACTTGTTTAATATCTCTTGCTCACTAAATCCATCAATATTCCATTCATAAATCTTATTAGATGTCACAGAAAACTATTTATCTAGATTTCTCTCTTCGAACTGTAGATCCGGAGGAATAGGTCTAGAATACCAGTTTCTGGTTATACTAGTGTTCTTGACTGTTAATTTATTTAACTGATCATTAAAGTCTGGTATTGAATCAGTATCAGAACGATCTGACTGACTACTGGTTTCAATATTAGTTTCAACTTGATCAATAGTAGCAATAGTGCCGCTTGAATTGGGTTCAGTTTTTAATTTTTTAAATAACTTATCAATTGAACGGACAAGTTTGCTATCATCATTAAAGCGCAACTAATTTACTTCTACTTTCCGTAATTTTAGTAAAGGATGTTCAATTTTTGAATCGGGTTTTTAATAGTGGTCTCTTCAAATTTTTCTTCAATTCTATCCAAATTGCTTTTCCTACTTGCTGCTAGATATTGATTACTAAAATTTAATTGTTCAATAATTTTTTATCATCTTTGTTACCATCCGAAATCTTAAAGGACTAGCAACAATGTATGTAATTTTAATCGAATTAGCACGCTTTCTAATGGTGGGTGACTAGAAGAAATTTTTGACCTATCTTCTCATCTTGTCCATTGAGTTTAGTAATAACACTACATTTACCTTGATATTGATCATACCAATCGTAAAAGTTAATGTTTATTTTTCATTGTTAATAAAATGTTTCCATCTATTAACTACTTTATCACGTTCTTTTTCAGAAGGGTGATTGGAACGAAACAAATGTCTTTTTTCCTTATTAGATTTGGAATTAAAATCTTTTACAAGATTGTCCCAATCTAAGATGAATTCCTTTTTAATGACTCTTAATTGATTATTAATAGGAATTTCAAAATCTGACTGAGTTGGAAATTCAGAAGAAGTAGGAGAAGAGGATTCTTCTTCTACAGGGTCATTACGTGCATAGCAAGGGTGACTAGCTTGACCTTGATTAAGGATTCTCTTTAATTTAATATCCCTAACTGAAGGATTACTGAGTACTTCAGTATCTCTTCGAGTGTGAATTGAAGGAGCTGAAGAACTAGTAAAATCTTCTATAATAATTGGTCTCCTAGTACGCTCAAAACTTATTTTGACTGTTCCATCAGAAAATTGTTTAACATTTTCAATATTTAACAGATTATTAACTACAGGCTGTTGTTGTATTTCATTGGGTAAAGTCCATTGACTAGGTTATGTAATATCTTTCCAGAGGATGGTTCTCGGGATCTGAATATTAGCATCACTAGTTGAACTTTGAATTAAAACGGTTTGATCCTTAGGACTTTTATTGAGAGCATGAACGTTTAAATTCGTTTTCATGGTCTTGTAATAAATCCTGTGAATCAAAGCTATGGGTTGAGAACCCTCAATCATATGAGTGATCTCACCAGACGTTTTAATGTTTAATGTTAAAGCTTTTAATAAATGTTGATCACTTAGACTTAAAGTGAAATCAGGAAAGTAATTAAAATGGATAGGTCCATTGTGCAGACTTGACTCCATAGTACCTATCATACTAGGATAGTAATTCAGGAATCTAGCATTTCTGAGACAGAGGTAGATGCTTGAATTAATTCCCTTAATGTTCAATGGTTTAACTGTAACTTGAATTAGACCGATGTGAATAAAATTGTAACCTTTCTTCCTATGTTTTTTAATGACATCAGGGGATAAAAGACTACAATTTTCATATTCTTTATTAATTGCATAAACCTTTTCTACATTTTTAACATTATAATCAGTTTTGAAATTATCAAAAAATGTTGACTGGTAAATTTCTTTAGGCGAAACCCTAGGTATGTTCCAATTGTGTAAAGTTTGACTGATCTTTTTATAACTATGTGTTTCTTGGTTAACTATGTCCGGAACAGGAGGCAAAGTCGACCGGTTACTAGTTGAAGAGTTAGACCTGAATAATCTAATCATCTTTTACTATTTTCAAAATAATTTTTATTCATTATTCTTCCATTCATACCCTCTTACCTTAGACAGACTCATACCTATGTTCTTTACCCGACACTGCTCACCCAAGAGACTTACAAAAGGTAGACACGAACAAGGTGGACTGAAGTAAGTTAGGTGACTTCGGAACAGGAATAAAAGAGAAATTTTGAAATTAATAAATGGATGAACAAAATACTAGATCTTACTGGCAACTACTCTGTTCTTTATAATACTCTACTCTGATACCATTTGACAGCATAATAAGTTTCTTAACGAAATTTAAACAAAAAGAAGAAACTTAAAGAAGATGACCGGTGAATCGGTAAAGTAATCTCTTTCTTTTATTTATAAACAGTTGAGGAAAGGATTACGTATAACCTAGATAAACTATAAATGGAAGAGAAAAGTATGAAGAACTTCTTCTTCATCTTACTAGAAGAAGGAAGCAACAAGCTTCTTCTTCGTATCCTAGAGAGAAGGCAGAGAGAGGACCTCAAGTGAGGTTTACTTACAAAAGAAAAGCCTGAGTAACTCTAGTATAGGGATGGTGATCCATCTGAGAAGATGATCAATAGCACCCTCCGGCACCGACAGGAGACGAACTAGTCAGTCAACAGAGATGGCCCCAGTCATCATCAGCTTTTGGCAAAAGCAGAAAGTAGTCAACAACAACATCATTGTTGTCCCCCAGTAAATCAGCTTTTACTTTAAGTAAAACGCTTTTACTTTTACCTTAGTAAATGTAAATGTAAAATGTTTTTACTTTTACTTTTACTTTAGTAAATTACTTTTACTTTGTACTTTTACTTCACTAAATGTAATAGTGAATCCTGTGTGATTCAATAGTAATTTACTTTTCAGTTTTCTATTTAAGTAACTCGAAGTGTTTAAAGTTACTCAGGCTTTTCTTTTGTAAGAAAACCTCACCTGAGGTCCTCTCTCTGCCTTCTCTCTAGGATACGAAGAAGAAGATTATTGTTTCCTTCTTCTAGTAAGATGAAGAAGAAGTTCTTCACACTTCTCTCTTCCATTTACAGTTTATCTAGGTTATACGTAATCCTTTCCTCAACTGTTTATAAATAAAAGAAAGAGATTACTTTACCGATTCACCGGTCATCTTCTTTAAGTTTCTTCTTTCTGTTTAAATTTCGTTAAGAAACTTATTATGCTGGGAAATGAAATACAGGTACTATTCAGCCCCAAAATTTTTATCCAGGATTTCCCCTTTCACCCCGAAAAATTAGGTTTATAAAGAGAGGAGAAAAAAAAAATTCACCGAACAATTGATCATTATCATCAAAATTTCATAAATTTTGTAAAAAATTTTGTTTAAAAACAAATCAGACTGTGTCTGACACAAAGGATCACTCGATTGGCCTTGATCTATCAGCGAACTCGATCTAAATAGTCTACTTCGTCTTAACTGATTAATCAAAAATTTGTTCTTTTGGCATTCCGCTTAACTCAAACCTTTCTTACCTTATGCAAACACATACCTACAGATCTAATGATTCCCTTTACCAAAACTGCTCCCACGTTGGAGACATACAACGGCATAATGGGACTTATGGTGATCTTAGGTGTTTTACAGTAAGCTAGGTGATTTAAGGATGGAGCAAAAGAAGCAAAGGTTTGAATAAACATTTAGAAGCTAGGCTAACTGTTTTGGATCGGGAACCACCAACAGAACTAAGAACCAACCGTGTGGCTCTGATACCATTTGACATCATAATAAGTTTCATAACAAAATTAAACAGAAAGAAGAAACTTAAAGAAGTTGACCGGTGAATCGGTAAAGTAATCTCTTTCTTTTATTTATAAATAGTTGAGGAAAGGATTACGTATAACCTAGATAAACTGTAAATGGAAGAGAGAAGTATGAAGAACTTCTTCTTCATCTTACTAGAAGAAGGAAGCAACAAGCTTCTTCTTCGTATCATAGAGAGAGGGCAGAGAGAGGACCTCAAGTGAGATTTTTTTACAAAAGAAAAGCCTGAGTAACTCTAAACACTTCGAGTTACTTAAATAAAAAATTGAAAAGTAAATTACTATTGAATCACGCAGGATTCACTATTACATTTAGTGAAGTAAAAGTACAAAGTAAAAGTAAAAGTAAAAAAATTTTACATTTACATTTACTAAGGTAAAAGTAAAAGCGTTTTACTTAAAGTAAAAGTGATTTATCGGGGACAAAGAATGATGTTGTTGTTGTCGATCGCTTTCTCGCTTTTGTCGAAAGTCGATGATGATCAGGCCATCTCGTTGATCGACCGGTCCATCTCCTGTTTATTTGCGGGAGGGTGTCGTTGATCATCTTCTCGGATGGATCACCATCCCTATACTATTCAAATTTCAAAATTATTATCCGTGATTTTCCCTTTCACCCCGAAAAATTAGGTTTATAAAGAGAGGAGAAAAAAAAAAATTCACCGAACAATTGATGATCATCATCAAAATTTCATAAATTTTGTAAAAAGTTTTGTTTAAAAACAAATCAGACTGTGTCTAACACAAAGGATCACTCAATTGGCCTTGATCTATCAGTGAACTCGATCTAAACAGTCTACTTCGTCTTAACTGATTAATCAAAAATTTGTTCTTTTGGCATTCCGCTTAACTCAAACCTTTCTTACCTTATGTAAACACATACCTACAGATCTAATGATTCCCTTTGCCACTGCTCCCACGCTAGAGACATACAACGGCATAACAGGACTTATGGCGATCTTAGGTGTTTTACAGTAAGCTAGGTGATTTAAGGATGGAGCAAAAGAAGCAAAAGTTTGAATAAACATTTAGAAGCTAGGCTAACTATTTTGGACCGGAAACCACCAACAGAACCAAGAACCAACCGTGTGGCTCTGATACCATTTGACAGCATAATTAGTTTCTTAACGTAATTTAAACAGAAAGAAGAAACTTAAAGAAGATGACCGGTGAATCGGTAAAGTAATCTCTTTCTTTTATTTATAAACAGTTGAGGAAAGGATTACGTATAACCTAGATAAACTATAAATGGAAGAGAGAAGTATGAAGAACTTCTTCTTCATCTTACTAGAAGAAGGAAGCAACAAGCTTCTTCTTCGTATCCTACAGAGAAGGCAGAGAGGACTCGTGAGGTTTTCTTACAAAAGAAAAGCCTGAGTAACTCTAAACACTTCGAGTTACTTAAATAGAAAAGTGAAAAGTAAATTACTATTGAATCACGCAGGATTCACTATTACATTTACTAAAGTAAAAGTAATTTACTAAAGTAAAAGTAAAAGTAAAAACATTTTATATTTACATTTACTAAGGTAAAAGTAAAAGCATTTTACTTAAAGTAAAAGCTGATTTAGTGGGGGACAACAATGATGTTGTTGTTGATCGTTTTCCTTTTTAAAAAGTCGATGATGATCGGGGCCATCTTTGTTGATCGATCGTCCGTCTCCTCACTGGTGTCTTGGGAGGGTGTTGTTGATCATCTTCTCAGATGGATCACCATCCCTATACTATCCAGCCCCAAAAAATTTTATCCAGGATTTTCCCTTTCACCCCGAAAAATTAGGTTTATAAAGAGAGGAGAAATTTTTTTCACCGAACAATTAGTCAACATCTTCAAAATTTCATAAATTTTGTAAAAATTTTTGTTTAAAAACAAATCAGACTGCGTCTGACACAAAGGATCACTCGATTGGCCTTGATCTATCAGTGAACTCTATCTAAACAGTCTACTTCGTTTCAACTAAGTAATCAAAATTTTGTTCTTTTGGCATTCCGTTTAACTCAAACCCTCTTACCTTATGTAAATACATACCTTTAGATCTAAGGATTCCCTTTGCCTAAACTGCTCCCACGCTGGAGACTTACAACGATATAACAGGACTTATGGCGATCTCAGGTGTTTTATAGTAAGCTAGGTGATTTAAGGATGGAGCAAACGAAACAAAGGTTTGAATAAACATTTAGAAGCCAGGCTAACTGTTTTGGACTGGGAACCACCAATAGAACCAAGAACCAACCGTGTGGCTCTCATACCATTTTACAGCGAAATAAGTTTCTTAACGAAATTTAAACAGAAAGAAGAAACTTAAAGAAGTTAACCGGTGAATCGGTAAAGTAATCTCTTTCTTTTATTTATAAACAGTTGAGAAAGGGATTACGTATAACCTAGATAAACTGTAAATGGAAAAGAGAAGTATAAAGAACTTCTTCTTCATTTTACTAGAAGAAGGAAGCAACACGCTTCTTCTTCGTATCCTAGAGATAAGGTAGAGAGAGGACCTCAGGTGAGGTTTTCTTACAAAAGAAAAGCCTAGGTAACTCTAAACACTTCAAGTTACTTAAATAGAAAACTGAAAAGTAAATTACTATTGAATCACGCAGAATTCACTATTATATTTACTGAAGTAAAAGTAATTTACTAAAATAAAAGTAAAAGTAAAAACATTTTACATTTACATTTACTCAGGTAAAAATAAAAGCATTTTACTTAAAGTAAAAGCTGATTTAGTGGGGGACAGCAATGATACTGTTGTTGACTGCTTTTTGCTTTTGCCGAAAGCTAATGATGATTGGGGCCATCTCTGTTAATCGATCGTCCGTCTCGTGCTTGATCTTGGAGGTCATTGTTGATCATCTTCTCGATGGATCACCATCCCTATACTATTCAGCCCCAAAATTTTTATCCAGGATTTTCCCTTTCACCCCAAAAAATTAGGTTTATAAAGAGAGGAGAAAAAAAAAATTCACCGAACAATTGATGATCATCATCAAAATTTCATAAATTTTGTAAAATTTTTTGTTTAAAAACAAATCAGACTGTGTCTAACACAAAGGATCATTCAATTGGCCTTGATCTATCAGTGAACTCGATCTAAACAGTCTACTTCGTCTTAACTGATTAATCAAAATTTTGTTCTTTTGGCATTCCGCTTAACTCAAACCCTCTTACCTTATGTAAACACATACCTTTAGATCTAAGGATTCCCTTTGCCTAAACTGCTCCCACGCTGGAGACTTACAACGACATAATGGCACTTATGGCGATCTCAGGTGTTTTATAGTAAGCTAGGTGATTTAAGGATGGAGCAAAAGAAACAAAGGTTTGAATAAACATTTAGAAGCTAGGCTAACTGTTTTGGACTGGGAACCACCAACAGAACCAAGAACCAACTGTGTGGCTCTCATACCATTTTACAGCGAAATAAGTTTCTTAAATTTAAATTTAAATGTAAAGAGATTTAAACTTAAAGAAGATGACCGGTGAATCGGTAAAGTAATCTCTTTCTTTTATTTATAAACAGTTGAGAAAGGGATTATGTATAACCTAGATAAACTGTAAATGGAAAAGAGAAGTATAAAGAACTTCTTCTTCATCTTACTAGAAGAAGGAAGCAACACGCTTCTTCTTCGTATCCTAGAGAGAAGGTAGAGAGAGGACCTCAGGTGAGGTTTTCTTACAAAAGAAAAGCCTGAGTAACTCTAAACACTTCGAGTTACTTAAATAGAAAACTGAAAAGTAAATTACTATTGAATCACGCATGATTCACTATTACATTTACTGAAATAAAAGTACAAAGTAAAAGTAATTTACTAAAGTAAAAGTAAAAGTTAAAACATTTTACATTTATATTTACTAAGGTAAAAATAAAAGCATTTTACTTAAAATAAAAGTTGATTTATCGGGGACAAAGAATGATGTTGTTGTTGATCGCTTTTCGCTACTTTTCTTCGATGATCGATGATGATCATCTCTCTGTTGATCGATCGTCCGCTCTCCGTTTGGTCTGGAGGGTGTCGTTGATCATCTTCTCGATGGATCACAATCCCTATACTATTCAAATTTCAAAATTTTTATCCAGGATTTTCCCTTTCACCCCAAAAAATTAGGTTTATAAAGAGAGGAGAAAAAAAAATTCACTGAACAATTGATCATCATCATCAAAATTTCATAAATTTTGTAAAAAGTTTTGTTTAAAAACAAATTAGACTTTGTCTGACCCAAAGGATCACTTGATTGGCCTTGATCTATCAGTGAACTCCGATCTAAACAGTGTACTTCGTCTTAACTAATTAATTAAAAATTTGTTCTTTTGGCATTCCGCTTAACTCAAACCTTTCATACCTTATGTAAACATATACCTATAGATCTAATGATTCCCTTTGCCAAAACTGCTCCCACGCTGGAGACTTACAACAGCATAACGAGACTTATGGCGATCTTAGGTATTTTACAGTAAGCTAGGTGATTTGAGGATGGAGCAAAAGAAGCAAAAGTTTGAATAAACATTTAGAAGCCAGGCTAACTGTTTTGGACCGGAAACCACCAACCGAACCAAGAACCAACCGATGATGCTGGACTTGACTAAGAATTCTATTAACATCAAATGTATCCCACCATTTAATGAAGAACTGACGGAGAGAGAAGGGGAAATGGCTCTAATGTAGAAGTTACTAAGAACTGAGGATCTTTTACTTTAGTTGGGGGTATAATGTTATACTGCCATTTAAGAATCCAGGGAATCTTATACTTACTAACAAATTGAAGAACGATAGGGACACCATCATTTTTGGGATTGTGTTTACTGTGAATGCAGAAATGGATAAGTTAAACTTTCAGTGTTTCGGGAAGGAGGTCATAAGTGGATCCAAACCTTATCCACCAAAGGAAAGAACCAAGATGTGAATTGACTCTTGAATTTATGGTCGAATTGAAAGAACCATGAATGACTGTGAGACTCATTTTGAAAAAGGAAAACTTTATACCATGCTTCTATATAATCATAATAACAATAAAAGTTATCCTGATTATATAGCTGCATAAGATCTGAAGGATGTTTTCCCCAATCTGCAATCGGAATGAATTGTTTAATATACAAAGAATGATAAAGAACTTTGGTTTTGTCGTTATTGGCATAAATAGGTTTAATGAAGATTGACTCGGTTTATAAGATATCCTTATAATACACAAGGGATTTATAAGGAGCAAGAATGGAAAATGCCATCTAGAGGGAAAGAATCTGGGTTACTAATTTGTTTGGGTCTTCAATGTGTTTTATATGGGGTTCAATATGAAACAGTGAGTGGTCCATTTGAGCATATACTCAGCAGGGAGGATGACTAGGGTTTGAATCGAGGCTTTTAATCGTCTGCAAAAGGGTCAATCGATTTGAGTTCTTCGCTAAGGCCGAATTGTAAGGCTTGGGAATCGTACCAAGACTGGTAAACTTGTTGGTGGTTTGATAAATTGGGTTTACTGGATGAGGAACCAAAGTTCCTCTGGGTTGATTACTTGGGCATGTAGGGCGACCCAGTCCGTACGAGGAAGATGCTCCTCTAAAACTCATGCTGGCTGAATAGTACCTGTATTGATAAATTCTCGAGTGAGAAAATCAGGAATTTAATTGTTACTGCCTTTGATGTATTCAATCTCAAAATCAAAGATAGGGCTTGCCATCTAGCAAAAGAATGTTTGGAGGCAAGGTTTTCAACATCTTTCTCTAAAACATATTTTGCTGATTTGCAATCAATATTAACTAAAAAATTTTGATTTAATAGATCACTTTGAAATTTATTAATACATAATACTAAAGAAAGTATTTCCTTTTTAATAGTATTGTAATTTAATTGTGTATTATTCCATGCACCGGAATGAAAATGGACAATTTGCTCTGGGGAGTTGAGAGTTAACTTTTGCTTTAGAATACCTCCGAAACCGATGTCAGAGGCATCAGTCTCAACGATTTTGAAAGCAGAATCGTTGGAGATGCCAAGGCAAGGCAAAGTCTTGACATATCTTTTAACTTGTTGGACGATAGAAGTATGAATGTCAGTCCATGGAGGAGGATTGTCCTGCAAACGCTGAAAGAGAGGTTTGCAAATCTTCCTGAGATTTTTATAGAACTTGCCAATATAATTGAGCGAGCCCAGAAATCTCTGCAGTTGGGTTTTATTGGTAATTTTATCTGGGAATCTGTCAGCAAATTGAATAGCTCGATCAATAGGCTGTATGAGTCCGCGATAAATAAATAGACCAAGAAACCGAACTTTAGCTTGAAACAAGCTGCATTTGGAAGGTGAAAGAACAAGTCCATTATCCTTAACTATTTTAAAGAACGATTTCAAGTGTTTAATGTGTTCTTCAACGGAATTGGAAAAAATGAGAATATCATCGATGTAGACGACAATAAAATGACTGAAAGGGTTCAAAATATCATTGAGAATATTTTGAAATTCACTGGGAGCATTTTTTAGGCCAAAGGCCTGGACATTCCATTCATAATGACCGAATGGGGTAGTGAATGCGGTTTTGTACCTATCATCTGGGTGGATTGCAACTTTCCAGAAACCAGATTTAAGGTCGAATTTACTAAAGACAGTGGAGTTACTTAAACGGTTAATGAGGTCGTCTTTATTAGGTAAAGGGTACCTAATCCATTCTAAGACTTTGTTTAATGGCTTGTAATTGATCACTAGACGGGGAACACCTCTCTCCTTTTTTGCTTCATTATTAACATAAAAGGTGGGACATGACCAGGGGGATTTACTATGTTTGATTAATCCTTTACTAAGTAGATCATTAATCTCTTTTTTACATAACTCCATTTGTTCATGATTCATTTGTATTGGCCTGGCCTTAGTAGGAATCAGGTGCTCTTTGAATTCCTTAGCATAAGGGAGCCTTACAACATGTTTCTTCCGATGCCAAAAGGCATTAGGAGAATCAGAACAAAGGTTGTCCTTTAAATAAGTTTTTAACTCATCAATTTTTTCTTGAACTTCTTTAATCTGAAGTTGTTCTTCGACACGTTTATACTTAATTTCTTCCTTTAAGAAATTCAAATGGGTCGATTAACAATTCAATAGATATAGTGATTTAGAAATTGACTCTTCTTGAATAAATTTTAAATCTCTTTCTTTTGGTATAATAAGAAACCTAAATGTTTTGGACCGACAATGATGTCATTGTTGATCGCTTTCTTTTTTTTGCCGAAAGTCGATGATGATCGGGGCCATCTCTGCTTGATCGATCGTCCGTCTTCTCCGTCTTTGGAGGGTGCTGTTGATCATCTTCTCAGATGGATCACAATCCCTATACTATATAGCCCCAAAATTTTTATCCAGGATTTTTCCTTTCACCCCAAAAAATTAGGTTTATAAAGAGAGGAGAAAAAAAAAATTCACCGAACAATTGATCATCATCATCAAAATTTCATAAATTTTGTAAAAAGTTTTGTTTAAAAACAAATCAGACTGTGTCTGACACAAAGGATCACTTGATTGGCCTTGATCTATTAGTGAACTCGATCTAAACAGTTTACTTCGTCTTAACTGATTAATCAAAAATTTGTTCTTTTGGCATTCCGCTTAACACAAACCTTTCTTACCTTATGTAAACACATACCTACAGATCTAATGATTCCCTTTGCCAAAACTGCTCCCACGCTGGAGACTTACAACGGCATAACGGGACTTATGGCGATCTTAGGTGTTTTACAGTAAGCTAGGTGATTTAAGGATGGAGCAAAAGAAGCAAAAGTTTGAATAAACATTTAAAAGATAGGCTAACTGTTTTGGACCAGAAACCACCAACAGAACCAAGAACCAACCGTGTGGCTTTGATACCATTTAACAGTAAAATAAGTTTCTTAACGAAATTTTAACAGAAAGAACCAACCGATGACCTCATTGGTATCAGAGCCATGTTGTTCTGTTCTAGTTGCCAGTAAGATCTAGTATTTTGTTCATCCATTTACTAATTTCAAAATTTCTCTTTTATTCCTGTTCCGAAGTCACCTAACTTACTTCAGTCCACCTTGTTCGTGTCTACCTTTTGTAAGTCTCTTGGGTGAGCAGTGTCTGGTAAAGAACATAGGTATGAGTCTGTCTAAGGTAAGAGGGTATGAATGGAAGAATAATGAATAAAAATTATTTTGAAAATAGTAAAAGATGAGTAGATTATTTAGGTCTAACTCTTCAACTAGTAACCGGTCGACTTTGCCTCCTGTTCTGGACATCGTTAACCAAGAAACACACAGTTATGAAAATATCACTCAAGCTTTACACAATTGGAACATACCTAGGGTTTCCCCTAAAGAAATTTACCAGTCAACATTTTTTGATAATTTCAAAACTGATTATAATGTTAAAACTGTAGAAAAGGTTTATGCAATTAATAAAGAATATGAAAATTGTAGTCTTTTATCCCCTGATGTCATTAAAAAACATAGGAAGAAAGGTTACAATTTTATTCACATCGGTCTAGTTCAAGTTGCAGTTAAACCATTGAACATTAAGGGAATTAATTCAAGCATCTACCTCTGTCTCAGAGATGCTAGATTCTTGAATTACTATCCTAGTATGATAGGTGCTATGGAGTCAAGTCTGAACAATGGACCTATCCATTTTAATTGCTTTCCTGATTTCACTTTAAGTCTAAGTGATCAACATTTATTAAAAGCTTTAACATTAAACATTAAAACGTCTAGTGAGATCACTCATATGATTGAGGGTTCTCAACCCATAGCTTTGATTTATATGATTTATTATAAGACCATGAAAACGAATTTAAACGTTTATGCTCTCAATAAAAGTCCTAAGGATAAAACCGTTTTAATTCAAAGTTCAACTAGTGATGCTAATATTCAGATCCCGAGAACCATCCTCTGGAAATATATTACATTACCTAGTCAATGGACTTTACCCAATGAAATACCACAACAGCCTGTAGTTAACAATCTGTTAAATATTGAAAATGTTAAACAATTTTACGATGGAACTATCCAAAATAAGTTTTGAGCGCATTTAGAGACCAATTATTATTGAAGATTTTGCTAGGTCTTCAGCTCCTTCAATTCACACTCGAAGAGATACTGAAATACTCAGTAATCCTTTAGTTAGGGATATTAAATTAAAGGGAATCCTTAATTAAGGTCAAGCTAGTCACCCTTGCTATGCACGTAATGACCCTGTAGAAGAAGAATCCTCTTCTCCTACTTCTTCTGAATTTCCAACTCAGTCAGATTTCGAAATTCCTATTAATAATCAATTAAGAGTCATTAAAAAGGAATTCATCTTAGATTAGGACAATCTTGTAAAAGATTTTAATTCCAAATCTAATAAGGAAAAAAGACATTTGTTTTGTTCCAATCACCCTTCTGAAAAAGAACGTGATAAAGTAGTTAATAGATGGAAAGTATGCAAGTTGTTGTATTATATTCGATTGGTCGCGGAATATTCATTTTAATAGGGAATATTCGTACGATGGCACAATCATTGGTGGACCCCGCAATGGAATTATTGTCGGAATGAGAAAATGACAAAAATATTTTTATGAAAATAATCTATGAAGTTTTACTGCTAATATCATGAACTACTTTCGGTAGTAAAAGTACAAGAATACGCTGGTCGTGGTTGCATAGTAGCACACAAAGATTGATTATTGATGCTTACGTGAGAAATCACTCGCTTATACTCAATTATTGCTACATAATAATTCTTCGTGATCATATCTCTCATATTATTGATTCAATTATTGTCACAAAGATCATCTCGCATTATATGTTATATTGTTAAATCAATAATTGAGACGACAAAGTTATTCATATTATTAAATCACAATATTTACATTGTCTCAGAAGTTCACATCGAGAGGTTTGGTCACCTAATTGCGCGCCGCAATAGGAGAAATCCTTATTGGAAAGCCCCCTCTTTCCTGGGACAACCTTGGTTGCTAAATATTGTGAGTTATAATATTAATGATGAATAAGTTCGTGTTGATTAAAGATGAATTTGATAGTTTCATTATGTTGGGATTATTTGTGTTAGTAGAAATCGACATCTATTCTGATGATAATTGATGTCTAGAGGTTATATTGTTCAATCGGGTATTCGGGGAACTTTTCGTGTCAGAGTTACTATTCACGAGTTACTATTCATGAGTTACTATTCATGAGTTACTATTCATGAGTTACAATTCATGAGTTACTATTCATAAGTTACTATTCATGAGTTACTATTCACGAGTTACTATTCATGAGTTTTAATAGTAACTTGTCCTTTCGGTTTTTCAAGAGTTATTTGACCCTTCAGCTTTCCAAGAGTTATTTGCCTCTTCGGTGTTCCAAGAGTTAATTGCCCCTTCGCAAATAGTAGTTGTCTCTTTAATATTACCAAGAGTTATTTTAACCCATCGTTAAAACCAAGAGCCACTCTCAGTTCTTCTATAAATAGAAGCTCATTCATTCATTATTTCTTACAAATTCACTGAAACTCTAGAGAGAGAAATTATAGAGAGAAAGAAGAAGAGTATTCTGCTACTTCACTACTTCGATATCCAGTGTCTTTTACGGTAAGGGGTGTTATTCTTTCTTATTCGTGAAGAGAACTTCTGTTATTCCATTCTTTATTATTCTATTGGAATAACCTGTATATGCGGCATACCCTATACTTGGTGAAATCCCTCTGATATTCCATTCTTTATTATTCTCATTGAATAACTCAGATATCCGTGACAATTCTATACATAATCTGTATACGTGGCATACCCTATACTTGGTGAAATTCCTCTATTATTCCATTCTATATTATTATGTTGGAATAACCTGTTTATGCGAAGTACTGCATACGTGGTGAAATTCTTCTATTATTTCGTTTTATTATTATTCTCGTCAATATCCTCGCCGGCATAATTTCGCTTCACCGGTTCCATTATTTATTATTTAGCATTTATTATTCGCTTTAATATCTTGTCTATGCGCTTTTTACGACCGGTTCCATTATTTATTATTCCGTATTTATTATTCTCCGCCGTAATATCCTGCTTGTGCGCTACGTCGGGACCGGTTCCATATTTATTATTCGTGGGGAATAACTCCTTTGTGTCTATCTATTGCATGCCCGTGATTTCTTTTTGTTATTCCATTATTTATTATACCCAATTGGTTAAAGTTTTAACTTCTATACTCCATGAAATTAGTGGAATATCCTTGATATTTGCGCTTCATCCAAAGATCTTTTCATGGAAATATTCTTCTAAGCATTCTTGAATTTTACTCTACAAAGAAGTATCATGTTGACAATTTGGACGTTATTAGTTCCTCGGATAAATTAATTGTGAACTTGTTTTATTGAATTCTTATATCATTGTCATCATCCTCGTGTTTATATTTTTGAAAGTCATCTGTGGCACTCAGAGTACATAGATGGACTTGGTATGATTATGACCGTGGATTATTTGGTATAATCATGACCGTAATGTTACAAATGATGTGATAAAAGTCCTCATTGGCCCGTAGTGCAGTGATGGACAGTTGTTGTCACGATCATGACCATTGATGAATACACGAATATCCTTGGCCCGTAGTGCATGGATAATTTGTGGTCGTGACCCTAATGAATATCCTCGGCAGAGTGTGTGGATGATGTGGATTATTTATTGTCGAGTCTCAAATATAAAAGTGATGAAAAACTTTTTAAATCATAAAAGATAGTAGATTTTATTCTCTACTTGAATCTTTTAATGGATTGCTTATTCCGCTGCAGTTAAACTTGATGTCTATTGTATATTATCAGTTTAACATTGTTGAAGACTAATGATAATTTATTCTGCATTATCTTAGAGCTCACCCTTTCTTTCACTGTTCTCTTCAGGAAATGAGAACGTAGCCGGGACGAGTCGGGGAATGGAGTGATGGTCCGGATGATAATATTAGCTAGTAGTCCTCACTATTCTGTTAAATCGTGTGACAATAAATGTAATGAGGACTTATTCTGAGAGTGGATATTGTCTAGAAGACAATATTTGTATTTAAACTCACAGCTCTCTTGTTGTATAATTAAGATTGTATTTTTATTCTGTACCATGTATTTGGCGACTCAGAATAGGTGATGTATTCCTATTTTGGGGCGTCACATTTAGTGAGCAAGAACACTAATATAACCAGAAACTGGTATTCTAGAACTACTACTCCTGGGATCTACAAGAGAGAAATCTAGATAAACATGTCACGGCCATCTAATAAGATTTATGAATGGAATATTGATGGATTTAGTGAGCAAGAGATATTAAACAAGTTAAATCACATGTCTATGGTAGTAAATAGCTATATAACTAAATTCAACAACCTATCTCAACCGAGATATTGTTGAGTTATTAGCTAGTGAATTCACCGGTATTCTCGGATCTTGGTGGGAAAACATCTCACCGATGATACTAGATTATCAATAATTCATGTCGTCCAGCTAGACGATGACAAAGAATCCCATCTTTGATGAAGATATTGGTATTGGTCCGCCAGATGGTGTTAATACTTTAATTTTTACCATTATTAAACATTTTGTTGGTACTCCTAGTAATATTATCGAGAGAATTCATGACCGCTATAACCTCACTTGTCCCACCCTAAGTGATTTTAGGTGGTATAAAGATGTGTTTACCTCCGTAGTTATGATGTGAACTCGATAGTAACAAACCATTCGGAAAGAAAATTCGCCAATGGTTTACCTTCATTATTCGCATAAAGTTCGTGAAGAGTTAAGCAAAAATTTAGGATATATCGATTATGATAACCTAACTTATGGTGACATAATCGCTATATCCAAAAATTGATTTAAAATGTGTATTGATTTTAAATTAGCCAAACAAGCTAGTAAAGATAAGAAAAAAGCTAAATACGAGTTAGGTAAGTTCTGCGGAACAATATAGTTTATCACCGCTGCTCTCCTCTGAAGGAAGCACCAGATAAACATATCGATCATCATAAAGTAACAAACGCATAAACAAAGACGCAAATCATAGAAAAGATAAATATCAAGAAGATTAATATAGTAAACCCAAACCCACAAATAAAAAAATACAATAAAAAATCATCAAAGAAATTTGATAAAAGTAAAATTATCTCGCCACAATTGTAAGCGTAAGGACACTACAAAAAAAATGAGTGTAAAATTAAAAAGAAATTAACTCAATTAAATATTTCAAGTGAAGATACTGAGCAATTATTAGAATTAATGAGGATAGAGAACGACGTCAGTAATGATGAAGGTTCTGATATTCCTTATTCTTCTAATAGCAGTACTAGTAACCACGAAACAGATAGCAAGAATGACGAAGTCACTATTTGTGCTGACAGTTGCAATGAGAAGTGTTGCAATAAAAGAGTTAGTGTAATTACCAAGGAAGATGAAGAAAGTTCTTTGTTAATTGAGTTAATTAGTAAAATTTCTGACCCAGAGTTAAAATCTCGATACACTAAGCAGTTAAAAGATTTATTAACCAAAGATAACAAAGTTAAACATAAGATTATTAAAGCTAAAGAAAAACCAGTATTTAGTCTTAATAAAACCCTTGGGAGATTTAAATCACCAGTAAAAGAAGTTACCCTCCCAGAATTAAATCAAGAAGTTAATAACTAAAAAGGAAAATTTCTAATTTAAAATTAGAAGTCTCCAGTTTAAGAAAAGAATTTGAGGACAAGAAATCCGATCTTCAAATCCATGATTCCTCATCTAGTGATGAAAGTCACAATGAGCTTGAGTCGTCTGGAGCAAAAGAAGAAACAGATCTCTTTGTCCAAGGTCTCACTCTTAAACGAATTAAAGATATCACCATTCAAAAATGGTATATCTCCATTAATCTAGTTGTTGATAAAACCTTTTCTATACAACTACCTGCTCTAGTTGATACTGGTGCAGATCTCAATTGTATTCAAGAATGTTTAATCCCAACTAAATACTATAAGAAAACCAATGAAAAATTAAATTCAGCAAACGGTAGTCAAATGGAAATAAAATATAAATTGCCTAATGTTCATATCTATCAAGATAATATGTGTTTTAAAACATCATTTGTTTTAATTCGCAATCTTACTGATAAGATCATCTTAGGGTTACCATTTATATATTTACTTTACCCTTTTACTACTAGTAATGAAGGTTTAAGTTGTAAACATTTAGGAAAGAAAATAACATTTAGGTTTCTTATTAAACCAAAAGAAAGAGATTTAAAATTTATTCAAGAAGAATCTATTTCTAAATCACTATATCTATTGAATTGTAAATCCACCCATTTGAATTTCTTAAAGGAAGAAACCTAAATGTTTAGGAAAGAAAATAACAAAGTCTAAGTCAAAGAAATCCAATGTCAGTCCTACTGGTTCAATGTGTTCCCGTAGCATTTCAGATTTCAAAGTAAAAGTAAATTACTAACTTAGTCAGATTTTGAAATTTCTATTAATAATAAATTAAGAGTCATTAAAAAGGAATTCATCTTAGATTGGGACAATCTTGTAAAAGATTTTAATTCCAAATCTAATAAGGAAAAAATACATTTGTTTCGTTCCAATCACCCTTCTGAAAAAGAATGTGATAAAGTAGTTAATAGATGGAAACGTTTTATTAACAATGAAAAAATAAACATTAACTTTTACGATTGGTATGATCAATATCAAGGTAAATGTAGTGTTATTACTAAAACTCAATGGGCAAGAGAAGATAGGTCAAAAATTTCTTCTAGTCACCTACCATTAGAAACTGTGCTAATTCCAGTTAAAAATACATCTGTTGTTGCTAGTCCCTTTAAGATTTCAAATGGTAACAAAGATGATAAAAAAATTATTGAACAATTAAATTTTAGTAATCAATATCTAGCAACCGTAGGAAAACAGCTGGATAGAATTGAAGAAAAATTTGAAGAGACCACTATTAAAAAACCCGATTCAAAAATTGAACATCCTTTACTAAAATTACCAAAAAGTAGAAGTAAATTAGGTCTGCCTAATGATGATAGCGAACTTGTCCGTTCAATTGATAAGTTATTTAAAAAATTAAAAACTGAACCCAGTTCAAGCGGCACTATTGCTACTATTAATAAAGTTGAAACTAATATTGAAACCAGTAGTCAGTCAGATCGATCTGATACTGATTCATTACTAGACTTTAATGATCAGTTAAATAAATTAACAGTCAAGAACACTAGTATAACCAGAAACTGGTATTCTAGACCTACTCCTCCGGATCTACAATTCGAAGAGAGAAATCTAGATAAACAGTTTTCTATGTCATCTAATAAGATTTATGAATGGAATATTGATGGATTTAGTGTGAGACCCCAGATTTTATGAATAAATATTTATTTTTTTCAAAATATTTTTTTTAAATATTATGGTGTGAGTTTGAGATAATATTATAGTTGTGGGTAATATTTATAAATTTTGCAAAGTATGCAAGTTGTTGTATTATATTCAATTGGTCGGGGAATATTCATTTTAACAGGAATATTAAATTTATGGCACAATCATTAGTGGACCCCATAATCTTAATTATTGTTTAATGAGAAAAACGATTTAAAATATTTTTTTTCCTAAAATAACTACGAAAAAGTTTTACCGTTATCTTGTTGAACTACCTTGTAGTAAAAGTACATGCGATATCGTGTGGTTGCATAGTAGTACATAGTATTGATTATTTATGCTTACGTGAGAAATCACCGCTTATACTCAATTATTGCTACAAGAATCACGCATCATATCTCTCATATTATTGATTCAATTATTGTCACAAAGATCATCCGTGCATTATATGTTATATTGTTAAATCAATAATTGAGACGACAAAGTTATTCATATTATTAAATCACAATATTTACAATGTCTAGAAGTTCTGTCAAGGAGAGTTGGTCACCTAATTGCGCGCCAATAGGGAGAAATCCTTATTGGAAAGCCCCCTCTTTCCTGGGAACAACCTGGTTGCTAAATATTGTGAGTTATAATATTAATGATGAATAAGTTCGTGTTGATTAAAGATGAATTTGATAGTTTCATTATATTGAGATTATTTGTGTTAGTAGAAATCGACATCTATTCTGATGATAATTAATGTCTGGAGGTTATATTGTTCAATCGAGTATTCGGGGTCAGAGTTACTATTCACGAGTTACTATTCATGAGTTACTATTTATGAGTTACTATTCATGAGTTACTATTAATGATTTACTATTCATGAGTTACTATTCACGAGTTACTATTCACGAGTTTTAATAATAACTTGTCCTTTTGGTTTTCCAAGAGTTATTTTACCCTTCAGCTTTCCAAGAGTTATTTGCCTCTTTGGTGTTCCAAGAGTTAATTGCCCTTTCACAAATAGTAGTTGTCTCTTCAATATTACCAAGAGTCATTTTAACCATTCGTTAAAACCAAGAGCCACTCTCAGTTCTTCTATAAATAGAAGTTCATTCCTTTATTATTTCTTACGAATTCACTGAAACTCTAGAGAGAGAAATTATAGAGAGAAAGAAGAAGAGTATTCTGCTACTTCACTACTTCGATATCCAGTGTCTTTTACGGTAAGGGGTGTTATTCTTTCTTATTTGTGAAGAAAACTTTTGTTATTCCATTCTTTATTATTCTGTTGGAATAACCTGTATATGCGGCATACCCTATACTTGGTGAAATCCCTCTGTTATTCCATTCTTTATTATTCTGTTGAATAACCTGTATACGCGGCATACCCTATACATAATCTGTATATGCAGCATACCCTATACTTGGTGAAATTCCTTTGTTATTCCATTCTATATTATTATGTTGGAATAACCTGTTTATGCGAAGTACTGCATACGTGGTGAAATTCTTTTATTATTTCGTTCTTTATTATTCTTACGTTTAATATCCTCGCTTGCATGTGCAATTTCACTTTGACCGTTCCATTATTTATTATTTCGCATTTATTATTCTCGTCGAATATCCTCGTCTGCGTATGCGTTTCGCCGGGACCTAGTTCCATTATTTATTATTCCGTATTTATTATTCTCGTCGAATATCCTCGCATCCAATGCTTACGCCTTTAACCGGGTTCCATATTTATTATTCTCGTGGGATAATAACTCGCCTGTGCTATCTATCGCATGCCTGGTGATTTCTTTTGTTATTCCATTATTTATTATACTCAGTTGGTTAAAGTTTTAACTTCTATACTCCATGAAATTAGTGGAATATCCTTGATATTTGCGCTTCATCCAGTATCTTTTCATAAAAATAGTCTTCTAAGCATTCTTGAATTTTACTCTACAAAGAAGTATCATGTTGACAATTTGGACATTATTATTTCCTGGATAAATTAATTCGTGAACTTATTTTATTGAATTCTTATATCATTGTCATCATCTTCGTGTTTATATTTTTGAAAGTCATCTGTGGCCTGTAGTGCATAAATGGACTTGGTATGATTATGACCAGGGATTATTCGGTATAATCATGACCGTAATGTTACAAATGATGTGATAAAAGTCCTCATTGGCCCGTAGTGCAGTGATGGACAGTTGTTGGCATGATCATGACCATTGATGAATACACGAATATCCTTGGACCGTAGTGCATTGATAATTTGAGGTCGTGACCCTAATGAATATCATTGGCCGTAGTGCAGGGATGATGTGGATTATTTATTAAGCTGAGTCTCAGCAATAAAAGTGATGAAAAACTTTTTAAATCATAAAAGATAGTAGATTTTATTCTCTACTTGAATCTTTTAATGGATTGCTTATTCCGCTGCAGTTAAACTTGATGTCTATTGTATATTATCAGTTTAACATTGTTGAAGACCAATGATAATTTATTCGCATTATCTTAGTCATAATATTTCTTCTTTGGGCTAGTTGAGCTCACCCTTTCTTTCACCGTTTCTCTTCAGAAATGAAAACGTAGTTTGGGACGAGTTGGGAATGGAGTGATGGTCCTGGATGATAGTATTATTAGCTAGTAGTCCTCACTATTCTCTAAATAGTGTGACAATAAATGTAATGAGGACTTATTACGAGAGTGGATATTGTCTAGAAGACAATATTTGTATTTAAACTCACAGCTCTCTTGTTGTATAATTAAGATTGTATTTTTATTTTGTACCATGTATTTGGCGACTCAGAATAGGTGATGTATTCCTATTTTGGGGGCGTCACGGTTGGTATCAAAGCTTAGGATATGATCCTAGCTAACATGTGAGACAAGAACTAGGAGGGAGAGACGGGAAATTCCTCAAGCTAAGTAGACCTACCTAAGTTTATTTGGTAGTTAATTGGTCGGTCAGAGTATAGGGATAATATATGAGATGTCAATTAACCTTTGTTTTGTGATAGTATTTGAAAATGACATTCGAGAATGTTGAGATAAGAAATGGAGCAAAATAATATGACCATATCGCAGTACGAGGCTAAGTTTGCGGAGTTATCCCGATTTGCATCCCATTTGGTTGATAATGAAGAGCGAATTACGCGAATGTTTCTAAGAGGTTTGAAACCCGATATACATCAATACCTCATTTCTCATAAACTTTGTTTGTATTCAGATGTTGTGAATAGGGCTCAGTTATTGGAGCGCGATAATGAGTCAGCACAACCAAAAGGTAACGACAAACAACACGATAATAATCGTATCGGTGGCAACGGCCATCAGAACAACGATAACCATCGTGGAGGAAATTATCATGCCAAGAAAGGTAACCACTTCGGTGGTAATCATGGCCAAGATAATAGGAGTGGAAATTTCAAGAAGAGAAGGTTCAACAATGACGTGAAGATGTCTGCACCAGCACCCGTTTCAAAGGAAGAAGAACGACCGCCAGTCGTATGTTTCAAATGCGGAAGGGAGGGACATATCAGTCCAAACTGCGCGATGTCATCCAAAGCATGTTATAATTATGGAAGAGAAGGTCACCTAGCCCGATTTTGTCGTTCACCGAAGACGAGTTCAACTAGGATGGAGGCACCAAAGCCGGATACGGACAAAATAAAGTCGGTGGTTTCAGGAAGAGCGTTTCCCGTGACTCCTCAAAAAGCGAGTAACCTGAACGAAGTTAGTACGAGTTAGTTAATTATAAATTCATGCAAAGTCTATGACTTATTAGATACCGGTTCTACCCGTTATTTTATCTCTAACGTTTAAATTTTGACTCCGGAGAAGTTAGACTTTGACTTATTAGTTGAAACTTTGTTAGGAGAAACCTTTGTTACCTCCACTGTTTATAAATCTTGTTGATTCAAATCAACACTTTCACGTTACCTGTCGATCTTATCTCTTTGAAAATACTTGCCTTTGGTGTGATTTTAGAAATCGATTGGTTAACTACTCATCATGTTTTTCGTAAGGTTGTTAGCTTTCATATTCCTAACTAACCTGTTATGCGAATTCAAGCAAACAAACCACTAAAGTTGATCATTGTCATATCAAGCCATAAGTAAAGAGCCCCGATCCTTTCGTTGTTGACTTCCTTGTGTGGAATGCACTAAAGCCAAAACTTTCTGTAGGCGACGTCGTGAATGACGATGGCAAGTTGATAGGTATCAATGTGACGTACTATCCAAGTTATGGATGAGAGTCCCAATTTTGAATGATATTTCTATTGTTAATAAAATTTCCTGACGTATTCTTGAAGACTTCTTGGCCTACCCCAGAGCGTGAAATCGAATTTTGTACTGACCCCAGTACAAAACCCCATTTCTAAAATCCTTAAATATTTCTTCAACTAAAACGAGCATAACATGCGCCAAAGACGTTGGCTCGAGCTGTTGAAGATTACGATTGTACCATTAAATATCATCGTGGAAAAATGAACGTGGTAGCTGACGTGTTGAGTAGAAGATCGTATGCATTTACGAGTGTGACGTTAACACAAAACCCATTTCGTATAACTTACAAATGATGAAGATAGAGTTAAATACTCTAAGGACCCACATGGTGATATCAAATATATGAGTAGAATCGACTTTAATCGATAAAGTTAAAGTCGTGCAAGCTACATACTCAGAGCTGATGAATGTGCAGAAGAAGGTTCAAGAGGGCGTTATTCTAGAAACAAGAATCGATGAAGAGAGAAAATCTCAACCCTTGATTTTATTGGTCCATTTGAAATCCTTGATTGAGTAGGAACTGTGGCCTATAGACTCGTTTTATCACCAAATATGTTGCGTGTTCATAACGTTTGTCACGTATCGATGTTACGTAAATATGTGGACGACCCGAACCACCTTATTTATAACCGGACGAGATAGCGGATGATTTAACGTATGAAGATGTACCTGTTAAAATCTTGGATAAGAAGGAGCGTATTCAATACTCAAAGGTTATACCTCAAGAGTTAGAATCTGACAAGGTACCCTCACCTCTTCAGCATACCAGGTACGTACGTAAATTTCGAGGGCGAAATTTCATAAGGAGGGGAGATTGTGAGACCCCAGATTTTATGAATAAATATTTAATTTTTTCAAAATATTTTTTTAAATATTATGGTGTGAATTTGAGATAATATTATAGTTGTGGGTAGTATTTATAAATTTTGCAAAGTATGCAAGTTGTTGTATTATATTCGATTGGTCGCGGAATATTCATTTTAATAGGGAATATTCGTACGATGGCACAATCATTGGTGGACCCCGCAATGGAATTATTGTCGGAATGAGAAAATGACAAAAATATTTTTATGAAAATAACGGCGGAAGTTTTACCGTTAATACTGTTGAACTACTCTCAGAGTAAAAGTACAAGAATACGATGTCTGGCGTGGTTGCATAGTAGCACACAAGATTGATTATTGATGCTTACGTGAGAAATCACTCGCTTATACTCAATTATTGCTACAAGAATTCTTTCATCATATCTCTCATATTATTGATTCAATTATTGTCACAAGATCATCCGCATTATATGTTATATTGTTAAATCAATAATTGAGACGACAAAGTTATTCATATTATTAAATCACAATATTTACATTGTCTAGAAGTTCATCAAGGAGAGGTTTGGTCACCTAATTGCGCTATGATAGGAGAAATCCTTATTGGAAAGCCCCTCTTTCCTAGAACAACTCGGTTGCTAAATATTGTGAGTTATAATATTAATGATGAATAAGTTCGTGTTGATTAAAGATGAATTTGATAGTTTCATTATGTTGGGATTATTTGTGTTAGTAGAAATCGACATCTATTCTGATGATAATTGATGTCTAGAGGTTATATTGTTCAATCGGGTATTCGGGAAATTTTTCGTGTCGAGTTACTATTCACGAGTTACTATTCATGAGTTACTATTCATGAGTTACTATTCATGAGTTACAATTCATGAGTTACTATTCATAAGTTACTATTCATGAGTTACTATTCACGAAGTTACTATTCATGAGTTTTAATAGTAACTTGTCCTTTTGATTTTTCAAGAGTTATTTGACCCTTGACTTTCCCAAGAGTTATTTGCCTCTTGATTGTTCCAAGAGTTAATTGCCCCTTCGCAAATAGTAGTTGTCTCTTTAATATTACCAAGAGTTATTTTAACCCATCGTTAAAACCAAGAGCCACTCTCAGTTCTTCTATAAATAGAAGCTCATTCATTCATTATTTCTTACAAATTCACTGAAACTCTAGAGAGAGAAATTATAGAGAGAAAGAAGAAGAGTATTCTGCTACTTCACTACTTCGATATCCAGTGTCTTTTACGGTAAGGGGTGTTATTCTTTCTTATTCGTGAAGAGAACTTCTGTTATTCCATTCTTTATTATTCTATTGGAATAACCTGTATATGTGGCATACCCTATACTTGGTGAAATCCCTCTGTTATTCCATTCTTTATTATTCTGTTGGAATAACTCAGATACGTCGACATACCCTATACATAATCAGATACGTGGCATACCCTATACTTGGTGAAATTCTCTATTATTCCATTCTATATTATTATGTTGAATAACTTTGCTTTATCGCAATCTTATATCGTGGTGAAATTCTTCTATTATTTCGTTCTTTATTATTCTGTCAGAATATCCTGTCGGTGCGAATTTCGCCTCACCTGGTTCCATTATTTATTATTTAGCATTTATTATTCTGTCGGAATATCTTGTCTATGCGTTTTACGCCGGACCTGGTTCCATTATTTATTATTCCGTATTTATTATTCTCGCTGTAATATCACATCGCATGCGTTCTGTGGGACTGGTTCCATATTTATTATTCTGTGGGAATAACCTGCCTGTGCTATCTATTGCATGCCTGGTGATTTCTTTTGTTATTCCATTATTTATTATACCCAGTTGGTTAAAGTTTTAACTTCTATACTCCATGAAATTAGTGGAATATCCTTGATATTTGCGCTTCATCCAGTATCTTTTCATGGAAATATTCTTCTAAGCATTCTTGAATTTTACTCTACAAAGAAGTATCATGTTGACAATTTGGACGTTATTAGTTCCTGGATAAATTAATTCGTGAACTTGTTTTATTGAATTCTTATATCATTGTCATCATCCTCGTGTTTATATTTTTGAAAGTCATCTGTGGCCTGTAGTACATAGATGGACTTGGTATGATTATGACCAGGGATTATTTGGTATAATCATGACCGTAATGTTACAAATGATGTGATAAAAGTCCTCATTGGCCCGTAGTGCAGTGATGGACAGTTGTTGTCACGATCATGACCATTGATGAATACACGAATATCCTTGGCCCGTAGTGCATGGATAATTTGTGGTCGTTGACCCTAATGAATATCCTCGGTCAGTAGTGTGGGGATGATGTGGATTATTTATTAAGTCGAGTCTCGTGATAAAAGTGATGAAAAACTTTTTAAATCATAAAAGATAGTAGATTTTATTCTCTACTTGAATCTTTTAATGGATTGCTTATTCCGCTGCAGTTAAACTTGATGTCTATTGTATATTATCAGTTTAACATTGTTGAAGACTAATGATAATTTATTCTGCATTATCTTAGAGCTCACCCTTTCTTTCACCGCTCTCTCTTGAAATGAAATGAGAACGAATGGGACGAAGTCTGGGAATGGAGTGATGGTCCTGATGATAATATTAGCTAGTAGTCCTCACTATTCTGTTAAATCGTGTGACAATAAATGTAATGAGGACTTATTCTGAGAGTGGATATTGTCTAGAAGACAATATTTGTATTTAAACTCACAGCTCTCTTGTTGTATAATTAAGATTGTATTTTTATTCTGTACCATGTATTTGGCGACTCAGAATAGGTGATGTATTCCTATTTTGGGGGCGTCACATTTAGTGAGCAAGAACACTAATATAACCAGAAACTGGTATTCTAGAACTACTACTCCGGATCTACAGTTCGAAGAGAGAAATCTAGATAAACAGTTTTCTGCGTCATCTAATAAGATTTATGAATGGAATATTGATGGATTTAGTGAGCAAGAGATATTAAACAAGTTAAATCACATGTCTATGGTAGTAAATAGCTATATAACTAAATTCAACAACCTATCTCAACCAGATATTGTTGAGTTATTAGCTAGTGAATTCACTGGTATTCTCAGATCTTGGTGGGAAAAACATCTCACTGATGATACTAGATTATCAATAATTCATGCTGTCCAGTTAGACGATGACAGCAATCCCATCTTTGATGAAGATATTGGTATTGGTCCGCCAGATGGTGTTAATACTTTAATTTTTACCATTATTAAACATTTTGTTGGTACTCCTAGTAATATTACTGAGAGAATTCATGACCAGTTAAGTAACCTCACTTGTCCCACCCTAAGTGATTTTAGGTGGTATAAAGATGTGTTTACCTCCAGAGTTATGATGTGAACTGATAGTAACAAACCATTCTGGAAAGAAAAATTCGTCAATGGTTTACCTTCATTATTCGCACATAAAGTTCGTGAAGAGTTAAGCAAAAATTTAGGATATATCGATTATGATAACCTAACTTATGGTGACATAATCAGTTATATCCAAAAAATTGGATTAAAAATGTGTATTGATTTTAAATTAGCCAAACAAGCTAGTAAAGATAAGAAAAAAGCTAAATACGAGTTAGGCAAGTTCTGTGAACAATATAGTTTACCACCAGTTGCTCCCTCTAGAAGGAAGCACCTGCATAAACATATTGATCATCATAGAAGTAACAAACGTCATAAACAAAGACGCAGTCATAGAAAAGATAAATATCAAGAAGATTAATATAGTAAACCCAAACCCACAAATAAAAAATACAATAAAAAATCATCAAAGAAATTTGATAAAAGTAAAATTATCTGCCACAATTGTGGGCAGAAGGGACACTACAAAAATGAGTGTAAAATTAAAAAGAAATTAACTCAATTAAATATTTCAAGTGAAGATACTGAGCAATTATTAGAATTAATGAGGATAGAGAACGACGTCAGTAATGATGAAGGTTCTGATATTCCTTATTCTTCTAATAGCAGTACTAGTAACCATGACACAGATAGTGAGAATGACGAAGTCACTATTTGTGCTGACAGTTGCAATGAGAAGTGTTGCAATAAAAGAGTTTGTGTAATTACCAAGGAAGATGAAGAAAGTTCTTTGTTAATTGAGTTAATTAGTAAAATTTCCACATTCCCGAGTTAAAATCTCAATACACTAAGCGAGCTTAAAAGATTTATTAACCAAAGATAACAAAGTTAAAGATAAGATTATTAAAGCTAAAGAAAAACCAGTATTTAGTCTTAATAAAACTCTTGAGAGATTTAAATCACCAGTAAAAGACGTTACCCTCCCAGAATTATATCAAGAAGTTAATAAACTAAAAAGGGAAATTTCTAATTTAAAATCAGAAGTCTCCAGTTTAAGAAAAGAATTTGAGGACAAGAAATCCGATCTTCAAATCCATGATTCCTCATCTAGTGATGAAAGTCACAATGAGCCTGAGTCGTCTGGAGCAATAGAAGAAACAGATCTCTTTGTCCAAGGTCTCACTCTTAAACGAATTAAAGATATCACCATTCAAAAATGGTATATCTCCATTAATCTAGTTGTTGATAAAACCTTTTTTATATAACTACCTGTTCTAGTTGATACTGGTGCAGATCTCAATTGTATTCAAGAAGGTTTAATCCCAACTAAATACTATAAGAAAACTAATGAAAAATTAAATTAAGCCAACGGTAGTCAAATGGAAATAAAATATAAATTGCCTAATGTTCATATCTGTCAAGATAATATGTGTTTTAAAACATCATTTGTTTTAATTCGCAATCTTACTGATAAAATCATCTTAGGGTTACCATTTATATATTTACTTTTCCCTTTTACTACCAGTAATGAAGGTTTAAGTTGTAAACATTTAGGAAAGAAAATAACATTTAGGTTTCTTATTAAACCAAAAGAAAGAGATTTAAAATTTATTCAAGAAGAGTCTATTTCTAAATCACTATATCTATTGAATTGTAAATCCGCCCATTTGAATTTCTTAAAGGAAGAAATTAAGTACAAACGTGTCGAAGAACAACTTCAGATTAAAGAAGTTCAATAAAAAATTGATGAGTTAAAAACTTATTTAAAGGACAACCTTTGTTCTGATTCTCCTAATGCCTTTTGGCATCGGAAGAAACATGTTGTAAGGCTCCCTTATGCCAAGGAATTCAAAGAGCACCTGATTCCTACTAAGGCCAGGCCAATACAAATGAATCATGAACAAATGGAGTTATGTAAAAAAGAGATTAATGATCTACTTAGTAAAGGATTAATCAAACATAGTAAATCCCCCTGGTCATGTCCCGCCTTTTATGTTAATAATGAAGCAGAAAAGGAGAGAGGTGTTCCCCGTCTAGTGATCAATTACAAGCCATTAAACAAAGTCTTAGAATGGATTAGGTACCCTTTACCTAATAAAGACGACCTCATTAACCGTTTAAGTAACTCCACTGTCTTCAGTAAATTCGACCTTAAATCTTGTTTCTGGCAAGTTTCAATCCACCAAGATGATAGGTACAAAACCTCATTCACTACCCCATTCGGTCATTATGAATGGAATGTCCAGGCCTTTGGCCTGAAAAAGGCTCCCAGTGAATTTCAGAATATTCTCAATGATATTTTGAACCATTTCAGTCATTTTATTGTCGTCTACATCGATGATATTCTCATTTTTTACAATTTTATTGAAGAACACATTAAACACTTGAAATCATTCTTCAAAACAGTTAAGGATAATGGACTTGTTCTTTCACCTTCCAAATGCAGCTTGTTTCAAGCTAAAGTTCGATTTCTTGGTCTAATTTTTTATCGCGGACTCATACAACCTATTGATCGAGCTATTCAATTTGCTGACAGATTCCCAGATAAAATTACCAATAAAACCCAACTGCAGAGATTTTTGGGCTCGCTCAATTATATTAGCAAGTTCTATAAAAATCTCAAGAAGATTTGCAAACCTCTCTTTCAGTGTTTGCAGGATAATCCTCCTCCATGGACTGACATTCAAACTTCTATCGTCCAACAAGTTAAAAGATATGTCAAGACTTTGCCTTGCCTTGGCATCTCCAACAATTCTGCTTTTAAAATCGTTGAGACTGATGCCTCTGACATCGGTTTCGGAGGTACTCTAAAGCAAAAGTTAACTCTCAACTCCCCAGAGCTAATTGTTCGTTTTCATTCCGATGCATGGAATAATACACAATTAAATTACAGTACTATTAAAAAGGAAATACTTTCTTTAGTATTATGTATTAATAAATTTCAAAGTGATCTATTAAAAGAAAATTTTTAGTTCATAATGATTGCAAATCAGCAAAATATGTTTTAGAGAAAGATGTTGAAAACCTTGCCTCCAAACATTCTTTTTTTTTAGATGGCAAGCCCTATTAAGCATCTTTGATTTTGAGATTGAATACATCAAAGGCAAGAATAATTCAATTCCCCGATTTTCTCACTCTCTAGAATTTATCAATACAGTACTATTCACCAAAGATGAGTTTTAGAGGAGCATCTTCCTCGCACGGACTGGGTCGCCCTACAGGCCCAAGTAATCAACCCAGAGGAACCTTGGTTCCTCATCTAGTAAACCCAATTTATCAAACCACCAACAAGTTTACCAGTCTTGGTACGATTCCCAAGCCTTACAGTTCGGCCTTAGCCAGTAACCCAATCCCAGTTAACCCTTTTCCTAGATAGTTAAAAGCCTTCAGTTCAAACCCCAGTCATCCTCCTACTGAGTATATGCTCAAATGGACCACTCACCTGTTTCATATTGAACCCCATATAAAACCAATTGAAGACCCAAACAAATTAGTAACCCGATTCTTTCCCTCTGGATGGCATTTCCAATTTCTTGCTCCTTATAAATCCTTGTGTATTATAAGGATATCTTACTTGAAACCGAGTCAATCTTCATTAAACCTATTTATGCCAATAACGACAAAACCAAAGTTCTTTATCATTCTTTGTATATTAAACAATTCATTCCGATTGCAGATTGGGGAAAACATCCTTCAGATCTTATGCAGCTATCTAATCAGGATAACTTTTATTGTTATTATGATTATATAGAAGCATGGTATAAAGTTTTCCTTTTTCAAATGAGTCTCACAGTCATTCATTGTTCTTTCAATTCGACCATAAATTCAAGAGTCAATTCCCTTACTGGTTCTTTCACTGGTGGATAAGGTTTGGATCCACTTATGACCTCCTTCCCGAAACACTGAAAGTTTAACTTAGCCATTTCTGCATTCACAGTAAACACAATCCCAAAAATGATGGTGTCCCTATCGTTCTTCAATTTGTTAGTAAGTATAAGATTCCCTGGATTCTTAAATGGCAGTATAACATTGTACCTCCAACTAAAGTAAAAGATCCTCAGTTCTTAGTAACTTCTACATTAGAGCCATTTCCCCTTCTCTCCCATCAGTTCTTCGTTAAATGGTGGGATAAATTTGATGTTAATATAATTGTTTGTCAAGTCCAGTTAGAGTTTCCCACCACTCCTCTCAAGGTTCTTCCAGTTTCATCCAAAGAACATTCCAGTCAGTTAAAAGAGTCAAAAGCCAAAAAGTCTAAGTCAAAGAAATCCAATGTCAGTCCTATTGGTTCAATGTGTTCCCGTAGCATTTCAGATTTCAAAGACTGCTTCAGTAAAGAGTTGATAATAATTTCCTAGGCACTTAACAAAAGAATTGACGAAGCCTTACATGAGGAAGCTTTTGTTCATTCTTCTTCCTCCCATAGTGATTCAGTCAACCAGTTTGCAGCTGATGATGGTGATTATGATCCATTTGGCACCATCAATCTACAGGATGCTCAGGACCCATTTGCCTGACTTTTCAGTCACATGCGCCTGCCCCTGCAGCCATTCAGTCAAAGAATCTATTTTTCCACCGAAAGCAGCTCCATTCATGTTCACCTACCCCAGCAGCCTTTAAAGCAAAAGATGCTCTTTCTTTTCACCGAAAGCATCTGCTGAGTCAAAAGTTGTCGGCCTCTTCGTCAAAAGTTGCGAAAGCGTCCATGAATAGTAAAAAAAGTCAGCACTGTAGCACTATTCATCAATAGTAAAAGTTGTTTGTAATCATTTACTTTTGTAATAGTAACTTTGTAATAGTTCTTTCCTTATTCTATAAAAGGAATCTGAACTTAGTTAGTCGAAGTGAGACTTGAAACTTAGTAAGACTCTCGAGTTCCTTCTCGCATTTAATCTTAGGTTTCTACCACTGTTTAGCCTACTTAACCCCCTCTTCTCTTCTTCTTAAATGTTCTAAATTGTAAGTCAAATTAATATATATATATATATATATATATATATATATATATATATATATATATGTATATATGTGTGTGTGGAAAAACTCTAAACTCTATGTTCATTCAATCAAGATTTAGTGTGGGTATAATATTGTAACGACCCGAAAAATCAAAAAATCTAAAAATCTGTAAAATAATTTTATTTGAATTAATAATGAATAAAATTATATTATATGTTTTTATATTGAGTAAGCAAGATGGTTGTCGTTCTATAACCTAGAAACATCTGAATGTCGTAGTATTCTGACTACGTGAAGGAATTAAAGTGTTTGAATTTCCAAGACGAAAATAAAAGTTTTCCGAGAAATTTTTTGAAAAACACTATTCATCAATTTCTGCTCGGGAATTATTTTTGAACTTCTGAGAAATACGTAATGATAGAATATCGAAGTGAGTTGGATTATGTAATAATAATTCAAGTATGGAAAACAAAAATTTTCACATGCGGACGTAATTCGAGAATGTTAGGAAAATAAAGCGTTAAGGAAGTGAATGTAATGATCGTATGATACGTATGTATTGTACGAGGTAATGAATACGAATATGATGCGATGTATTATACGAGTATGTATGACGGATGGAATATCGTATATTAAGAATTAGTATACAAGTTAGAATACGAGAATAATACATAAGCGATATGTTATAAGGCTTTAAGCCAAATGAAATGAATTTGTTGGATTGTGTAGGAAGTGTAAGCCCAATAGAAGTTAATGGAAAAGTTCAATAGAATTAATGTGCAAGCCCAAGTGGTTGTTAAGGAGAAGTTTAAGTAAGTTAACTAATCCAAACACAAGCTATGATCCAATGGGTTATGGTGATCCATGGGCAACCAATATCAAATGGTTTAATGTGATGACCAAGTAAAGTTGGGGTGAACAATTATTGGATAAGTGTTGTGGTTAGCAAGTAAACTTGGTAAGTAAGTAATGAATAGTAAGGAGGTTAGCTTAAGGAGGTGGGATGACCTAAAGACCAAATTACCCTAACTTTAGCAATCCTATAAATAAGAAGCTTGGATTCATTATTTGCTTGTTCAAATTTAATCCAAAAACATTCCTTTACAAAGCAACTTAAGGTTAGAGAGAATAAGCACTTATAAGCTAAACTTCCATATTTATTCCAAGAAGAAGAAGAACTAGTTCATCAAGGGTAAGACTCTTGTCCTATATTCTTTCATCTCTTCTATGATAGCTTGATAGTGAAGTGCTGGTCTTGTATGCTAAGAAATCATAAGAAGGGATAAGCTAATGACTTAAGTATTAATGAGCTGGGAATAAGCACTTTGTTCATGAATAAGCTATGAACTAAGGAAGAACTTGTAATACGTGTAACATGTTTACATAAATGAATTTGGTATGATAAAAGTATGTAAGAATGATGGTTAAAAGACTTAAACTACCATAAGCCGTGTGAAGCAAAGTTATATGTAGTTTATACCTTAATAAGCTATAAGCTCATGAAGAATAAGCCATAATTTATCATGAAAATAAGTTGATGTAATACGTAAGTTAAGATGTTAATATGATGGATATAATCCATTTTAAATGATAATCAAATCATAAGTAACGAAGCTATGCCAGAATTTTCACAATTGGACGATAATCGTCGAATTCGTGAAATTCTCGGATTAGAGGTTGAATTTTGATATTGAGCTTGGAAACATTGGTTTTCGATAGGAACAAGTCTTATTTGGCATTATAGAGTTGTGGACCCAAAAATGACCGAATTCTGACTTAGAACGAAAAAACGAGCATTGAACGTTCACGAACGTTTATCGTTTTCATTAAAAATGAACCAATAGGTGAATTTTGAGTAAACGAAGTCAAAAATATAAAATTATTACATAAACACATAGAGTATGAGATTTGTGAGGTAATGGGTTTTGAACGAGCCAATTCAGACTTAAAATGATCAAATTAGGAGTCCGGGAAGTTCGCAAAGTAGAAAAACTGTCATTTCTATCTGGTGCACAGAGCTGGCGCTGCGACGCCAGTCCAAGGTCAAATAGTGGCGCTGCAGCGCCGGATACAGTTCCATGACCTACTGATGTTTCGCACCGCAGCGTGGCATAATGAACTAGGACTCGCATCACAGTCATGCCGAGGCGGATCCCGACCACGCTAACTAACTCACGTCGCGGCCAAATTTCCCTAGGGTTTTATATAGTAGAGAAAGGTTTCCAATATAAAAAGAAAGGTAGATGTTTAATGATGAAGTACAAATTTAATTGGCTTAATGTAACATTGTTTGAAATGTCATAAACCTTAAATATGATAACTAAAGGTTGATGATAACATACTCAAATGTGAATGTAAACTATAATGGCAAGCCGAAACCAATAGTAACAAATCTAAGTCATGATTAGATTGAGAAGAAGGGTAAGATATAGTGGTACACATACTTGATTATATATGACCTAATTTGGTATGTTATGTGATCATGTATTGTAGAGACTTTAAAGACTCAAATAGAAAGTAATTGTATAGTAGCAGATGTTGAAGGCAAGTATTCTAACCCTTGTCTATGTTCAATCTAGACAAGATTTGTGGTTCATGTATTTTTACGCATGAATTGTTATATAATGAAGTCAAAGCCAATTCTTTTGGCTAGACTTAAGATGTTTGGATTTCGTAGAATCTATTGATGTATGGTTAATGTTTTACCAAGCTATATTGGTGTGGTTTTCAAACGAATACTGAGTATGCTAAAAATGTTTTGTCATCAAACAACATGCACGTGAGGTTGCCACAACTTAAACGTACATATGTTTAATGAATGTAGTGTTGATCAACATAGAGTACTATAGGTTGATCACCTAGACGTGATCGTAAGAAATGTCGGACTTACGGACTTAGTGCCGGGATGTCCTTTTCAAAGAAAGTATGAAATGCTCAAGGTCTTGGACCGGAATTGATGTTTTACTGAATATTATCATTATAAAATGTTTTAAAGAAAAGAGAAGTGCTATTTTGAATTATCAATAATTCTTTATAACTATTGTTCGGTTATTGAAGATATATGGTTTGTATGATTCAAGCATATTATAAATGGAATTGTTGTACTTGTTGAGCTAGTTATGCTCACTCTTGCTTGAACCATATGAATGCAGCTAAGACCGAACGGACCAAAGGATCCTCTAAGGATAAAGGAAAGGCTAAGGCAGATCGCTAAGCTAGCTATGTAATAGTTTAGGTTTAGTATTGTAATATATTTGATATTATGACAAGAACAAATGTAATGGTTATAAAGAACCTGGGGAATGTAAATGTTACTTTGAATATATATAGAAGACATATTCGTTCTTTTGAGGTTTTTCAATTGAATGTATGTGTGAATAGAAGTACCGTGTAGCACCATGTGTCGGGTTAGAAGATACCCGGATTTGGGGGCATCACAAATATTGATACTTGTTCAAAACTTGTTGAGCTTTCTGTATCTCATCCTTGCAAATATTTTTCATTTGCAGATAGAAATCATGTATCCGACAGCTTCAGTATTTGTGGATAGAAAGGCTTAAGACATGATTATTCTTTTTGAGGACCATAATGTAATAGTTAACTACATTTTGAATATTTGTAATTATATATTGAGTTGTGTAATGTATTATTAGTTTCTAGTGTTTAGTTATAAGTTTCTAAAGGCATTAAAAAAGAGTAAAGTATCGACATGAACTATACATCTGAATGATAGTATTAACAGACATTGGGATTTCTCTAAAGCACTGAGGTAGCGCTTCTCAGTTCCAAGAACCCTGCCATTAATACTATGAATGTTAGATAGATAGAAATTATTTATATGGAAGAAATATACGTAAGATACTAAACCTTTACATCCAAGTGAGGGTACTCAAGTACAATAATTATTTTGACAAGAACTACTATCTTCTATGAGTACTGTGAATCTTGGATTTATAGGAATTATTATCTTATGGAATATTTACGTGAGCACCAAATCTACTACAGAAAATGTAGAGATTTTGGGGGCGTCACAATGTATGTGTTTGCATATCGTTTTGACGAACGAGGTAGGTTTTAGTCTCTTTTTCGACTATTTTTCTAAGTTTTGGCAAGTTAGGCAAACATGATGATAACTCGGCCTCTGTATATCAAAATTGAGTCTTGTAAGTTGTAATGCGTGCCTAATACCTATGTGGTGCTATAGATGTATTTGTGTGTTATTTCGACAACCGAGGCGGGTTTTGGTCTCTTTTGACTATTTTTCTAAGTTTTGGCAAAGGAAGTAAACGGGCTGATAACTCGGCCTCTGTATATCAGAATCGAGTCCCGTAAGTTGTAACACGTGCCTAATACTTATGTAGTGCTATGTATGTGATTGCGTGTCATTTCGACGACCGAGACGGGTTTTGGTCTCTTTTTTGATTATTTTTCTAAGTTTTGGCAAAGTAAGCAAACAAGCTAATAACTCGGCCTCCGTATATAAGAATCCAGACCCATAAGTAGTAACGTGTTCCTAATACCTATGCAGAGCTATGTTTCTGTTTGCGTGTCGTCTCGACGACCGAGGCGTGTTTTGGTCTATTTTTTGACTATTTTTCTAAGTTTAGGCAAGTTAGGCAAACGAGCTGATAACTCGGCATCCGTATATCATAATCGAGTCCCGTAAGTTATAACGCACGCCTAATACCTATGCAGTGCTATGTATGTGTTTGCGTGTTATTTCAACGACCGATGCGGGTTTTGGTCTCTTTTTTGATTATTTTTCTAAGTTTTGGCAGTTGGCAAACCGACTGGTAATTCGACATCGGTATATTGAAATTGATTCCCTTAAGTCGTAATGTGTGCCTAATACCTATTCGGTGCTATGTATGTGTTTGTGTGTCATTTCGACGACCGAGGCGGGTTTTGATCTCTTTTTTGATTATTTTTCTAAGTTTTGGCAAAGTAAGCAAACAAGATGATAACTCGGCCTCCGTATATCAGAATCGAGTCCCATAAGTTGTAACATGTGCCTAATACCTATGCGGTGCTATGTATCTATTTGCGTGTCATTTCGATGACCGAGGTGAGTTTTGGTCTCTTTTTCGACTATTTTTCTATTTTTTGGCAAGTTAGGCAAACGGGTTGATAACTCGGCCTCCGTATATCATAATCAAGTCCCATAAGTTGTAACATGTTCCTAATAACTATGCGGTGCTATATATGTGTTTGCGTGTTATTTCGACGACCGAGGCGGGTTTTGGTCTCTTTTTTGACTATTTTTCTAAATTTAGTTAAGTTAGGCAAACGAGCTGATAACTCGGCCTTCGTATGTCAGAATCGAGTCCCGTAAGCTGTAATAAGTGCCTAATACCTATGCAGTGCTATGTATGTGTTTGTGTGTTGTTTCGACGACCGAGGTTTATTTTGGTCACTTTTTCAATTATTTTTCAAAGTTTTGGCAAAATAAGCAAACATGCTAATAATTCGACATCCGTATATCGGAATTGAGTCTCATAAGTTTTAAACCATTCCTAATACCTATGAAGTTCTATATATGTGTTTGCGTGTCATTTCGAAGATCGAGACGGGTTTTGGTCTCTTTTTAGACTACTTTTCTATGTTTTGACAAGTTAGGCAAACGGACTGATAACTCGGCCTCTGTATATCGGAATCTAGTCCTGTAAGTTTTAATGCGTGCCTTATACCTATGCGGTGCTATATATGTGTTTGCATGTCGTTTCGGCGACCAAGGCGGGTTTTGGCCTCTTTTTCGACTATTTTTCTTAGTTTTGGCAAGTTAGGCAAACGGGCTAATAACTCGACCTCCGTATATCGAAATCAAGTCCCGTAAGTTGTAATGTGAGCCTAATACCTATGCGGTGCTATGTATGTGTTTTCATGCTATTTCAACGATTGAGACTGGTTTTGGTCTCTTTTTCGACTATTTTTCTAAGTTTTGACAAAGTAAGCAAACAGGCTGATAACTCAGCCTCCGTATATCGGAATCGAGTCACGTAAGTTGTAACGTGTGCCTAATACCTATACGGTGCTATGTATGTATTTGCATATTGTTTTGACGATCGATGAGGGTTTTGGTTGTATGGTTTTATGAAAATTATAGTAGCAATCAAGTTGTAAAATTAGCGAAAGCAAAATAAAATCATATTTTAAAATTTTTCACAAACCAATTATCCGGATCATCCTTTATACATATTATTAATTAAAATGAAAAACAAGAAGTTATGGAATCATACCCTTATAGATACTTTCTTCCACAAGTACGAGTTCAACTAGTACTTCTCCGCGATCTTTTTGAATCTCCTGGTAGATTCCTTCTTTTGATCAATGTTAGCCACCCAAGTGTATGTTCTCTACAGGTGATCCACCAAGGAAGAAGAATTTTCAAGAAGAAGGGTGTATTGGTTCAAACCCTAGTTTTTCCTATCTCTATAGAAAAAGGGGGCGTACTCTCCAACTATTGGAAGCACGTATCTTTTTGATATCTGATATAAGACTCTTTATTTAAAGATATCAGGTAACCCTATTTAATATAATAAGGTATTATTTATTTAATTAAACTCATTTAATTAAATAGGCTCCCTAATCTAATTAGGGATAATTAATTAAACTCTTTTAATTAATTTTGCCTCCTAATCATATTAGAAATAAATGAGAGTACTTATATTAAATTAATTCCTAAATTCTTTTAAAAATTAAAATAATAATAATTATAATAATATTAATAAGACTCTTCTCATTAATTTATATTTAATATTTTAAAAATATTAAATAATAAATATTAAGCTATTTAATTTATTCTATCACCACAATTAAATTAAATATACTTAACATATTATTACGATTATGCTATTAACTTCTTAAATAATTATTTTTGCTTTTATTGTGTGACCCTTTAGGTTCTCCATATTAAACCTAGGTTGTGAATAAATTAATTAGAACAATTCTAATCTTATTTAAATAAATAAATTAAACTATTAATTTATTTAAATAAAAAATATTTATTCTATAATAGGGATAAGCCTCCCCAAAAGGATCAACGACTTTTTCGTATAATATAGATTTCAACATTAATCATAAAAGAACCTTTGAGTAAATAGTTATCGTACAATTCAATCTTTCCACCATACAATGTCCCAATTAAATATAAGACATAAAATTACTGTCAAGTTTTATTTTATTTAATTATATGTATTTCGATTCCTAAATGTACAACTCCTAATGAATGCAAATTAGAAACTACTTTCTAATTTCATTCCACCTTGGCCAAGGATTCCTGGGTTGTCATTTATCGAATATCATAGGACATTTCTCTTCTTTTACTAGAAATGGTAGATTCTTTATTGATCATTCATTATCTCCATATATAACTTATTACACCCAAACATACACTTTGATATACTCTAAGAGTCTTACGAAATAAGTCAAAGTGTAATTCATTATATATAAGATACTATGATGCTCACAAGTCTAAGGATCATTTGTACTACTATCACTACAGGAATTCCTATTGACATGCAAGTAAAACTCCATTAGGTATTCCTTAGCGAGTCATGTTCAGTGAACTTATTCTCTAATAAGCACCTACATACTTGCTTTAGCGTCTCCACACAAATGATTATGAGATCAATTATTCTAATCCAATGACCAAACAACGTATGTACCAATCTTTCCGGATTCACTAATCCACTTTTTAGTAATCCATTGATTGAGAACATTTTAGTTTTAAGCTATCTAAGAATTTAGATCTCATTAGCATGATCTCATCATGATTCTAAAAGCATTGCTTAAAACTATGGGTTTATCACATATTATTAAAACTGCACCATGTAGATAATTAAATGCCTTTAATAAATAATTCTTTTATTAATAAATAAATAAGATTCATTACAAAGTATATGCTTTATCATCATATATGATTAGCTTGTATGCATATTACCTTCAATCTCCCACTTGCACTAAAGCTAATCGCTGTGGTATCTCATACCCATCTTCTCTAAGTGACGATCGAACTGTTGTGCAATAGCTCCGATGTTGTCATAGAATAAAGGTACTGGTCCTCTAATGCTAGGGAGCACATCAAGTTCGGTTATAAACTTCTTCATCCAAATTTCCCCCTTTACATCTTCACTTGCAGCTATGTACTCTGCCTCTGTCACTGAATCAACAATTGTTTGAACACTTCCAACTCATTGTGCCACCGTTTAAGGTAAACACATACCCCGAAATGGATTTACTGTCATCTTGGTCCGTTTTAACACTTGAGTCTGTAAAGCTCTCTAGTTTCAATTCAGACCCACCGTAGATAAGAAACACATCATTAGTTCTTCTTAAGTACTTAAGATATTTTCCACTGCCTTTCACTGTTTTTCTCTTGGATTCGACTGATATCTGCTTATTACATTAAGTGTACGAGCGACATTCAGTCTAGTATATATCATACCGTACATGATAGATCCTATTGTTGAAGCATAAGGAATCTTACTCATACGGTTTCTCTCCTCATATGTCTTTGGGACCTGTTTCTTGGAGAGATATATTCTATGGCTCATCGGCATGAGACCTCTTTTGGAATCTTCCATGCTAAACCTATTTAGCATCGAGTCAATGTACGTTCCTTGGGATAAACCAAGCATCCTTTTAGATCTATCTCTATAGATCTTTATCCCTAAAATATAGGATGCTTCTCCCAAGTCCTTTATAGAGAAATGTTTAGATAACCAGATTTTAATTGATTATAGCATAGGAATATCATTCCCTATCAGTAATATATCATCAATATATAATACAAGGAATGAAACAGCGCTCCCACTAACCTTCTTGTACACACATGGTTCATCCTCATTTTTGATAAAATCAAACTCTTTGATTGTCTCATCAAAATGGATGTTCCACATAAGAGAAGCTTACTTTAATCCATAAATGGATCGTTGTAGCTTACAAACTTGATTTGTTCCAAACTTTGAAACAAATCCCTCTGGCTGTGTCATATACACATCCTCCTCAAGTTTCCGTTTGAGGAAGGCCGTTTTCATGTCCATCTGCCTGATTTCGTAGTCATGGTAAGCTGCAATCGCAAAAAAAAATCTAAATGGACTTGAGCATTGCTACTGGTGAGGAGGTTTCATCATAGTCAACTCCTTGTCTTTGTTTGAAACCTTTTCCGACCAGTCGGGCTTTATAGGTCTCTACCTTGTCGTCTGCTCCAGTCTTTCTTTTAAAGACCCATTTACACCCAATAGGTTTAATGCCTTCAGGTGGTGAAACCAAAGTCCATACTTGGTTTTCATACATGGAGTCCATTTCGAATTTCATGGCTTCTTGCCACTTCTTCAAGTCATTACTACTCATAGCCTGTTCGTAATTCAATGGATCATCATCATCTTTAATGCGCACCTCATTGTCATCTTTTATGACAAATCCATACCTATCAGGTATCTTCGGTACTCTTCCAGATTTACGAATATGGTGTTGTACAGAAGATATCTCTACTTGGACAGGTTCATCCATTTGATCCGTAGTGGTTTGTGGTTCTTGAATTTCTTCAAGATATATTTTCCTCCCACTGGCCCCTTCAAGGATAAACTCCTTTTCCAAGAAGGCAGCATGTTTGGCAATAAACACCTTTTGTTCAGTAGGATTGTAGAAATAATATCCTAAACTTTCTTTAGAATATCCCACAAAAGTATACTTATCAGATCTTTTCCCAAGCATCTCATTCTGAAACCTTTACACATAAGCTGGACATCCCCAAAACTTAATATGCTTAAGACTAGGTCTCCTCCCTGTCCACATCTCATATAGAGTGTTAGGGACGGAATTTGAGGGAACCTTATTTAGTAGATATGTAGCTGGTTCTAGGGCATATCCACATAATGACACTGAAAGATCGATAAAACTCATCATGGAACGAACCATGTCCAACATTGTTCAATTTCTCCTTTCAGATAAACCATTCAGCTGTGACATCTCTGGTGGATTCCATTATAAAATTATACCATTTTCTTTGAGATAATTGAGAAACTCACTGCTTAAGTATTCACCACCTCGATCTGATCGAAGAATCTTAACAGTTTTGCCAGTTTGTTTCTCTACTTCACTTCTGAACTCTTTAAACTTTTTAAATGATTCAGATTTGTATTTCATTAAATACACATATCAAAATCTTGAGTGATCGTCAGTGAATGTAATAAAATAAGAATACCCTCCTCGTGCATTCGTTGTCATAGGTCCACACACATCTGTGTGTACCAATGCTAACAACTCTATAATTCTTTCTTCTTTTCCATTAAAAGGAGATTTAGTCATTTTTTCCATGAGACAAGATTCACAAGTTGGATATGATTCATAATCTGATAGCTTTAGGAGCCCATCTTTATGCAACTTGGATAATCTTGTTTCATTAATATGACCAAGTCTATAGTTCCACATATAGGTATAATTGACATCATCTCTTTTCCTTTTCTTAGTTTATTCAATTTGAAGTAAATTTTCATGCAAGTCAAGAATGTAAAGTCCATTTCGTAAATTACCAACACCATATAAAACATTATTATTATAAATAGAACAACTGTTGTTCTTTATTATAATTTCAAAACCATCCATATCTAATACATAAATTGAAATAATGTTTCTAATGATATTCGGAACAAGATAACAATTATTTAAATTAATGAACTTGCCCGTAGGAAGTGCTAAACAATAAGTCCCTACAGCTAATGCAACAACCTTTGCTTCATTTCCTCCTCGTAGGACGACCTCATCCTTGGTTAGCTTTCTACTTCTGACCAGTCCCTGCATATTATTACATATGTGAGAACCACAACCGGTATCCAATACCTAAGTAGAAGATTGACTTTCAGAAAAATTAATTTCAATCATAAACAAATCTTGATTAGGATTCGAAGCTTCTCCAAGCTTCTGCTGCTTTTTTTTCGTAAGATAATCCTTGCAGTTCCTCTTCTAGTGACCCGGCTTGTTGCAATGGAAGAAAATTCCTTTGCTAGCTGGATCAGGTTTCTTTTAATCATTCACTTTCGCCTTTCTCTTAACCTTCTTGGATTTCTTCTTTTGAGAAGATACCTTGGGCCTCTTCCTTTTCTTGGAAGAATCATCCACCATTAAGACATGGTCCTTCTTGGATAGTAAGTGACCTTCAGTAACTTTCAACATGTTAAGTAATTCAGGGAAGCTGACATCTAACTTATTCATGTGAAAATTCACAACAAATTATGAGAAGGTGTCCGGGAGTGTCTGCAAAACTAAATCTTCACTCAACTCCCCATCCATGACGAACCCAAGCTGTCCAAGATGTTCAATCAGATTGATCATCTTTAAGACATGAGTCTCAACAGTAGTACCTTCGGTCATCCGAGATCGAAAGAGCTCCTTCGATATTTCATATCTAGTAGCCCTACTTTGCTCCCCATACAGCTCTTGCAGGTGCAATAGCATAGTAGGAGCATCCATGGTTTCATCCTGACGGTGAAGCTCGTTACTCATGGATGCGAGCATGATGCATTGAGCCATAGATGCATCATCTTGCCACTGTTTAAAGTAGCAATCTCTTCCTCAGAGGTTGTCTCTGCAACTTTTACAGGTACAAGCGAATTTAGGACATAAGAAATCTTTTCAGCAGTGCGAACAATTCTCAGATTCCTTAACCAGTCCGTGTAATTCGGTCCGGTTAGTTTGTTAGCATTGAGTATGCTACGTAGTGAAATTAGTGAATGTGACATTTTTCAAAATTTTGTATGTAAAAGACAATATTTTAGCAAATATTCATTTATTAATTTATTTTATCAAAATAAATTAGGTTTTATTTTATATTAGTATCTCCCACTATTTTCTTCAAACAATATTACCCTCATCAATATAGTTCGACAATAACTAATTAAAGAGTTGCTAGTGAGAATAAGGATCCCATTTCAAATTTATATAACCTTGTGTGTACACAACAATATATATATATATATAGGTAGACAACTCTTATCAATTACATTATCATGTAACTACGTATATTTTGCCTCTTAAATTATAATGGTCAAGTGTGTGACATCCGAACTAAGATGATTTAAGTTAAGTCATACCCAGCATTTCTATATAAGTGAAGAGAAAAATACAGTCCTTTTGTGTGCACAACAAAGTGGTAATGTTCAATTCCTTGTAAACATCATATGTAATAAAAACATCTCAAATATTTAATAATCGCCTTGTGTGTGCACAACAAACTTATATTAAATATTCAATGCTCTATTATTTTTATCATGCTAGAAGGCGACGCTCGATATTCCAAATATCTTTGAACGTTACAACCTAATATAATTTCATTGAGGGGTTTGTTATTATTTGTGTCATCTTATTTAGCGCGCATGCGTACACACACACACACACACACACACACACACACACACATATATATATATATATATATATAATACTAGCATGCATATATAGAATATTATATTCTACCCGAATTGATTATGCAGTTTTATTGTAGTTTGGTTCACTAGAACCACCAAGTGAACCAAAAGGTCAAACCCTAGGGTGTAAGAATAAATTTGCCCATTAAATGATATCAATATATATTGAATGCTTATTATTAATGAGATAAATTTATTTATTGATGGATTATATATAGATGTGTATGATAATAAATGGAATTGATTATGGACTATTGACCAATCCGATTGGATTTTATTCTAGTTAGATGCATGAATGTATGAATTTTATTAAATGGGGTCTGCGTATCTCGTCTTCTCTAATTTTTTCTTAATGTTAATTCTAACTCCCTCCTATGTACTTCCCCTTGACTACTGATCAATGCTTCTATTTATTTTAAATAGTTTTGTAATAGGAATAGTTAGAATTAATTTTGAGGAATTGGAAATCAAAGAGCAAGGAGCGCTTGAAGACCCGTTGGTAATGGAGCCCGGGTTTAAATGTAATAGTTATATTAAAATTTAATTCTCGCACCCTAGGTTTGACCTCTTGGCTCACTTGGTGGCTCTAGTGAACCAAACTAGAATAAAAGTTAATAACCAATCCAGGTAGAATATAGTATTTTATATGTGCATGCTTATACAATATATATATATATATATATATATATATATATATATATATATTATGCAAACATGCTTCGCATATTAATTAATATGTCGCGTATTTTATATATATATATGTGCATGCGCGCTAAATAAGATGAGACAAATAATAACAAACCCCTCAAAGATTTTATATTAATTCCTAAGCGTTTAAAGATATTTGAAATATCGAACGTCGCCTTCTAGCATGATAAAAATAATAGAGTATCAATTAATTATTATAAGTTTGTTGTGTCACCGCAAGGCTTCTCTTAATTATTTGAGATGTTAATTTTATCACATTTGATGCTTATAAAAAAAATTGAACAATGTTGTTTTGTTGTGTCACCAAAAGGACAATATTTTTCTTTTTTGAATATATGGAGTGCTAGGTTGGACTGAACTTGAATAATTTTGATTCGGATGTGCCACCACTTGATCAAAATAATCTAAGAGGCAAAATACAAGAAGTTGCATAGTTGATGTAATTGACAAGAATTGTCTACCTATTTATTTATATATAGTTTGTTGTGTCACCACAAGGCTATATACATTTGAAATAAGATCTTTATTCTCACTAGCAAATTTTTAATTAGATTTTGCCGAACTATATAAGTGAGGCTAATATAGTTTGATGAAAATAGTGGGAGATACCAATTTAAAATAAGACCTAATTTATTTTGGTAATTAATAAAAGAATGTATGCTAAAATGTTGTTAATTACAAATTTATTTACATAATTTTACAATGTCTAAATTACTATCATTGCGAAGCATATTAGATGCTATTTAACCAAACCAAATTAAACGGATTGGTTAAGGAAATTGAGAATAATTCTCACGGCTGAAAAGCTATCTTATGTCCTTAAGACGCCTATCCCTGCAATGGTTGCAGACAATGCCTCTGAGGAAGAAATTGCTATTTTTAGAAAGTGGTAAGATGATGCATGTCGACGTCGGGATTTTTAGATGTCCCTTTTCGTTACTTGTTCTTTGGTGTTCTCATTGTTATGTGAGATTTGTTTGAAAAACAAGTGAAAATGGTCCGACATATGTAATGTCGACGATTTGACTTTAAGAGTCGCCAGTTGGTGTTTTTAACTGGTTGCACCAACGCAACCGAAAAAGGTTTGCACATTGACCCAGTGATGTGACACTGCTAAACGGGTCTGTGAAACTGAGATTCATTTGGCTTCGGAGGCTTGATTATGCAGAGGGAAGGTGTTAGGCACCCCCCGACATCCGTGTTGCCACGGTGACCGCCACTTTTCAAAGAAACTGTTATATGAATGTGTGTGTATGTGTGTGTGTGTCAATGTGCAATTATTTGAAAGTTGTGCGAGGCCTCATTCGCACCTATATACAAAGGGTTTGAATTTTATGAAAAAAATCAGTTTTAAACAAAATATAGCAATGAATTTTTGTAAAAGAGGTTTTTCAAACCCTGTGCTCAATAGGATTAAGACATTTTCATACTTCCATTTTATTATTAAATGTTCGACTTGTTTGCTTTTATTTTTGAGATGCGAGGCATCTTCGAGAAAATAATATACAACAGTGCCGAACTCCTTATGGGCATGATGACCATCCAAGGAAATTCGACACCGTTAGTTAGTAATGTACAAGCAAAGTTACAAATTGAAAATGTCCATCACGGAATCAAATCTAGATTCAATGAGATCAATCATGATCACATGATTCCTAGGCTCACATGATCCCATGAGCTTTATGAAAAGCAATAAGTAGTTACATATATAAAAGCTATAAATATACTTATATACGATATGATCAACCACCACGAAGCAACTCCATCCTGGGATCGAAAATGTAAATATATAAAAGCGGTAATATATATATATATATATATATATATATATATATATATATATATATATATATATGGACATGATCAACCACCACGAAAGCAACTCCATGGGGATCGAGAAAAGTAAATAAAGCGAAGAATGCGATCAACCGCCACGAAGTAAACTCTAAAGTGACTAAATGTAAATAAAAGCGGTAAAAGGCCTCGACGTAAACTCTAGGCCCAGACAGATATATATATATATATATATATATATATATATATATATATATATCCTAGGTCGTTTATTGCTTTTATATATATATATATATATATATATATATATATATATATATATATATATAAAGCAAGTAAACGTTCTAGACATAAGTCTAGGCTCAATCGAGGCATAACTCGATAATGTTAGTCCATATATAAATATATACACTCAGCTCCCGCTAGTAAATGTATAGCTATATGTGAGCTAATAGTTGTTTAAAAAGAGCAAGCACTCAATATGGGGTGTGTACAGAACAAATTTGACAGGGCTTCCTCGCCTTTTTTCTTTTTAAAATGGCTACCCCAAGCCCTCTATTTATAGATGCACCTGCGGCTTCCTGAGCTGCCCAGGGTTCTGCAGGTCCTATCGTCTCGAAGTACGTGCACTCGTGCACTGTAATGTCCGCTCGAACTTGTAAAACTTCAATCTGAGCATCCGAACGAGGTATATAAGACCTTCTTCGAACTGCTTGTGTTGAGAGTTACGCAATGACATGGATTAGAGGTTGTACGAAGTCAGGAAGAGGGGACCATGCCCATGGTCTTCAAGCTTCAAATTCTATCCGGTGTACTGCAACGCGTAATAGTCACTCGAGATTGGAACTCCTTGATTCTTGTAGGATATTGTTGTTTGTATGTATGTATGTATGAAGTGTTGAGACGACGCACAGGTGTTGAGGTAGCAAGATGACGTTTGACTCCTTACCGGGGTTATCTCCAATTTGAGTTGAAAGCAGACGTTTCTCAGGGTTACATTTGAGATTGGACTGCTGCAAGTGTTTGAATGCCACAATGTCATCTGTGAGTGTGCCTGTCCGCCCGGTGTTAGCTCAGGGTCTGAGGTTTGAGTGCCTCGGTAGGAGGTCTGATTGAAGCTGATCGCATGCATTTGAAACAAGCATTTTCGGAGTTATCGCTGGAACTGCAACAGCATTCCTTGGGATTATTACTAAGGATGAAACTCGGGGTTATCTCCGAGGTTGGAAATGAGATTCCCGGTGTGTGTTTCGGGGTTGGAAATGATACTTCCGGTGTGTGTTCCGGGGTTGAGACTGAACTTCCAGTGGTATCCGGAATGGATGTGAGCTATCTTCCAGGGTTATCTCCGAAAGACGATTCTGCCCTCCTGCAATGGTAGTAACAGGTGTGCAGAAAATTTTGAGTGTCTACAATGCACAGTTGGCTCAATGCATCATGCTCCCATTCATGAGTAACGAGCTTCAGCGTCAGCATGAAACTACAGATGTTCCTACTATACTCCTGCACGTCAAGTAGTTGATGGTCAGGAAAGTAGGACTAATAGATATCAGATGTCTAAGGAGCTCTTCCGATCTAGAATGACCAACGACACTACAGTACAGACACATGTCCTAAACATGACAATTTAATTGAACAATTAGGATAACAGGTTTTGTCATGAATGGAGAGTTGAGCCAAGATTTGATCTTACAGTTACTCCTGGACTCCTTCTCACAATTGTTGTGAATTTTTCATATGAACAAGCTAGATATCAGCTTCGCCGATTTGTTTAACATGTTGAAAAATGTTGAGAGTCACTTTCCAACCAAGAAAGACCAAGTCTTACTGGTAGGGGTTAAATGATCTTCTAAAAAGAAGAACAATTCTAAGAAGGTAAATAGAAAAGGCAAAAACAAAGGATAATAACAACAAAACTGATACGGATAGCAAAGGAGTTTGCTTTCACTGAAATAAGCCTGAACACTGGAAAAAAACTGCAAGAAGCATCTTGCAGAGGCTAACCATAAGAAGCTTAGTGAAGTTTTAGTTACAAATATAGTTTTTATTCATGATTGAAATAAATTTTTCTTTAAGTCAAGGTTCTACTTGGGTATTGGATACCGACTTTGATTATCATAAATATAGATTTATGAAGGGACCAAGCAGAAGTAGAAAGCTAAATAAAGATAAGTAATCCTATGTGTGAGAAATGAAGCAAAGGTTGCTGCATTAGCCATATGAACTTATAGTTTAGCAATGCCTACGGGCAAATCTATTAAGTCAATAAGTTGTTATTGTATTCCAGTACTTGTTAGAAACATTATTTCTATTTTGTTTTTGGACAATGAAATCTTTGGTATTATATTTAAGAATAATTGTTGTTCTATTTATAATAATAATGTTTTGTATAGAGCTGGAATATTACTTAATGGATGTTATATACTTGACTTACGTGAAAAATTATTTTGCAAATTGAACAAACTAGTATAAGAAAAGGAGATGATCATTCCAAGAGTTGAATGTTTGTATTTGATGAAATACAAGCATGAATTATTTGAAAGGTTCAAAGAATTTAGAAGTGAAACAAATTAACAAAGTATTAGGATTCTTTGATCTGATCAAGGAATAAATACTTATGCAATAAGTTTCTAGATCATCTCAAATGGTTTTCTCATAATGGACGCCTCCTAATACGTAATAATTGATTGATGTATCTGAAAGGAAAAATCATACCTTGTTGGATATGGTGCGGTCCATAATAATTTTACCGACATTCCAATACCCTTCTGGGATAATGCCCTAGAAATGGCTACATATCTACGAAAAAGGTAACCACAAAATTCAACCCCAAGACTCCATAAGAGTTATAGACAGGGAGGATTCCTAATCTTAAGTATGTTAAGGTAAGGGGTTGTCCAACTTATGTGAAAAAGGTTTCAAAGGATAAGCTTGGGACAAGATTTGACAAGTACGGATTTGTTGGACATCCTAAAGTAAGTTTAGGTATATGTTCTATAATCCTACTTAGCAAAAAATGTTTGTTGCGAAACATGTTGCCTTCTAAGATAAATATGTTTATCATTGAAGGGGCTAGTGGGAGGATAATAGATCATGAAAAGTTCAAGAACCACAAATCACTATAAGCTAAATAAGAGGAACCTGTAGATAGACCTATTATACCACAACCGAATTGTAAATCTGGAATAGTTCCGAAGATACTTGGGAGGTATTGATTCATCATAGATGATGATGATGAGGTACACATCATAGTTGATGATGATCTAGTTACATACGATGAGGTAAGAGTTGTAGACACTCAGAGAAATGGATTGGAGCAATCTTCTCAAAAATAGAACATTCATTTTGATATGATAATCAAAAGAGTTTGATTTTATCAAAAATAAGAATGAACCTAATGTGTACAAAAGGTTTAGTGGGAGTGTTGTGATATTCCTAGTATTATATGTTGATATAATACGGGTAAGGAATGATATACCAATGCCAAAATTAGTAAAGATAAAGTTGTCTAAACATTCTTCCATGAATGATTTGGGAAGAGTATCGTTATCGGGGATACAAATCTATATAGATAGATTTAATAGGATACTCGACTTAAACCAAGGAACATAAATTCATTTGATGCTAAAGTTTTTTAACATGACAAACTCCAAGAGATGTCTCATATTGATGAGCCATGGAGTACTGTATCTCTCTTAATAGTCCCCATAGACTCCTGAAAAGAGAGATCATGTAAGACCCCAAATTTTATGAATAAAGATTTAATTTTTTCGAAATATTTTTTTCAAAATTATGGTGTGGATTTGAGATAATGTTATAGTTGTGGGTAATATTTAGAAATTTTGAAAAGTATGCAAGTGGTAATATAATATTCGATTGGTCGAGGAATATTCTTTTTGTCGGGGAATATCCGTACGATGTCATAATCATTGGTGGACCCCACAACAGAATTATTGTCGGAATGAGAAAACGATAGAAATATTTTTATGAAAATAACTGCGGAAGTTTTACTGTTAAAACTGTTGAACTACTCGGTAGTAAAAAAATGCGATGTCTGGCGTGGTTGCATAGTAGCACACGGTATTGATTATTGATGCTTACGTGAGAAGTCACTCAGTTTTACTCAATTATTGCTACAGTAATTGTTGCATCATATCTCTTATATTATTAATTCGATTATTGTCACAGTATCATCGGCATAATATGATATATTATTAAATCAATAATTTAGACGACAAAGTTATTCATATTATTAAATTGCAATATTTACAATATTTAGAAGTTCTGTCAAAGAGAGGTTTGGTCATCTAATTGCGCGCTAATAAGGAGAAATCCTTATCGGAAAGCCCACTCTTTCCTGGGAACGACCTGGTTGTTAAATATTGTGAGTTATAATATTAATGATGAATAAGTTCATGTTTGATTAAAGATGAAATTGATAGTTCCATTGTGTTGGGATTATTAGTATTAGTGGAAATCGACATCTATTCCGATGATAATTGATGTCTGAGGGTTATATTGATAAATCAGGTAATTAATCGGATAAATGAGCAATTAATTGCTACTAATTCACATGCTTATATAACTATTTGTTCACATGTGTGTACTATTGAGTCACATTCATTTACTATTAGGGGAGTTGGTGCAAGATTGATAATAATTGCATGACTAAGTTAAAAATGGAGATACAAATGAAGGTACTATACTGTAATTCGTATTTTCACATGTCTAGAACTATTGATTCACATGATTTACTATTGATTCACATGATTTACTATTAGGGGAGGTGGTGCAAGTTTGATAATACTTGCAGGACTGAATTAAAAATGAAAGAAAAGTTGAAGGTCACACTATAATATTTCTAGCCCCAAATCGTGCAATTATCGAAACTATATTTTCCTATAAATAGAAGCTCAATCTTCCTTCATTTCTCATCAATTCACTAAAGCTATAGAGCAATTATTATAGAGAGAAATTACAGAAAGAAAGAAGAAGAGAAGTCTGCTACCTCTCTATTCCAGTATCCAACTTTATTATAAGGTAAAGGGTATTATTTCTTTCGTATTCATGAAGAGAGCTTCTGTTATTCCATTCTTTATTATTATGTTGGAATAACTTGTCTATGCGAAGTACCACATACATGGTGAAATTCTTCTGTTATTCCATTCTTTATTATTCAGTTGGAATATCCTGTTTGTGCGGATTATGCTAGACCTGGTTCCATTCTTTATTATTCTGTTGGAATAACTTGTCTGTGCAGTCTATCGCATGCATGGTGAATTCTTTGTTATTCCATTCTTTATTATTCAGTTAGAATATCTTGTCAGCAATGCTTTGCTTACACGACTGGTTCCATTCTTTATTATTCATTAGAATATATCTTGTCATGCATTTGCCACGCATGACTGGGTTCCATTCTTTATTATTACATTCTCGAATAACTTTTCTGCATGCGGTCTATCGCATGCATGATGAATACTTCATTATTTCATTCTTTATTATTCTGTTGGAATAACCTGTCTATGTGGATTACCGCATGCATGGTGAATGATCCTTTGTATTCATATGAATAGTACTTTCATTAAAAAGGGGTTTCTGCCAGGGATAGTTTCGTAATTTTTCTGACCCTCAAAAATTCTGGAAATATTTGAAATGATAATTTGATGAGTTTTCTAGATTGTGTCCAAAAATGGCAAGTTTTGGATGTATAGATTAAGAGTTATGGATTTTATGGGAAAATACTATTTTAAAAATAAACCCTTATAACTCTTTGTGGATAACTCCAATATTGGTGAAACTTTTATTGGGAGTACATATATATAATAGGAGTATACCCTGTAAATTTCAGAATTTTTGGACAAAAGTATAATTTATGATAAATGTCTAAATATTCGGCAGTTTTGGCCATATGAAAAATAGTAAATGAATTTTAAAAATTCCGAGAAAAATATATGTTCAATATGGGACTATATATCTTGCTAAATCCCAGAAAAGAAATATTTTTGGGACTGATTTGGTATTTTTTATGAAAATGAACTAGTTATGAGTAAATGAATTAAATATGTTATGTGAAGTAACTAAATTGTAAAATAGGATTTTATGGCTTGGAAATCCTATATAGGGTATATACATATTTTTGATGAGGGATTTGATCATTGGTGATGAAATCTTATGAGTATGACATTTTTGAATGATTAAATACATTATTTGGTAAAGTGTAAACAATTGAAATAAATTATTTATAAGTTTAAGAAGTGATTAAAATATTGTTATAATATTAATAATATTAGATTATGAGTTTATTAAGTGGTTGATAATATTTGGATAAATTTAAAGTCTTTAATATTTATCCTTATTTTCGTTTGATTAATCCTTATATCATTGTCATCATCCTCATGCTTATATGGTGATGAAAGTTATCTTTGGCTTACGTGCAAAGATAGACTGTTGATTATTGAAGTGTATATCCTTGGCTTGTGTGCAAAGATGGACTGTTGATTATTGGTTTTATAGTTGTATATCTTTGGCTTACGTATAGAGATGGACTTGGTATGATTATGACCAGGGATCATTCGGTGTAATCATGACCTGTAATGTTATAAACGATGTGGTAAAAGTCCTCAATGGCCTGTAGTGCATTGATGGACAGTTTTTGGTATGATTATGACCAGGGATTATTTGGTATAGTAATGACCATTGATGATTTAATGAATATCCTTGGCCCGCAGTGCAGGGATGATTCGATGACGTGGTTTATTTATTTAGCTGAGTCTCAGCGATAAAAATTGATGAAAACATTTTAAATTATAGAAGATAGTAGATATCATGCTCTACTTGACTCTTTTAATGGATTGCTTATTTACATGTGATTAAACTTGATGTCTATTGTATTTTATCAGTTTAACATTGTTGAAGGCTAATGATAATTTATCCTGCATTATCTTAGTCATAATATTTCTTCTTGGGGCTAGTTGAGCTCACCCTTTTGCTTTCATTGTTCTCTTAAGAAATGAGAACGTAGCCGGAACTAGTCGGGGAACGGAGTGATGGTCCGAGATGGTGTCATAGTAATCCTCACTATTCTATAAAATAGTGTGATAATAAATGTAATGAGGACTCCATTGAGTGTGGATATTGTCTAGATGACAATATTTGTATTAAAACTCACAAAGATATGTTTTGTCGTATTTTACACGACAACATTGTATAATTAAGTTTTTATTTGTATTTTGTACCATGTATTTGGCGACTCAAGATGGGTGATGTATACCTATTTTGGGGGCGTCACAGATCACATAAGTGAAAATTATGTATATAATTAAATATACGAGACCTGATGTTGATCGGTTATATTTTGGAGAAGATCATTGTAAGACAATGAAAAATATCTTAAAGTACTTAACCGCCACTAAGGATGTGATTAAAATTTATGGTGGGTATAAATTAAAATTAGAGGGCTTAATAGACTCAAGTTTTTCAGACAGACCAAGACGACAGAAAATCCACTTTAAGGTAAAGAGTTACCTTGAATAGTGGTGCAGTGAATTAGAAAGGTTCCAAACAGCAAAGAGTTGCTGGTTTAGTGATAAAGACAAAATATATAGCTGTAAATGAAGCTCTAAGTTGATTGTTTGGATGAAAAGTTCATTATAAAACTAGGAATAGTTTCTAAGTCTCATCTTGGATCTAAACATGTGTTGTGACACTTTCACATGATTATAGGAATCATTGAAAGATGGGAAATCACTATAGAGATAGTGGACTCTCAAGAACAACATTACATATCCATTAACTGAAGCTTATCCAACAACAGGATAATCGTCACTTAGAGAAGAAGGGTATGAGATACCATGGCGAATGACTTTAGTGTAAGTGGGAGATTGAAAGTAGTATGCACAGAAGCCAATCATGTTTGATGATAAAGCATATACTTTGTAACAATCTTATTCATTTATTAATAAAAAAGTATTAATTTATTAAAGGCTTTTAATTATCTACACGCTACTGCTTTATAATATGTGATAAACCCATAGTTTTAAGCAATGCTTTTAGAATAATGATGATGATCATTCTAATGAGATTTAAATTCTTAAAAAGCTTAAAACTAAAATAGTTCTTAATCGTTGGATTACTAAATTGGGGATTAGTGAATCTAGATAGATTGGTACATACGTTGCTTGCTCATTGGATGAGGATGATTGATCTCATGATCATTTGTGTGGAGACACTAAAACAAGTATGTATGTGCTTATTAGAGAATAAGTTCACTGAATGTGGCTCGCTAAGGAATACCTAATGGAGTTTTACTTTCCTGTCAATAGAAATTTCTGTAGTGATAATAGTACAACTGATCCTTGGACTTGAGATCATCATAGTATCTTGTGTGTGATGAGTTATACTTTGACTTATTCCTTAAGACCCTTAGGGTATATCAAAGGGTATGCTTGGGTATAATAAGTTGTACATGGAGATAATGTATGATCAATAAAGAATCTACCACTTCTAGTAAAAGAAGAGAAATGTCCTATGTGATTCGATAAATGACAACACAGTACTCCTTGGCCAAGGCAGAATGAAATTAGAAAGGAGTTTCTAATTTACATTATTAGGAGTTGTGCATTTAAGAGTCAAAATACATATAATTAAATAAAATAAGACTTGACAGTAATTCCATGTCTTATATTTAATTGGGACATTGTATGGTGGACGGATTGAATTGTATGGTAACTATTTACTCAAAGGTTCTTTTATGATTAATGTTGAAATCTATATTATCTAGAAAGTCGTTGATCGCTAGGGAGGCTTATCCCTATTGTAGAATAAATATTATCTATTTAAATAAATTAATAGTTTAATTTATTTATTTAAATAAGATTAGAATTGTTCTAATTGATTTATTCACAATCGGTTTAATATGGAGAACCTAAAGGGTCACACCATAAAAGGAAGAATAATTATTTAAGAAGTTAATGGCATAATCATAATAATAAGTTAAGTATATTTAATTTAATCTATGGTGATAGAATAAATTAAATAACTTAATATTATTATTTAATATTTTGGAAATATTAAATTTAAATTAATAAGATGAGTCTTATTATTATTATTATTATTATTATTTAAATCCTAAAGGAGTTTGTGAATTAATTAATAAAAGTACTCTCAAATATCCTAATAGCATTAGGAGGCAAATTAAATAAAAGAGTTTAATTAATTATCCCTAATAAGATTAGGGAACTTAATTAATTAAAAGAATTTAATTAATTAAATAATACTCTATTTTCTAATTATATTAGAAGGGTTAACAGATATCTTTATAAGAAGAGTCTTATATCTGATATCAATAGACGTGATTCCAATTGTTGGAGAGTACACTCTTTTTCTATAAAGATAGAAAACTAGGGTTTAGCCAACCACCCTTCTTGAATATTTCTTCTTTCTTGGTGGATCACCTCTAGAGGCCAAACACTTGGGTGGCTAACGTTGATCAAAGGAAGGAACCAAACTCAGTGTTCAAGTTGAACGTGAAAAAATTGGAGGTGAACTTGTACCTGAGGAAGCTTGAATCTTCAAGGGTATGATTCTTGTTCTTTATCTTTTCGTTTAATTAATAATTGCACATAAAGGATGATTCGAGTATATGATTTGTAAAAATTTTAAAACTCCTTTTTCATGCTTCAGTTTATTTTGTGCAATTTGATTGCGTTCATGAATATTACAAATCTAATAGTACCAATCTATCCAGATTCATTAATCCCCTTTCTAGTAATCCATTGATTGAGAATATTTTAGTTTTAAGCTATCTAAGAATTTAGATCTCATTAGAATGATCTCATCATGATTCTAAAAACATTGCTTAAAACTATGAGTTTATCACATATTATTAAAATAACACCATGTAGATAATTAAATGCCTTTAATAAATAATTCTTTTATTAATAAATAAATAAGATTGATTATAAAGTATATGCTTTATCATCATATATGATATACTTGTATGCAAACTACTTTCAATCTCCCACTTGCACTAAATCCATTCGCCGTAAATTAAAAAGTAGATTCTAATTTGCATTTATTCTTAGTTGTGCATTTTGGAATCGAAATACATATAATTAAATAAAATAAGACTTGACAGTAATTCCATGTCTTATATTTAATTGGGATATTGCATGATGGAAGGATTGGATTGTACGGTAACTATTTACTCAAAGGTTGTTTTATGATTAATGTTGAAATCTATATTATATGGAAAGTCGTTGATCGCTAGGGAGGCTTATCCCTAATGTAGAATAAATATAATTTATTTAAATAAATTAATAGTTTAATTTATTTATTTAAATGAGATTAGAATTATTCTAATTGATTTATTCACAACCGGTTTAATATGGAGAACCTAAAGGGCCACACCATAAAAGTAAAAATAATTATTTAAGAAGTTAATGACACAATCGTAATAATATGTTAAGTATATTTAATTTAATCTATGGTGATAGAATAAATTAAATAGCTTAATATTATTATTTAATATTTTAGAAATATTAAATATAAGTTAATAAGAGGAGTCTTATTAATATTATTATAATAATTATTATTTTAATTTCTAAAAGAGTTTATGAATTAATTTAATATAAGTACTCTCATTTATTTCTAATAGGATTAGGAGGAAAAATTAGTTAAAGAGTTTAATTAATTATCCCTAATAAGATTAGGGAGCCCAATTAATTAAAGGAGTTTAATTAAATAAATAATACCTTATTTTAATTAAATAGGGTTACCTGATATCCTTATAAGAGGAGTCTTATATCAGATATCAAAGATACGTGATTCCAATAGTTGGAGAGTATGCCCCCTTTTTCTATAGAGATAGAAAAAAATAGGGTTTGAACCAATACACTGTTCTTCTTGAAAATTCTTCTTCCTTGGTGGATCACCTTTAGAGGTCATACACTTGGGTGGCTAACATTGATCAAAGGAAGGAATCTACCTGGAGATTCAAGGAGATTGCGGGGACGTAGGAGTTGAACTCGTACATGTGGAAGCTCGTATCTACAAGGGTATGATTCCATAAATTTTTGGTCTTCATTTTAATTAATAATATGCATAACGAATGATCCGGGTAATTGGTTTATGAAAAATTTTAAAATTTGATTTTTTTTTCTTCCGCTAATTTTGTAATTTGATTTCTTCTTTGATTTTCACAAAACCTTATATTTTGCTTGTCGTTTCGACGACCGAGGCGGGTTTTAGTCTCTTTTTGACTATTTTTCTAAGTTTTAGAAAGTTAGGCAAACGAGCTGATAACTCGGCCTCCGTATATCAGAATTGAGTACCGTAAGTTGTAACGCATGCCCAATACCTATGTAGTGCTATGTATGTGTTTGCGTGTCGTTTCGACGAACGAGGTGGGTTTTGGTCTCTTTTCGACTATTTTTCTATGTTTTGGCAAGTTAGGCAAATATGCTGATAACTCGGCCTTCGTATATCAGAATTGAGTGCCATAAGTTGTAATGCATGTCTAATACCTATGCAGTGCTATGTATATGTTTGTGTGTCATTTTGACGACCGAGACGAGTTTTGGTCTCTTTTTTATCTATTTTTCTAAGTTTAGGTAAGTTAGGAAAATGAGCTGTTTACTCAGCCTCCGTATATCAGAATTGAGTCTCGTAAGTTATAACACATGCCTACTACCTATACGGTGCTATGTATGTAGTTGTGTGTCATTTCGAGGACCGAGACAAGTTTTAGTCTCTTTTTGACTATTTTTCTAAGTTTTGGCAAAGTAGGAAAACTGGTTGATAACTCGGCCTCCGTATATCGGAAATGAGTCCCGTAAGCTGTAACTCATGCCTAATACCTATGCAGTGCTATGTACGTGTTTGCGTGTTATTTCGATGACCGAGGCATCTTTTGGTCTCTTTTTTGACTATTTTTTTAAGTTTTGACAAACTAGGAAAATGAGCTGATAACTCAGCCTCTGTATATCAAATTGAGTCCCGTAAGTTATAACGCATGCCTGATACCTATGCGGTGACATGTATGTGTTTTTGTGTCATTTCGACGACTGAGGCAGGTTTTTGTCTCTTTTTCGACTATTTTTCTAAGTTTTGGCAAGTTAGGCGAACGAGGTGATAACTCGGCCTCCGTATATCGAAATCGAGTCCTGTAAGTTATAACTCGTGCCTAATACCTATGCGGTGCTATGCATGTGTTTACGTGTCATTTTGACGATCGATGCGGGTTTTGGTCTCTTTTTCGACTATATTTCTAAATTTTAGCAAAGTAAGCAAAAGGGCTTATAACTCGGCCTCCGTATATCAGAATCGAGTCCTGTATGTGTTTGTGTATCATTTTGATGAACGAGGAGATTTTCGATCTCTTTTTGACTATTTTTTTAAGTTTTGGAAAGTTAGGCAAACGGGCTGATAACTCGGCCTCCGTATATCAAAATTGAGTCCCATAAGTTGTAATGCATGCTTAATACCTATGTAGTGCTATGTATGTGTTTGCGTGTCATTTTAACGACCGAGGCGCATTTTGGTATCTTTTTTGACTATTTTTCTAAGTTTACGCAAGTTAGGGAAACAAGCTGATAACTCGGCCTCCGTATATCGGAATCGAGTCTCATAAGTTATAATGCGTACCTAATACCTATGTGATGCAATGCATATGTTTGCGTGCTATTTCGATGACTGAGGCGGGTTTTGGTCTCGTTTTTAATTATTTTTCTAAGTTTTGGCAAAGTAGGCAAACTAGCTGATAATTCATGATCTCAGAATCTAATCGAGTCCTATAAGTTGTAATACGTGCCTAATACTTATGCACTGCTATATATGTGTTTGCATGTCATTTCGACGACCGAGGCGTGTTTTGGTCTCTTTTTTGACTATTTTTCTAAGTTTTGGCAAAGTAAGCAAACATGATGATAACTTGGTCTCCATTTATCAGAATCGATTCCCGTAAGTTGTAACGCGTGCCTAATACCTATGCGGTACTATGTATGTATTTACGGGTTGTTTCGATGACCGAGGCGACTTTTGGTCTCTTTTTTGACTATTTTTTTAAGTTTTGGCAAGTTAGGCAAACGGGCTGATAACTTAGCCTCCATATATCAAAATCGAGTCCCATAAGTTATAACGCGTGCCTAATACCTATGTGGTGCTATGTATGTGTCTGTGTGTTGTTTTGACGACCGAGGCTAGTTTTGGTCTCTTTGTTGACTATTTTTCTAAGTTTAGGCAAGTTAGGCAAATGAGCTGATAACTCGGCCTTCGTATATCAGAATCGAGTCTCCTAAGTTATAACGTGCACCTAATACCTATGCAGTGCAATGCATATGTTTGTGTGTTATTTCGACGACCGAGGCGGGTTTTGGTCTTGTTTTAAATTATTTTTCTATGTTTTGGCAAAGTAGGCAAACTAGCTGATAATTCAGTATCTGTATATCAGAATCGAGGCCCGTAAGTTGTAATACATGCCTACTACCTATGCGCTACTATGTATGTGTTTGCGTGTCATTTTGACGACCAAGGCGGGTTTTGGTTTCTTTTTTAACTATTTTTCTAAATTTTGGCAAAGTAAGCAAATAGGATGATAACTTGGTCTTCGTTTATTGGAATCAATTCCAGTAAGTTATAACACGTGCCTAATACCTATGCAGTGCTATGTATGTATTTGCGTGTTGTTTCGACGACCGAGGCGGGTTTTGGTCTCTTCTTCGACTATTTTTTTATGTTTTGGCAAGTTAGGCAAACAGGCTGATAACTCGGCCTCCACATATCAGAATCGAGTCCCATAAGTTGTAACATGTGGCTAATACCTATGTGGTGCTATGTATGTGTTTGTGTGTCATTTCGACGAACGAGGCTGATTTTGGTCTCTTTTTCGACTATTTTTCTAAGTTTAGGCAAGTTTGGCAAATGAGCTGATAACTCGACCTCCGTATATTGGAATCGAGTACTGTAAGTTGTAATGCGTACCTAATACCTATGAAATGCTATGTATGTGTTTGCGTGTTATTTCGACGACCGAAGCGGGTTTTGGTTTCTTTTTCGATTATTTTTCTATGTTTTGGCAAAGTAGGCAAACGGGCTAATAATTTGGCATCCGTATATCAGAATCAAGTCGCATAAGTTGTAATGCATGCCTAATACCTATGCTGTGTTATGTATGTGTTTACGTGTCATTTTGACGACCGAGGTGGGTTTTGGTCTCTTTTTTAACTATTTTTCTTAGTTTTGGCAAGTTAGGCAAACGGTGTGATAACCCAGCCTCCGTATATCGGAATTGAGTCCTGTAAGTTGTAACGCGTGCCTAATACCTATACATTACTATCTATGTGGTTGCTTGTCATTTTGACGACCGAGGCGGGTTGTGGTCTCTTTTTTAACTATTTTTCTAAATTTTGGCAAAGTAAGCAACCGGGTTGATAACTTGGTCTCCGTTTATCAGAATCGAGTCCAGTAAGTTGTAACGCGTGCCTAATACCTATGCAGTGCTACGTATGTGTTTGCATGTCGTTTCGACGACCGAGGCGGGTTTTGGTCTCTTCTTTGACTATTTTTTTATATTTTGGTAAATTAGGCAAACGGGCTGATAAATCGACCTCCATTTATCAGAATCGAATCCCATAAGTTGTAACGTGTGGCTATTACCTATGTGATAATATGTATGTGTTTGCGTGTCATTTCAAAGATCGAGGCAGATTTTGGTCTCTTTTTCAACTATTTTTCTAAGTTTTGGCAAGTTAGGCTAATGAGCTGATAACTCGGCCTCTGTATATCGGAATCGAGTCTCGTAAGTTGTAATGCATGCCTAATACCTATGTAGTTCTATGTATATATTTGCGTGTTATTTCAATGACCGAGGCGGGTTTTGGTTTCTTTTTCGATTATTTTTTTATGTTTTGGCAAAATAGGCAAACGGGCTAATAATTCGGCATCTGTATTTAAGAATCAAGTCCTGTAAGTTGTAATGCATGCCTAATACCTATGCTGTGTTATGTATGTGTTTACATGTCGTTTCGACGATCGAAGAGAGTTTTGGTCTCTTTTCTAACTATGTTTCTTAGTTTTGGCAAGTTAGGCAAACAGTGTGATAACCCGGCCTCCGTATATCGGAATTGAGTCCTGTAAGTTGTAACACGTACCTAATACCTATACGGTACTATGTATGTGTTTTCTTGTCATTTCGATGACCGATGCGAGTTTTGGTCTCTTTTTCGACTCTTTTTATATGTTTTAACAAATTAGGCAAACTAGTAGATAACCCGGCCTCCGTATTTTAGAATCGAGTCTCGTAAGTTATAATGCATACCTAATACCTATGTGATGCAATGCATATGTTTGCGTGCTATTTCGATGACTGAGGCGGGTTTTGGTCTCGTTTTTAATTATTTTTCTAAGTTTTGGCAAAGTAGGCAAACTAGCTGATAATTCAGTATCTGTAAATCGGAATCGAGTCCTATAAGTTGTAATACGTGCCTAATACTTATGCACTACTATATATGTGTTTGCATGTCATTTCGACGACCGAGGCGAGTTTTGGTCTCTTTCTTGACTATTTTGTTAAGTTTTGGCAAGTTAGGCAAAAGGGCTAATAACTCGGAATTCATATATCAGAATCGAGTCCCATAAGTTGTAACATGTGCCTAGTACCTATGCGTTTCTATGTATGTGTTTGTGTGTCATTTCGACGATCGAGGTGGGTTTTGGTCTCTTTTTGACTATTTTCTATGTTTAGGCAAACGAGCTGACAACTCGGCCTCCGTATATCGGAATTGAGTCTCGTAAGTTGTAACACGTGCCTAATACCTATGCGGTGCTATTTATATATTTCCATGTTACTTCTCACATAACAGGTATAGAGGTTTATATCACAAGCATATCATCAAAGATCAACTTCCACATTTCATACATATCTCATATGCATTTCATATATATACATCAACATTTGCATAGCATAATATAGCTCACTAACGATTATCAAATTCAGATATCTAATAGGGCCGAAAGACTTGCACGATTAAGTAGTTTATTAACTACGACTTAACTATAAAAGCTTATCTCGCACTTCGTGTCTTCCTACACACGCTTATATAATCATAGATTCATATCCATTAGTCATGCATTCATACATTCTTAATGTAATAATAATTTTACATTGTTCTCTATCTTGGTTTTTAAGACCTTCCTTTGCTTTCTTAATAAACTCTTAGAATAGCTATGTATATATAGTACATATTAGCTACACATGCTTCATATCAACATTCATAAATCTTTATCACACACTTGACTTTCTATGTGTGTTAAACACATATTTAAAGTCTAAAGATCTGCGATCTACATCGTTCTTACATTTTGCAAACTTTAATAACTTTTAACAAATTTGGGTTTTATATAACAATTACATGCTCTTAGGCTTAAAACACCATCCATGTCAAGTATTATAGCTTAGGATAGTACTATAAGTAAGTTGCCAAAATCAGAAACCAAATAAAATATCCAGACCAAACTGTCCTACAACGCAGCTACGCTGAGGTTAAGCTTGGGATTGGCGCAGCTGCGCCGTCCCCTGGCCAGACTGTGACAACCTGGAAATCCGAATTGTCCAGAAATTAAGATTTAAAGAATTAGTTATTAATAAAATGAATTTTTATTAATACTATTCTATGCTATGTGTTTATTAATCATTCTATAACCTAGAATGATTATTAATCGGGAGGATTCTGGCTACAAGCTAGACTGAACGAGTAGGAATTTTCAAGACGAAAATAAAAATTTTTCGGAGACAAAATATTTTTGGGGAAAAAGACGAAATAAGCACTATTCACCCGACGAAACCTAAGGGTTAGGGTTTGAATAACCTATGCCTTTACGAGAGTTTGGTATGTCGAAATGACATTCCGTCGAAAGATTTGACGATAATATATCGTGAAAAGTTAAGTAAGCCGATAAAAGTTTTTCTCGAAAAATGTGCAGAAATCGGATAAAATAAAAACGACGAAAAGTACTGTTATGTACTTTTCACTTATTTAGCTACGTTAGGGGAAAACGTGAAGGAAAACGCTTAACGTCAAAAGTGTTTTTTCGATTTTGAAATCCAAGAATACGTAAAAGTTAATCGGTAAAGGAAAGACGAAATATCCAAAAATATTTGGATTTCGAGAATCGCAGTTTTTAAAACTGTCGAACGAAACCCAAAAGACGAAACTATGAAACTTAAGGGCTAAGCAAACTTGAGGGCTAAGTTAACTTAGTCCTTAAGTAATGAATAGTAAGGAGGTTAGGGTGTGAAAAGACCAAAATGCCCCTAGCCTTGAAAATCTATAAATAGGAAACTTAATCTCATTTGAATGAGATTTTGAAAATCCTATCACTTGAGAGAGAAAGAGAGAGAGTTCGGATGGAAGATGAAAGGGAGAAGAAAGAGGAAAAGTTGGCTCGTTAGCAAACTTTGTCCGACGGAAGGAATTTAAGGATGAACGGTAATCCGAATCCTAGTTTCTTCTAATTTTCTTTAAGTTTAATATGTTCAATACATAACTTAATGAAGATAAGAAGTAGTTAACGTTAATAATGAATTCATATAGTTGAATTCATGAGAAAATGAAGAAATAAGAATTAGAAATTTAGTTTATAAATTTCTTAAGGAAGTATAAGATTCGTAAGGATTTTGAGCGATCCGAATGAATCTTACGAATGAGTAGGTCAAATAAGTAAGGAATGATGTTCTATAACATCAAATTCCAAGAAAAAGTGAAATCGTAATCCAAAATATCGATTAAAAATGAAGAACGAACGAAGAATACGAAGAACGCGAAGAACACGCGAAGAACGTTATTGATGGACAAATTTAAAACCATCGTAGTGTAATTGTTGTTGATGGACAAGTTTAAAACCATCATGTATAAGTTAGATGCTTATTGCTTGGTTAGGAACGTTGGAAACGTTCTTGAAGAACGAATTAGAATTGAGCTATAACGAAGTTATGGCAAAAATTTTGTAAACGAAGATCGAGAATTTGAAAGTTAGTAAATGAACACGAATGTTTAGGGTTTCATAAGAATGTAAGAGAACATATAAAACATGAGTCGTAGACTCAAGAACGAATGAGTTTCGAGTTTGGATGACCGAATTACGGACGAACGAATGAAGAACGTTAAAAACGTTCAAATGAACAAAGGGTGAAGATTAAGCCAATTGAATGTAATGTTAACGGATTCAGAACAAAGTTCTGTCTGGGGGTAATCGAAGTACGTTAGATAACGAATAAAATGGCTTTGGAACGATCTCGTTCCGAGTTATAACGAAGAAGTTATGAGATTTCGAAGTACGCGTCTTAGAACGACCAAAGACTTAGAAAATTTTTTTGGGAAGAAGGTCTTGGTGCCGCGGTGCCAGTCATGCCTAGAATGGTGGCGGCTATTTCTGGTAGAGGAGGGTCACGCATCTTTAAACTCACATGCCGTGTACGAAGTCTTAATCTTTGAGAGTGGCGCCAAGTGACGCCGATCTGAGCAATGCCGAAATGAGATTTTTGAACGCTTTCAATTTACGGGGATGTGCAAGAAAGAGATACGAACATGTAGTTCAACTAATGTAACACTTAATCGAGTGGTTTAAACCTTTAATGAAGGTTGAACGGAAAGATTAAACGAGATTAAAAGAATGTAATTACGGGTTCTGGACCCGATAATGCAGGGGCCGTAATCGCAAGAATCGAGCGTGAGGATTTGCTATGATGGTGATTCCTTAGACGTTGATGGACGATAGTAATGTATAACATTTCGATGTTATGACATGGTAATGAGAGATGAATGTAAAGCGTATAGACGCTGTGAATGCAACGTTGTTGCAATAAATGATCGGTCTTAGCATACAACGATCAGTATGGCTTCGACATTAAGAAAGAATAATGAACATGGGGTTCATGGGATGATTTACGATCGAAAGTGATTAAAACCTTGAGTAAAGGTTGAATGAGAGATTAAGAGACGAGCAACGTGAACGTTGAATACGTAAACAATCCTTGTGAATTGTATTCACGTTGGACGAACGTTCTAAGTATACCCTAGTTGTATGACTTAGACGTTGATGAAAGTAGTAAGTAAGATATGAATGGTATCAAGAAAGCCGTATCGAATGGTAATAAGATTAATGAAAGCCGAATGTGAGTCGGATAAGAATGAATCCTGAGGTATGACATTTAATTGTCAGAAAGCCATAAGGAATAAGAAATTGACTTAACAAACATTATATTTAATAGTTCGTATAAGTTAGGATAAGTTAGGATGAATTTAGGTTATAGTACAATTGTAACCTTTGATGGTTGACATATGGGAGCTGAGCTAAACAATTCCTTGAGAGCGAAGGTATATATGGCTGGGTAACCGATCTAACTCAACGTGATGGATGGCGGTGTAGATGAGGCGGAACTTGTTTGTTGGTTTTTGTGGGAAACCACTCAGAGTACCATATGGACTACCAGCAGAGAAGCGATGTGTGCTGAGTCCTAGAGAAGTTATAAGAAGAAGATAAGAATGTTAATCATCAAAGATGATGAACGTTTTGAGTAAGACATCTTCGTATGTGATGAAGCCGTAGAATGGTAATGAAAGTTGGTCGCGTAAACTTAGATTGCAAGAACGCGAACCTTAAGAAGTAAAGTTAAGTAAACCAATGCGTAAGTCAAGTATATGACTAATTGGTGTATGTGTTATTTCCTTATGTGTTATAGGGAATGGAATGAGCGATTCGGTATATGGTATAAATGTAATGTAAAGCAAGTTTCCTAACTTCATTCATATTTTAAATGAATGCTAGTTTCTTAAACTTCTCAGATGTTGAACTTGAGAAGTCCTGTCTATATGCGAATGTGTGATATTTGTACAAGGTGGTAGAACGTATGAGGCCTTGTGCCACAATGTGAACACTTTTGTGTTTCTATGATATGAACTGTTCTGTGATTGAACTGTTCAATAAAAGAATGTTCTGTTTATACATGAACCGTTATTGTTAAGTATGTGCTATTGATTCTAGCCAGACAGAATGTGTATGAAAGAGAGTAGAGAATGAAAGTATTTCAAAGTGGATGTAACTGATGTTTTAAAATGATAAGAATCGAGATTATTCCTATTGTTCAAGCTGCTTCATAACCTTTGTTCGGTTATCAAAGTTCCAAAGGAATGTTAAACTCTTGAAGTTGTTTATTCAACTACTAAGACTTGCTGAGCAATTGAATGCTCACACTTGCTTTAAATGAAAAATATTTTCAGTGAACGATGTTAGAAGAACTTAAGGATTCCGTATAGATCAAGTTGTCGGTATCCAGATGAAGTGCCATTCAAAATGTAAATGAGCGAGAAGATCAAGTGAAGACTTGTAATGTAGAAAGATGAGAATTAAACTATAGAATAGTTTAATGAACGATTATGTATCCTTGGTGGCGGATAAAAGTCACTCGTGCAAGATGTAAAGAATAATGTAATTATCATTATTTGTAATGAGAAAAGCTATAAGGTTTTTAGAACCTAGGATTTGAGAGTGTATGTTGTTATATTTCAGTATATAATGATGTATGTTGGATGACTGATGTACTAGTGACGCACGGAATCCGGGTGTGAAGATAGACCGGATTTTGGGGTGTTACACAGACCAAAGTCCATGAAATCATGAGGTTAACTATATTATCCAACAATTCATACGAGAGGGTTATATAATGCACATTCACAAGTATTCATATCATTTATACATAACTAGTTTTGTCCATCACTTTAAATTCTTATAAATCATATTCCAATGACTTACATTGTGTCAAACTATGTGTTTGCACTTATAGGCCATATTTAAAGACCAAAAAGATAATAGTATGCCATCCTACAAGTTTAGAAGTTTAGACCACACAATGCTCACGAATAATATTTTTAAAAAACGTCTAAGTTTCTTTTATTCAAATCCATGTCATGCCAACCAAATCATGCAAGACAACTTTGAATCATATGTCATATTCATTTGTGCATATTTCTACACATTCTTACAAGGTAGAAATGTAGGCGACACCATACTCATCATTATTAGTTTTCAAAACTTGAATTTCTCTTTGAAAACACATACTATCCAAGCTATACAAGTTATCTTATACAAAGTAACTTAAGATCACATTTTATGCTCACATGACTCCACCATATGCTCACTACAAAGTCAGAACTCAAATGACTTAAAGTTCGTCAAGGTTTGTTTTCAAAATCTTCAAGTTTCCTTTTAGAACACACGCTAAGTCACAATAAAGCATTCCATTATGAGTATGGTAATCTTATATGTCATGTCTAATATCATGCATTTTCATGTTATATCACTTAGAATAACATATTCCATCGTCGGGAGCTCTATACTTGCGTATGTGCTCGCTCAACGCCCTCCGATCGCCTCCGAATACGTAATAGTCCCTAAGATGACTATTTTTACCCTTCCTAACGACTTCAATTTGAAACACTTAAAGAACAAAAGTTGTAGGTCTATTCGTCCTGGTTCCGGATCATCTTGAATCACCTCAATCGGAGTTTGTATGGAAACGATATGCCTAATTTACTACAGCAGGTTAAAGAAGTCTACTTAGCACTGAAGCCCGGCGTAGCTGCACCCTAAATGGCCATGGGGGCAGCGTAGCTGCGCCCCAAGTCACAGAATAGGCCCTCAGGCTCTGCTCTTCGCGATTACACAGACCAAACCTCCTTCCAATGATCATAACATGAGTTATACTCATCCAATTTAGTCCATTTTCGATTCTATAGGTTTGTAACTCATAAAACTATAACATACCAAATACCCATCAACTAACATAAACATTAACTAACCCAAATATGGATTTACAACTCATGTTCATACTAAATGTTCATGTTTGACAAATTTAGCGAATTCATTCACTACGAATTCGTTTATCAACCAAATTGGTTCATTTAACTTTCGTTGATTTCATATATGACTATATTAACAATACCTAGCATCAATTTATGGATTATAACAATCCTTAGCCATAAATTTTGTGACTCAAAACCTACTTTTTCATGATATTTCTAGTAATTGAAAACTTAGGAAATCAAAAGCATATAGGTTAGCATTATTACCTCTTGAATGCTTAGTTTGCTTAATTTCCCCCCTTCTGAGATTGCTAGACTCCTCCTAAATCTTCAGCAACTCAAATTTTGAAACTCAATATTTGATAGACAAATTTCTCAGCAACTTGATTTCAATAACATAGCTGCCATTTATAGAGGAATGATGGACTGGGCATTCATTTTATACTGAGGTTGGGACCTATGGTGTAATGGGAGGAAACATTGGCTAATTGAGAGTGGTTCAACAACCCAGCACTAGCTATCTCCATAGCCAATAATCACAGCTTGGTGGTTACGTAAAATAGAGTTTAGACCACTGTTCATGTACCTTTTGTGTCACTTAGTTTGGGACAAGAGAAATTCTCAGCAACTTGTTATTCTAAGGCTTGGTTTGGTCCTTTTAATTCCCATAATATAATTTTAATGTGTAAATGCTACTACACCAAGTAAAGTTAGGGATTATTTATGTACTCGCCTCATATAGTCCATATACATTAGTCCACATATTTTAATCTTTAAAACATGTGTGGACTTAATTTAATTGCTCACTAATAACTTAATATCTCTTTTTACTATTTACTTACACATTGGAATTGAAATAAATATTTTCATAACACATATTTATTTACTCCCATCTTTTAGGGTACACATATAATTGTCTCACCACCTAGAATGAGATAACAAAACTTATTTAAATCAACTCTATAATTTAATCACTTTTATCATATGTATATCATTAGTCCCAACTAAATGTCACATTTCATGAAATCTTAAGGCATAGATATTATATACTACTACTCACATGTTTCCCATATTACACGTTATTTAGTATAAAGTTTGTGTGACACACTTTACCTCAATGCTAATTTATTTAGCTTACCTAAATAATTACATACTTATACATATAATTACTCGATTGTCCTAAGACAACTTTTTCCATCTCTAACCAATAATTATTTATAACTATATTGGTCCTTTTCTTTCATTAACCGATTATCTTTAACATATTACAATACTATGTAATATGTTTAGAATATCAAATATTAATTAACATATTTCTTTAACTCCTCTTATGCTAATTAATCCATTCATGGTCAACTAAATCACCATTTATGACCTTACAAGAGTTATTTGTATATATGGCTTGAAATCACATATTATAAACTGACTTAGAGTTTTCTACAGACCGGCGTAGCTGTGCTGGTCATAGGCTTGGAAATGGCGTAGCTGAGCCATACCAAAATCAGAGGCAAACAAGTTCTGCCTTAGCAGAAATGAAACCTACGCCTCTAAATATTTTATACATCCTCCTTAAGTGTTAACTCATCTAACATCAATGCCCTCTTTGATTCCACATCATGGGTTACTATTTTTCTTAACAATTTAAGGATCACACTTCGAGTTTTATAACTCTATTCTCTTAGTAGTTTAACCAACTATAACATTTCTTTACGGTTTCTTCCCACCAATAACACAACACTTGAATATAACACATACATAAATTCCTTTAATCTTCACTTCTCTCGTCGACAACGTACACGCATACAAGTCAAACCCTAGCACGCGTTGAGTCTTTAATAATATTCAATATAGTAAACTGAGTGGTTTCCCACAAACAACTAACAAATTAGTTTTCGTCTCGTCTACATTATTTTCACAGTGAGTTAGATCGGTTACTAATTCGTATATACCTCCGCTCTCTAAAAGAATTATTTAGCCCAGCTTCTATACATCCGCCATTAAAGAGTACGATTGCACTACCTTAGACTTGATACTCACTCATACATATACTCAAGAAATTGGTGATTATCAAAGATATTTAATATCACCAACTTACTATAATAAAATAATTTCACAGAAATTATTTAATCATCAATAGATAATTTTATCCATCTTCTTACTAATTCATCTCTACAATTTATAACAAATATATAATAATTATATATATTTATTAAACACAACCTCACTTATTACATAGCACATATTACCCTATGTAACACTATACCACATACCTCGTAACACATTATACATTTTTATTTGAACCCTTCCCATGCCTTAAGAATTTTATTCACTAAATTCTTATTTTAATATTTTCTAAAAATTCGGGTTCTTACATCCTCTCCCCTTATAAGGATTCCGTCCTCGGAATCACCGAAACCTCCCCTACTCGATGTTATTTCGAATATTACATATTCTTTTGAATAACTTTATCCATTCTCTTTTCGGAATTTATATTATAACTTGCTCACTTGCATTCTACCACATTCTCCTTTCTAAGGAACATTCTACTCACTACATTCATCACACAGAAGATTAAGAGTCTTCCACGATTTTCCAATAATCGGGAAGTAGTATAAATAACTCAGATTCCAAATTATGTTGAGGGGTCACACTAGACCGTGAACCAGTGCTTCATCACAATCCTTCGTACTAGAAACTAGAGTGTTTATCTATCACAAAGACTGAAAATACCCTCTACATGTACACTAGGTGGCTAGCCTATTGTACCACTACGTTGGGCCGCAACGTAGTGTTTTGTAATGACTACATGCGTTACGTTTGGAACCATTGTCCCCGAAAACATGTCCCCTTATAGGGTTGTTCACCTCAGCTTTTTCCACATCCGAATCCACACCAGAGCAATCTGGTTTGGCATAAATACTCAAGAACGCTTGAATTCAACAACTATTTTTCAACAGTCGTCTAGCCGAATCAAATAGGTTAGACTTCTATCAACAACTAAGACATCAATCGAATATTTTGGCCAACTTAATTTACCTTCTTCATAATTTAAAAGAAAACCAAAAATTCTTTTATGACATCATGATACCGTACTAGATTAGTAGTACGTTTATGATTCCACTATTATGTGACTTTATCATACTACACCGTACCAAAATTGGCTGACGATCTTTCAATCACAACCAACACTAGGTTCAACTTCATTGAAGACTCCATCGTTTACCATTTCTACATCATACCAAATGATGTAAATGGTCAGAAATACATTTTGAAAATTTTTAAATCATTTTGTCTTAGCCGAAACAATTAGCATATACATATGGATAACAGTATTATTTTTAAAACATCATTGGTTCAATCACATGATCCAAAGTTTTTCAAGAAAATAGAAATGCCAACATTAGCACAAAGTCAATAAATTTTGAAAATCTAGTAGAACTAGAAGATTTAGAAAAATCCATGTTTCTCCATCAACTTTACTCCATTGCTTCATTCTATCAATCTCTAACACCATCAATGTTTACTATACCAAAATTTCTAACTTCATAACATATATATATCCGATATAGTTCATCAAACTTACCACACTTTGGAAATTCAGGAACTTGCCACAATTATATGAGTTTAAGAACTTACCCTAGTCAAACTATAGATGTCCTTTCGCTGAAGGGTTCAGAAACATTTCATATAATGATGAGTCCCGAACGTACCATAAGTATGAATTTTAAGAACTCGAAACTTCACCTTATATTCTCTAACTATAACCTATCTATCTGTTATATACATGAGAAAAGAATCACCTTCTCAACATGTATATAACAAATAGCGCGACACAAACATTTCAACGATTATCAGTGCTAGAACTAAGTGGTTTTTACACCAAGTACAATTCCCCGCCCACACAAGGAATCATACAACTCAGCTGCTGACATGGGTCCTCAATTGAAATCCCACTTAACTCTATCTTACACTTTACTTGATACCAATTCTTCGTATCTCATCACATACAACTCCTCATGAGTCCATATCGTACCATTTTATAGTACATTCACTTATAGCATCAAGCTATACACACTTAGTCATTACATACCATTTAGCACTTCATAGCTTAATCTGATCACGTTGTGATCATCAATTTACTTTAGGGTTCTTTCCCTATTATCAACAAAACTCCACTCGAGTTCATTCTTATTATCTTTGTCATATAGACATTATCTTAACATTTTTATTACCAGAGTTAGGAAACTCCTAAATTCACATTCTCTTAGATACTTCAAGATTCTTCTTTGAATCTTCACTTATATATTTTAATCATTATCTCTCTCTCTCTCAGGTTATAGCCTAAGGTACACTTACCTAAGTTTATAACCTACAGCTTTGATACCAACCTGTGACGCCCCCAAATCTAGGTCCCTTTGAACCTCGAATTCGGTCCGCCATGATACTACTATCGTCAAACTATAATATCTTTTATTCATAACTTAACGAATATAACCTTGCTTATTACAATTTAGAATGTAAATTCTTTCCAATTCTAGGATCTATGTAATGACCCCAAACTTTTATAAGTTTCTAATCTTGGTCATTTACTATTCCTGTATTACATCATATTCGATGTTATAAAAATATGTGGAATAATTTAAACTTTTTCAATCTCCTTTGAAAAATAATATATTATTGATTTCTTAACTTGAATCAATTACAATTCCATGAATCAAATTATGTTATGATTCATTCTATTCGAATTATTGTAAAATATTTACATCTCAATTCGAATTTCACTATGTACCGCCTAGTATAACTTTATAACTTAGCATGTATTACACATAGTAAACTACTATCATATACATCTACTAGAACCTAAACATGGTTCAAGAGCATCTAGTTAAATAATAAATCGATCTCCTTCGATACCATTGAACTTTATTAATCAAATAGCACATAACCTTTACCGTGTATCCTTAACCTGCAAAAGTGGTTATTTGCAAGGGTGAGCTCGACAAATGAATAGTTCTATGATTTTAATGCGAAAGACATAGCATATAATAGAATATTTAGATCATGCATTCATAACCGATTAATATTTACTACGCATGTTACTTCTCACATAACAAGCATAGAGGTTTATATCACAAGCATATCATCAAAGATCAACTTCCACATTTCATACATATCTCATATGTATTTCATATATACATCAACATTTGCATAGCATAATATAGCTCAACTAACAGTTATCAAATTTGTATATCAAATAGGAACTGAAAGACTTGCTTGATTCATAGTTTATTAACTACAACTTAACTGCTTAAAGCTTATCTGCACTTCGTGTCTTCCTACACAGTTATATAATCATAGATTCATATCCATTAGTCATGCATTCATACATTCTTAATGTAGTAATAATTTTACATTGTTCTCTATCTTGGTTTTTAAGACTTTCCCTTTGCTTTCTTAATAAACTCTTAAAATAGCTATGTATATATAGTACATATTAGCTACACATGCTTCATATCAACATTCATAAATCTTTATCACACACTTGACTCGCTATGTGTTCGACACATATTTAAAGTCTAAAGATACGCAATCTACATCGTTCTTACATTTTGCAAACTTTAATAACTTTTAACAAATTTGGGTTTTATATAACCATTACATGCTCTTAGGCTTAAAACACCATCCATGTCAAGTACTATAGCTTAGGATAGTACTATAAGTAAGTTGCCAAAATCAGAAAGCAAATAAAATGTCCAGACCAAATCATTACTGCAGTAGTAACATTTTGAGAGTTAAGCTTGGGACTAAGCGCAAATTGCTACCGTCCCCTGGTCAGACCAAAGTCCATGAAATCATGAGGTTAACTTTATATAATGCACGTTCGCAAGTATTCATATCATTTATACATAACTAGTTTTGTCCATCACTTTAAATTCTTATAAATCATGTTCCAATGACTTACATAGTGTCAAACTATGTGTTTGCACTTATAGGCCATATTTAAAGACCAAAAAGATAATAGTATGCCATCCTACAAGTTTAGAAGTTTAGACCACACAATGCTCACGAATAATATTTTTAAAAAACGTCTAAGTTTCTTTTATTCAAATCCATGTCATGCCAACCAAATCATGCAAGACAACTTTGAATCATATGTCATATTCATTTGTGCATATTTCTACACATTCTTACAAGGTAGAAATGTAGGCGACACCATACTCATCATTATTAGTTTTCAAAACTTGAATTTCTCTTTGAAAACACATACTATCCAAGCTATAGAAGTTATCTTATACAAAGTAACTTAAGATCAAATTTTATGCTCACATGACTCCACCATATGCTCACTACAAAGTCAGAACTCAAATGACTTAAAGTTCGTCAAGGTTTGTTTTCAAAATCTTCATGTTTCCTTTTAGAACACACGCTAAGTCACACTAAAGAATTCCATTATGAGTATGGTAATCTTATATGTCATGTCTAATATCATGCATTTTCATGTTATATCACTTAGAATAACATATTCCATCGCCGGGAGCTCTATACTTGCGTATGTGCTCGCTCAACGCCCTCCGATCGCCTCCGAATACGTAATAGTCCCTAAGATGACTATTTTTACCCTTCCTAACGACTTCAATTTGAAACACTTAAAGAACAAAAGTTGTAGGTCTATTCGTCCTGGTTCCGGATCATCTTGAATCACCTCAATCGGAGTTCGTATGAAAACGTTATGCCTAATTTACTATAGCAGCTTAAAGTAGTCTACTTAAGATGAAGCTCTAAGGTACAAGGCTTCTAATTGCCTTTGGGGGCAGCGCAACTATGCCCCAAGTCACAGAATAGGCCCTCAGGCTCTGTTCTTCGCGATTACACAGACCAAACCTCCTTCCAATGATCATAACATGAGTTATACTCATTCAATTTAGTCCATTTTCGATTCTATAGGTTTGTAACTCATAAAACTACAACATACCAAATACCCATCAACTAACATAAACATTAACTAACCCAAATATGGATTTACAACTCATGTTCATACTAAATGTTCATGTTTGACAAATTTAGCGAATTCATTCACTATGAATTCATTTCTCAACCAAATTGGTTCGTTTAACTTTCGTTGATTTCGCATATGACTATATTAACAATACATGGCATCAATTTATGGATTATAACAATCCTTAGCCATAAATTTTGTGACTCAAAAGCTACTTTTTTATGATATTTCTAGTAATTGAAAACTTAGGAAATCAAAAGCATATAGGTTAGCATTATTACCTCTTGAATGCTTAGTTTGCTTAATTTCCCCCCTTCTGAGATTGCTAGACTCTCCTAAATCTCCAAAGAACTCAAATTTTGAAACTCAATATTTGATGACAAATTTCTCAAAGAACTTGATTTCAATAACATAGCTGCCATTTATAGAGGAATGATGGACTGGGCATTCATTTTACACTGAGGTTGGAACCTATGGTGTAATGGGAGGAAACATTGGCTAATTGAGAGTGGTTCAACAACCCAGCACTAGCTATCTCCATAGCCAATAATCACAGCTTGGTGGTTATGTAAAATAGAGTTTAGACCACTGTTCATGTACCTTTTGTGTCACTTAATTTGGGATAAGAGCAATTCTCAGCAACTTGTTATTCTAAGGCTTGGTTTGGTCCTTTTAATTCCCATAATATAATTTTAATGTGTAAATGCTACTACACCAAGTAAAGTTAGGGATTATTTATGTACTCACCTCATATAGTCCATATACATTAGTCCACATATTTTAATCTTTAAAACATCTGTGGACTTAATTTAATTGCTCACTAATAACTTAATATCTCTTTTTACTATTTACTTACACATTGGAATTGAAATAAATATTTTAATAACACATATTTATTTACTCCTATCTTTTAGGGTACACATATAATTGTCTCACCACCTAGGATGAGATAACAAAACTTATTTAAATCAACTCTATGATTTAATCACTTTTATCATATGTATATCATTAGTCCCAACTAAATGTCACACTTCATGAAATCTTAAGCCATAGATATTATATACTACTACTCACATTTTTCCCATATTACACATTATTTAGTATAAAGTTTGTGTGACACACTTTACCTCAATGCTAATTTATTTAGCTTACCTAAATAATTACATACTTATAATATGTACAACCTTTACACTTAGGATAATTAATATTTACTCTATTAATTATTTAAATTATACATTATATGTATAATTACTCGATTGTCCTAAGACAACTTTTTCCATCTCTAACCAATAATTATTTATAACTATATTGGTCCTCTTCTTTCATTAACCGATTATCTTTAACATATTACAATACTATGTAATATGTTTAGAATATCAAATATTAATTAACATATTTCTTTAACTCATCTTATGCTAATTAATCCATTCATGGTCAACTAAATCACCATTTATGACCTTACAAGAGTTATTAGTATATATGGCTTGAAATCACATATCATAAATCCGACTCGAGTTTTTACTGCTTTAGGTCATAGGCTTGAAATGGCGTAGTCATACCATACCCGAAATCGAGAGGCGGAACAAGTTATGCCTTAGCAGAAATGAAACCTACGCCTCTAAATACTTTATACATCCTCCTTAAGTGTTAACTCGTCTAACATCAATGCCCTCTTTGATTCCACATCATGGGTTACTATTTTTCTTAATAATTTAAGGATCACACTTCAAGTTTTATAACTGTATTCTCTTATTAGTTTAACCAACTATAATATTTCTTAACGGTTTCTTCCCACCAATAACACAACACTTGAATATAACATATACATAAATTCCTTTAATCTTCACTTCTCTCGTCGACAACGTACACGCATACAAGTCTAACCCTAGCATGCGTTGAGTCTTTAATAGTATTCAATATAGTAAACTGAGTGGTTTCCCACAAACAACAAACAAATTAGTTTTCGTCTCGTCTACATTGTTTTCACAGTGAGTTAGATCGGTTACTAATTCGTATATACCTCCGCTCTCTAAAAGAATTATTTAGCCCAGCTTCTATACATCCGCCATTAAAGAGTACGATTGCACTACCTTAGACTTGATACTCACTCGTACATATACTCAAGAAATTGGTGATTATCAAAGATATTTAATATCACCAACTTACTATAATAAAATAATTTAACATTAATTATTTAATCATCAATAGATAATTTTATCCATCTTTTTACTAATTCATCTCTACAATTTATAACAAATATATAATAATGATATATATTTATTAAACACAACCTCACTTATTACATAGCGCATATTACCCTATGTAACATAATACCACATACCTCGTAACACATTATACATTTTTATTTGAACCCTTCCCATACCTTAAGAATTTTATTCACTAAATTCTTATTTTAATATTTTCTAAAAATTCGGGTTCTTACAGGAGATAACCCCAAGGGATGAAGTTCCAGTTCCGGAGATAACCTCGGAGAAGTCAGTTCCAACCTCAGAGACAACCTCGAGGCACTCAGTTCTAACCTCGGAGATAACCCCGGGAGGTTAAACACACCTCAGAGACAACCCTGAGGACATTCAGCATGCACAGCAGCCCAATCTCAGAGATAACCCTAAGCAACGACTGCTACATCAGCACAGAGCCAGAGATAACCCCAGTGAGGGGAAAAATAATTATTTTGCCACCTTGATCCAACATGTACGTTGTCTAAACGTCATTTTATATAGATGTGTCCCACAAGAACCATAGCTCAAATCCCGAGTGACTACTACACAAGGCAGCACAGTGGATAGAATTTGAAGACTTGAAGATCTGGTTATGGACCCATCCGGCTTCGTACAACCTCTTATCCCATGTCATTGTGTAGCTCTTGACAATAACATTCCAGAAAGGTATAGCACGCCTCAATCGGATGCCCGGATTGAAAGTTATGAAGGTTTAAGCAGACAATGCATTGCACGAGTTCACATACTTCGAGACGACAGGACCTGTAACGCCCGAGAAAAATCATATTTTTATGTGAATTAAAATTTTATTTGATTATTTGAATTAAATGAATTTAATTATTCATTTACGTGAGTAAACTATTTAAAGGTCGTTTTATGACCTATAATGTGCAGATGTGGTTAGAATTCTGGTTATGTACTAGGATTAATTATTTTAAATTTCCAAGACAAAAACAAAAGTTTTTGAGAAATTTTCATAAAAATACTATTCATCCGTTTCTGCTCGGGAATTAATTATGAATTTCTGAAAAACGCGAAATGATAAAATTCTAAGACAAAATAGAATATCTAATTATATTTCAGTTATGACAAACAAAGTTTTTGCCTGCGGACTTAAACCCTAAGTGTTAGGAAAAGTAAGTTTCAAGAATTAAATGACTGTATAATAAGTATAGTTATTATACGTAAGAAATACGAGTATGATACTAGCTATTATACAAGTATAGTATGAAGATTATTATGATGTATAATACGAATATCGTACGAGGTATATACAACGAGAATACTAGAATTATACGAGTAGAATACGAGTAATTCTTAATTGACTTTAGTAATTGGACCTAGACTTTGTCAATTCCAATTGGATGATGAATTTTGTAAAGCCCAATGTTAAATTAAATCAAGCCCAAGATAAGCCCGATATGAATTAATTATAAGCCCAAACCAAGAAACCAAACCGTGGGTCAAACCGATGGATCACCAGATGGGAAAAACCCATAGGGCAACCCATGTGGGAACTCCAATGGGTATTTGGGGTGGCTACTTGGTGGCCAAGAAAGAGAGGAAGCTTGGTGGGAAATAAATGAATAGTAAGGACGTGGCCCTTATGACCAAATTGCCCTCCATTTGATTTTCTATATAAGAGAAGCTATGTGGGTTCATTTGTTAGTTTAACCAACATTGAACAATATATTGAGAGAGAGAGAGAGAAGAGCAATAACAAGTAATTAAGAGGAATCAAAGCAAAGTATTCAAGCTTAAGTCAAGAACGTGAAGAACACTAAGGTAACAATACGTAAACTTTAGTCTTCGATTCTTTTCTATTTATTTTTTTATGGAGAAGTATGAATTGGTGGAGCATGTCTCTTCTGGAGTAATAAGAATGGCTATTAGTAACTTAAAACATTAATAATCCATGTATAAGTAAGAATCATATGCGTCTAAATGAGCTTTAATCAAAGAAAACCATTAAAACGTTGAATTGATTATTGATGGACAAATTGAAAACCATTAAGTATAAGTTAGATGCAAATTGCTTGATTAGGTTATAGATAATTGACCAATGGATTAATTCCATTTGGTTTGGTGTATAAATCTCAAGTAATGAAGTTATGGCGAAATTTACGAGATTAGACGATAATCGTTAAAATCGCAAAATTCTTGGATTACTAGTCAAATGTCGACGTTTAACTCGAAAACCTTAGTTTTTGATGGCATATCATAGAACAATATGCTTAAGAGTTATGGACTCAAGAATGGTCAAATTCCGACTTAAAACGAAGAAATGAGTTATGAACGTTCACGAACGTTACACGAACGCGTAATAGAAAATTCAAATAGTAAATTCATTTTTAACGAATTTAAAAACTAATTTTATCCAAATGAAATCAAATTGTGCGAGATATGTGAGATAACGGGTTTTGAATGTGCTAATTCCGACTTATAACGATCAAGTTACGAGCCCGAAAAGAATTGAAATAAAAAACTTTAAAAAATTTCAAAGGCTCACAGGCGGTAGCACAGTAGCAGCCACCCAAGCCTAAGAAAGTGGCAACAAAACCTTAGTAATGGGGGGGAGAAGGTCTTTGGAGAGTTAGTATTGCAATAATGATCTTATGTACTTAAAAGCTGCGCCATAACGCAGAGTAAGGGAAAAAAAGTCTAACTATTTTATTTATGAACCCAATTGTTTACATGATAACTATGAGGCATGTATATACTTAATATGCATGAAAAGACAATTCCTAAATAACATACATAGCGATGATCTTAGGAATTTAACGTTATTTAAAAGTAATTAAACGAAGAACGTAAAGTGCAAGAAAGTAACTCGTAAATCGTATTCAAGTTTAACGCGCGTCCTAGTATTATACATTATGGAATAGATGTGCGTAGTACGTAAATGATAAGAAATGAAGGTAAAACCTATGTACGTGCTATACGAAGTCTGATGTCGATAATCTGAGAGGATATCATCTGAGTTAATGTATTAATTAGGGTTTCAACTACTATTGTATTTAACCGATGGTTGTTGAGTGTCGGTTTATGACACATGAATGCTAATAAGCCGTAATAAAGGATAAGTAACTCGAAACGAATATTATTAATGAAATAAATTTAGTTAAATTATAGAAGAGAAAGAAGTTGGTAAAAACAATGTGATTAGATTGTTTGGTGGCTAATTCCAGTATGATATGTGAATATATCATGTAGAAACTGTAAAGACCAAGAACTGTTGAATTTTAATTGAAGACGTTTGAAGGCAAGTTTCCTTAATGCTTATCTAACCTTCATTTAAGCCAAGTTTCTGTGATTAATGTTATACTATGCATGAATTGTTTTACGAAAGAGTCAATGTCAGTTTTAACTTAGCTAGACAAATCTTAAGAGTTTGATTGATTTGTATACAAGTCTTTCAATATAGTATTGATAATGTTATCCTATGCCAATTGTTTAGTACGGATTCAAAGGTAAGCCTGAGTATGAATAAACAAAAGTATTTTACATCGATTATTCGATGGGCACGTGAGGTTGCCAAAACTTAAATGTAGATACATTTAACGGATGAGAGTTGATCAACATAGAGTATTATAGGCTGATCACCTAGAAGTGCTCGTAAGATATATCAAACTTACGGACTTAGTGCTGGGTTTTCCTTTTCATGAATGAAAATCAAAAGAGAATGTTCATGCTCATTTGACCTACTTAGAATTCCTATGTTGCTGTATGTACTTTGGAATTATTTTATAAGAATTAAAAGTGCTATTTCAATGTTTCATAGTACTCCATAACTATTTGTTCAGATAGTGAAGAATAATCATATAATTCTTGATGTCTTGTATTATATATTGCTAGACTTACCGAGCTAGTTATGCCCACTTCTTTCTTGAATTATATGATTACAGCTAAGGCCGAGCAAACCAAGGGTTCCAATAATGATAAAGACAAAGCTAAAATGGATAAGTAGTTTATCCTGTAATAGACTAGTATATTTGTATGAATTATACTATAACAAGTGAAGAATGTATTTGGTTGAAGAACCTGGGAAAGGATTCATTACTATTGTAATAAGAATGTAGAAAATAAACTCATTTTGATGTTGTTTTGATGAAATGAATGTATAGTTAGTAGTACCGTGTAACACCATATTTGTGGGTTGAAAGTACCCGGATTTGGGGGCGTCACAGGACCTGCATGACCCGGGGCAACCTGGGCAGCCGTGGGTAGACCCGCGACCATCTGGTGTATAAATAAAGGCCTTGGGTTGGCCATTTGAAAAAAGAAATAGAAAAATGAGAGAAAACTCTGTCCATTTCCACTCATAGACACTTCTAGAGTGCTCTAAATTGAGTGATTCTTCTTTCTAAACACTTGTAAGCTCGTGTTTTACAACATACCGAAATTTAATCGGTGGAAATCGAGTTTTAAGGCGTCAAAAGCTATCTGAAGTCTTCTTGGCAGCCCACTGTAAGATATTTTAGATTTTTAATCTTTTCTCACTTCTGTACATACCTATCTACTAACATTAAGAGTCGCGTTGTGTGTGTATGCCCGGATCGTCGATCAGTGACTTTTTATTGCTTATATATATATATATATATATATACACACACTCACACGTACAGATCTTTTCATCAAATTATATTTAATTGAGTCTGGATATAATATCTGGTGCATTTACTGCTTTTGTATATATATATATATATACACACCTGTTTATTTAGCCCGCGGGTTAGATTTACCTAAATCTGGCTATTTCTCACATTTACCGGTTCATGGTGACTAAACTGGAACCATTGAAGCTCAAATAGTTTAGATTTACTCAAATCTAATTCATTTTCTAGCTTTTGCTACGGGCTCGATTTGTCTCAATCTGGCTATTTCTCACTTTAACCGGTTCATGGTGACTAAACTGGAAACGATGAAGCTAAAATAGTTTAGATTTATTCAAATCTAGTTCTTGTTTTAGCTTTTGTACATATTTCTTGTTCATGTGAGCCTAGGAATCATGTGATCACAGATTCAGTTCCTGAATCTAGATTCAGTTCCCGTGATGGACATTTTTAGCTCCAGCTAGCTTGTAAATTATTCACGGTGTCTGAATTTCCTTGGACGGCTATCATGCCCACAAGGAGTTCGGCACTGCTATGTATCTTATTTTCTCGAACATGCTTCGCATCTCAAAAATAAAAGCAATCAAGCCAACCACATAATAAAAAGGGAGTATCAAAGGTCTCAATTACTATTGAGCACAAGGGTTTGAAAAACCTATTTTACAAAACATCATTGCTATATCTTGTTAAAATTGAACTTTTATACAAAAGTCAAACCCTTTGTATATAGGTGAAACGAGGCATAACACTACGTCCAAACAATTTCACATTGACCTAACGCACACACACGTACGTAGATAAAAGTTTTTAATGAAAAGTGGCGATAACCGTGTTATCACAGAAGTCGGGGGTGCCTAACACCTTCCCTCCGCTTAATCAAGCCCCCGATTCCTAAAGAATTTTAGTTTTGTAGACCAGTTAAACAGTGTCACATCACTAGGTCTTTGTGCAAACCTTTTCTCGGTTGAGTTGGTGCAACCATGTAAAAATAACCAACTTGCGACTCTTACAATCAAATCGTTGACATATACATGTCGGACCTTTTCAAACTTATTTTTTTAAACAAATCTCACGTAACATGAGAACATCAAAAGACAAGAACAGAAAGGGACAAATAAAAATCTCGATGTCGACAGGTGGCGACTCTGTTGGGGACTCCAATAAGAGGGCTTAAGCCGCTGTTCAAGCTTTTCAAAACAAAACATTATCTGCTTACTTGTGAATATTACATTTACATTGAATGGATGTATACTAATGCTTTATTTACTGCACTTAGTGTTTCACACCATATCTACTTGTGATATTAGTGCTTCGCACATGTCATCATTTCCATACGGTGAGACGCGATGTATGTGAATGTATGTTGTGTGGTCCCTCCACCAGGAGGCTATCCTGTCGGTGTTTGATTACTGGACTCGTCGGGAGACTAATTCCACGAGGCTCAGGAAAGGCACCACCAAGATTCGCTCCAGTTAAAAGATCGAATTAATTTCCCATCAAGTAAATTGCGATGATCTAGGGACCTTCATGCTGAAAAACCGTGAGAGTAGCCTAAGAAATGTCAGCCTCTGATAAACCAAACACGGAGGGAAGTCTCTTCATTCCTTCCCCTTTTCAATTACTTGTAATTTAATTTGCATGTCAATCTCAATGTAATGGAAAATATAAAGGAGTATGTGAACATGCATTCATTTTTCATATCAAAACCTGTCATGCTATCCTATCATCAAAATAGCTGACATCCATTTTTGAAGATAATACTCCTAAAAAAATAGACACATTACATAGCATGTAACATTTCTACATGTCAGTAGACTAAACTACACAAGTCTTTTTATAGGGAAACGATTGGGCCCGTTACCCGGTCAAAGTCTAAAAATGCATTAAGCCTACAACCAGACATGGCTACAACTGGCTAGCCTAATCCTACTCCTGTCTCTTGCGAGGAGTTTAAAGGATTAAGCAATCAAATCACAGAGTTGGCTGTTCTGCTCAAAGAATTACACAAGTCAACTCAGGGTCCATAAATACCCATCCACACAGAAACCTCTGTACATGGAGGAATACAGGGTACGGGAAAAGAAGTTCCAGCACTAGAGTCTCAAACTGATAAGACCAACAAAACCCCTAAAATCACCTCTCTTAAAGAAGAGCAAGACACTGGTGATATTCGGAAGAAAGTTCTACAAATGGAAGAGATCATTTAGTACATCAAAGGGATTGGAACACACAGAAGTGTTTCATATTCAGACCTTTACATATTCCCCGGGGTTCACTATCCGGAGAAATTCAAGACTCCTAATTTTGAGAAATATAATGGATTTGGAAATCCTTACACCCACTTAAAGGTGTTTATTAGAGAGCTCAGATCTTATGCCAAGAATGAAAAGCTCAAAATGCAGGTATTTTAGAAAAGTCTGACTGGAAAAGCCAGACCATGGTACACCAGATTGGATAACTCCAAAATTTATAGCTGGGAGGAGTTAGCCCATGATTTCCTCAGTCAATACAGCTTTCAAACTCAGATGGCTCCAAACCGGTATCAAATTACCAAGGTCAAGAAACAAGTCAATGAGTCATTCAGAGAGTATGCCCAAAGATGGAGGCGTCTGGCTACTCAAGTTATCCCATCTATTATAGAGTCTGAAATGGTGATGAACTTCATAGATATATAAGAAGCTCCATTTTATGAGAGGGTCCTAGCTAGAATAGGAAAGTCATTCACAGAAATGATTAAGCATGGAGAAATGGTTGAAATGTGATTAAAATCTGGGAAGATTCAAGATCTCGCCGTATTAAAAGTCGTGGCTGAGCACATCCAATCTGGAAGTTATGGGAATAACCCCCGGAGGGTCCATAAGAAGAAAGAAGAGGATGTTTCCTTGATAATGCAAGGATAAAAAGGCAATCAAAACTTGCCTATTCAGAGGAGAAACTATTCCCCTTTTCAAGCACAGTCTTCAAATCCTCCATTGCCAAAGAGTGGAGAAGTTAGACGTGCAAGAGTGTTCACACCCTTATGGGACTCACTTGAAAACATTCTCAAACTTCTGATGGCTCAGAAGAGAATCACTCATCTCCTTCCACCTGCCAACCCAAGTGGAAAGGGTTTCAATACAAGTAAAAAGTGTGCTTAACATGCTGGAGCTCCAGGTCAAGACACTTAGGATTGTTGGGCCCTTAAGCATAAGATCTATGATTTAATTGTTAGTGGTGAGATAGTTGTGACCAAGCCCGACCAACCACAAGTTCAAGACAACCCTCTCCCCCAACACAAGGAAGAGGAGGTTAACATGATTAACATGGGCAGTGGAGAGAGCTCAAAATACCTCAAATATATGGGTGGTTCATTCCAAATCATCAAGGATAATTCCGATGGATGGGATTATTCAGAGTTCCAGTTCATGATGGAACGAGAGCTAAAGTCTTTTGGCGAACAAGTCAATCAATTAGCAGAACTGGTGATTCACCAACACCAAGTTACACATCAGTTGTTCAGTCAGGAGCATGCTAGCCTCCTTTCTCTTATCATAAGTACTCCACCACTTATTCAAGAAAGTGAAACACTGGAGGAAAAGCTTGCAAGAAATGCAAAAGCTAAAGCCCGTCGGGACTTCGCCAACAAAAGGGAATTCACCTATTTAGGCCAACCGATGGAAGAAATATTGCAGATGCTAATCAATGAGGGAACAATCACAGCACTGCTACCTCCAGTCAATCCACACTCAAAATGGTTTGATGCTAATGGAGTATGTCAATACCACTCCCACTCTCGCGGTCACATCACTAAGGAATGCAGGGCACTCTGCCATCTTATTCAAAACATGATTGACAGTGTTAACCTACAAATGGCAGACAATTACGTTGTATCATCTGAGAGTGGGAACACATTTCCTCCAGGATAGAAGGAATTTGTAGCAGTTATATCCTCTGAGGGAGATTTGGCGGCCACACCACTTACAATTCAACCAATTCAGCTCAAAGGCATTGAAAACCTTTTGAAAGTGTCTGCACCAAAGCCAATCATATTGTCATTCAGGCCACATTATTGTCAGAGTTAGAAAATGATAGAAATATCTTTTTATGAAAATAACGACAAAAGTTTTACCGTTAACTATTGAAATACCCGGTGTTAAAAGTACAATAATACGCGTGGTTGCATAGTAACACACAATATTGATTATTGATGCTTACGTGAGAAGTCACTCAGTTTTGTTCAATTATTACTATAGTAATTGTTGCATAGTATCTCACGTTATTTGATTCAATTATTGTCGCTATTTTATATATTATTAAATCAATAATTGAGATGATACAGTTATTCATATTATTATTTGCAATATTGATGATGTCTAGAAAGTTCTGTCGAGGAGAGGTTTGGTCACCTAATTGCGCGCTAATAGGGAGAAATCCTTATTAGAAAGCCCCCTCTTTCCTGAAAACGATATGGTTGTTAAATATTGCAAAAAATAATAGTTGTTAAAAATATTAAGGGGATTTTTATGAAGTATTTGTTGTAATTTTTCTTATTATATGAACCCCCATTTTTCAAAATAATTGGTAGAAATTATAATAAAGGTGGGGCCCACATATGATTATGACACATAGTGGGGGCCCACATGTGGAGGACTTTTGGGGGGAGAATTCTGAAAATGCTTCACGGGTGTGGGAGGAGTTTTATATAACATGTGTTTATATATATATATATATGTATTATATTTTCTTTGTTTTGTTCTTAATGGATGATTGCTTGAAATTGGCATCCGTGAATTCATAAAGCATCCGTGAATTGCATAACTGTTGGTCCGTGAGAATTTCAAATAGTACCCCTTCCATTCTCCTATAAATAGGATGCTTAGTTAGAATTGAAAATCACACCAGAATTAGAGAATTCTTCTTCTATAATATTGAGCGTATTTCTTTCGAGTTTTAGAAAGCTTTGAGCGTAGAAAAAAGTTCAAGTTTTCTTCAAGAATATCTTCGCTATACCAGTTGGAATACTCTTCTTTTCAAGGTAAGGGATATTATTATTTTTTCAGTATTCATATGAAATAATATTTTCTTCTATACTCTGTAGTATGTAAGTAATATAATTTCATTTTAGATTTTAATTATACACTCATTTTGTTAAAGTTTTGGCTTCTATACTCCATGAAATTAGTAGAATATCATTGATATTTGCGCTTCATCCGGTATCTTTTCATGGAAATATTATTCTGAGCATTCTTGATAAGTTTTAACTTTTTCATGCCAGAGTACTATTCACTTGGTTATTATTCACCCGTGGCACTATTTATGACAACAATTGATTTCTTTTTGATCTAAATCATTTTTGATACAATATTATTCTTGAATTTTACTCCACAAAGCAGTATCATGTTGACAATTTGGACATTATTGAATTCTGGATAAATTAAATTATAAATCTTTAAAATTTATCCTTGTTTTCTTTTAATTGAATTCTTGTATCATTGTCATCATCCTCGTGCTTTTATTGTTATGAAAGTCATCTTTGGCCGTAGTGAATAGATGGACTTGGTATGATTATGACCAAGGATTATTCGGTATAATCATGACCGTAATGTTTTAAATGATGTGGTAAAAGTCCTCATTGGCCCGTAGTGTATTGATGGACAGTTGTTGGCATGATCATGACCATTAGTGAAAACACGAATATCCTTGGCCCGTAGTGCATGGATAATTTGTGGTCGTAATACTTATGAATATCCTTGGCTGTAGTGCAGGGATGATTCGATGATGTGGATTATTTATTAAGTTAAGTCTCAGCGATAAAACTGTTGATAAACTTTTTAAATCATAGAAGATAGTAGATTTCATGTTCAACTTGACTCTTCTAATGGATTACTTGTTCCGCTGCAGTTAAACTTGATGTCTATTATATTTTAGCAGTTTAACACTGTTGAAGGCTAACGATAAATTATTCTGCATTATCTTAGTCATAATATTTCTTACTCAGCTAGTTGAGCTCACCCTTTGCTTTCATTGTTCTCTTCAGGAAATGAGAATGTAGCTGGGACTAGTCGGGGAACGGAGTGACGGTCCAGATGTTTGCATTAGTAGTCCTCACTATTCTATGAAATAGTGTGATAATAAATTTATTGAGGACTTATTTTGAGTTTGAATACTGTCTAGAAGACAATATTTGTTTTAAAACTCATAGCTCATGTTGTATATTTAAGTTTATATTCGTATTCTGTACCATGTATTTGACGACTCTGAATGGGTGATGTATACCTATTTTGGGGGCGTCACAGTTGGTATCAGAGCTTAGGGATATGATCCCTGGCTAAGATGTGAGATTAGAACTAGGAGGGGAGAGACGGGTAATTCCTTCGCTAGTATGACCTACCTAAATTTAATTGTTATTTAATTGGTCGGTCAGAATATATAGATAATATGTTGCATGTCAACTAACCCTTGTTTTATGGCAGTATTTAAAAATGACATCCGAGAATGTTGAGAATAGCAATGGCGCACATGAGACCGTTAAATCACCAACGATCAATAACCAGGGAAATGTGCATCAAGAAGGCAGCAATCCTCATGCAAATAACAACACCGACCAAATGATGAACAATGGAATGTTTAGGGGCTTTCTGCAATTCATGCAATATCAGGCGAGAGAGACTCCTGTCCAAAATGCAGGTGGAAACACTGGCAACTCTCGGATAGTCACCGCTAAGCAGTTCAAGGAGCTGGGATCACCAGAGTTTTTGGAAGAGCCAAAACCACTTAAGACGGAGACGTGGATAAAGCATATCACCAAGATATTTGATGTATTGGGATGCTCCGAGGAGCAAAAGGTTCCCATTTCCACCTCCATGTTTCGAGGAGAGACAAATTACTAGTGGGAATCTGTAAAGCGTACCCAGCCCACCGCACTTAAAATGTCTTGGGAGAAGTTCCAAGAACTGTTCAACGACAAGTACTTTCTTGAAAGTATTCATCACATGAAAGAGGTAGAGTTCATCAAGTTGGAGCAAAACAATGTGACTGTGTTGCAGTACGAAGCCAAGTTTGCCGAGTTATCCCGGTTGCGTCCCACTTAGTTAATAATGAGGAGAGAATGACGCGGATGTTTCTAAGAGGTTTGAAACCCGAGATATGTCAATACCTTATCTCTCACAAACTGTGTTTATATTCAAATGTTGTAAATAGGGCTCAATTATTAGAGCGAGATAATGAGACAACCCAACTAAGGGAGAGTAGCTGGCAAAATGATAATACCAGTGGTAGCAGTCATCGAAGCGGTGACAACAAACGTGGAGGAAATCAACATGCCATAAATGGTAACCACTTCGGTGGTAATCATGGCCAACATAATAAAAGTGGACATTTCAAGAAAAGGAGATTCAACAATGATGGAAAGACGTCAGCACCAACACCCATTGTTAAGGAAGGAGAACGACCACCTATCATGTGCTTCAAATGCCGAGGGGAGGGACACATCAGTCCAAACTGTGCGCAGCAGTCCTAAACGTGTTACAATTATAGAAGAGAAGGTCATCTAGCTAGATTTTGTCGTACAGGGAAGCCAAGTCCAGTTGGAACGGTGACACCAAATGCCTTCCCAGACAAGTCAAAACCAGTAGTTCAAGGGAGAACATTTGTCATAACCTCCCAGAAAGCAAGGAACCTGAACTAGGTTATCATGGGTAAGCTAATCATAAACTCTTACAAAGTCTATACCTTATTTGATACCGGTTCTACCCATTCTTTTATTTCTCCTACTTGCGCTCAACGCTTAAATTTGACTCCAGAGAAATTAGACTTTGACTTATCTGTTGAAACTTCGTTGGGAGAAACCTTCATTACATCCACTGTTTATAAGTCTTATTTGATTCAAATCGGTACCCGCACATTACCTGTCGACCTTATCTCTTTGAAAATACTTGCATTTGATGTGATTTTAGGGATTGATTGGTTAACTACTCATTATGCTAAAATTGATTTTTTTTGTAAGGTTGTTAGCTTTCATATTTCTAACCAACCTATTATGCGAATTCAAGCGATCAAACCATTAAAGTCAATCATTGTCATATCAAGCCATAAAGCTATTCGTTTATTGAAAAATGGATGTCAAGCTTTCTTAGCTCATGTCATGGATATAAACAAAAATACGTCAGTTTTGAATGATATTTCTATTGTTAATAAATTTCCTGACGTATTCCCTGAAAAACTTCCCAGCCTACCCCTAGAGCGTGAAATTGAATTTTGTATTGACTTGAACCCGGTACAAAACCCATTTCCAAAGCCCCATATCAAATGGCTCTTATTGAACTTCAGGAGTTAAAAACCCAACTGTAGGAATTGTTAGACATCGGTTTCATTCGTCCTAGTATGTCTCCTTGGGGTGCTCCTGTTTTATTCGCAAAGAAGAAAGATGGAAGTATGCGACTTTGTACTTGATTATTGGGAGTTGAATCATGTCACCATCAAAAATAGGTACTCGTTACCTCGCATTGATGACCTATTTGACCAGTTGCAAGGTGCCAAATTCTTTTCAAAGATCGATCTTTGTTCTAGATATCATCAGTTAAAGATTAAAACCGATGACATTCCAAAGACGGCTTTCAGAACTCAGTACGGGCATTATGAATTCCTAGTCATATCTTTTGGATTGACTAATGCTCCTACTGCCTTCATGGATATGATGAACCGAGTGTTCAAAGAATATTTGGATCACTTTGTAGTCGTATTTATTGATGACATCCACATTTGCTCCAAAAGCCATGAAGATCATGAGAAACACTTGAGGCTGATACTCCAAAAGCTTCGTGAGAACAATTTATATGCTAAGTTGAAGAAATGCAAGTTCTAGCTTGAGGAAGTAGCATTTCTTGGGCACGTGATATCCAATCATAGAATATATGTTGACCTGACAAAGATTAAAGCAATTCAAAGCTGGGAACAACCTAAATCAGTGACCGAAGTACGTATCTTTCTCAGCTTAGCTGGTTATTATCGGAGATTCGTAGAAGGGTTTTCTTGAATCGCTACTCCATTAACTCAGATGACTCAGAAAGATACAAAATTCGGTTAGAGCGAGGAATTTGAAAAGAATTTTCAAGAACTCAAGAAGAGACTCATTTCAAAGACTTTGTTACGATAATACCATCCGCTCGGAGGATTTGTCATCTCTACAAATGATGCTTTGTGCAAAAGGTTAGGATGTGTTCTCATGCAACATGGGAAAGTTATAGCCTACGCCTCTCGACAACTCAAAGAATATGAGAGGAATTATCCTACTCATGATTTAAAGTTGGCAGCTGTTGTATTCACACTTAAAATTTTGAGGCATTACCTGTATGGGGAGAAAGTAGAGATCTATACGGATCATAAAAGCCTCAAATATTTCTTCACCCAAAAGGAACTCAACATGCGACAACGATGTTGGTTCAAACTATTGAAATATTATGATCATACCATTCAATACCACCCTTAAAAAGTGAACGTGGTAGCTGACGCATTGAGTAGAAGATCATATGCAGGTACGAGTGTGTTATTGTTAACGCAAAGGCCCATTTTGTATGACTTGCAAAGGATGGAGATAGAGTTAAAGACTCCACGGACCCACGTGATGATGGAAAATATACAAGTAGAACTGACTTTAATCGATAAAGTTAAAGCTGCTCAAGTTAAAGACCTGGAGCTGATGCGTATGAGGAAGAAAGTGCAAGAAGGTGCTATTCTAGAAGCAAGAATCGATGCAAAAGGAATACTACGAGTCAACTCTAGACTTTGTGTTCCTAACGACCCTAATTTAAAGTATAAAATCATGATGGAGGCACAGAACACACCATTTGCAATCCATCTTGGGAGTACCAAAATTTATCGTGATCTTTAATATACATTTTGGTGGAGCAATATAAAGAGAGAAATCGTAGATTTTATCTCAAGGTGTTTAACTTGTCAACGTGTCAAGGTGGAGCATCAAGTGCCAAAAGGTCCATTGTAACCACTTGAAATTCCAGAATGGAAGTGGGAGCACATTACCATGGATTTCGTTACTGGTCTTCCCAAGGTTTTTCAAGGCATAGATGCAATTTGGGTCATTGTTGATAGATTGACCAAGTCGGCTCATTTCTTACCTATACGAGAAACTTATACACTTAAACGTCTTGCTCGTATATACATAAATGAGATTGTAAGACTGCATGGTATGTCAGTGTCCATAGTTTTTGATCGAGACCCAAGATTCACTTCATAATTTTGGGTTAGTTGGTAGAAAGCTATGGGCACGGATTTATGATTTAGTTCGGCATATCACCCTCAGACGGACAGGCAGTCAGAGAAGACTATTCAAACTCTTGAGGATCTATTAAGACTTTATGTCCTTAACTTCAAAGGAAGTTGGGAAAAGTTCTTTCCATTGGTGGAATTCTCCTACAACAACAGTTATCAAGCAAGTATTGGCATGGCTCCATTTAAGGCGTTGTATGGAAAAAAATTTTGTTCTCCAGTATGCTGGGATGAGGTGGGTGAAACAACGTTATTGGGATTGAAATTGGTATGCATGACAACGAAAAAGATTCAAATGATCCAGAAACGTATAAAAACCTCACAAGATTGACAAAAGAGTTATGTTGATCTTCATCGAAAGGACGTAAAATTCAATGTTGGAGAGCCTGTGTTGTTACGTGTTGCTCCATGGAAAGGAGTTACGAGATTTGGAAAGAGAGGAAAGCTCAATCCTCGATTCATTGGCCCATTCGAAATCCTCGATTGAGTAGGAACTGTGGCTTATAGACTCGCCTTACCGCCAAGTATGTCTCGTGTTCATAACGTTTTTCACATATCCATATTACATAAATATGTGGAACACCCGGACCACATTATTGAGTAAGAACCGGACGAAATAGCGGAAGATTTAACGTATGAAGAGGTTCCTGTTAAAATCTTGGATAAGAAGGAACATATTCTACGCTCCAAGGTTATACCTCAAGTCAAAGTTTTGTGTAGAAACCATGATGTTGAGGAAATGACCTGGGAGTTAGAATCTAAAATGAAATCAAGGTATCCTCACCTCTTCGACATACCAGGTACGTACCCTAATTTCGATGATGAAACTTCATAAGAAGGGGAGGTTGTAAGACCCCAACTTTTATGAATAAAGATGAATTTTTCTATAAATATCATTTTTGAATATTATGGTGTGGATTTAATATAATGTTATAGTTGTGGGTAATATTTACAAATTTTGCAAAGTATGCAAGTTGTTATATAATATTCGATTGGTCGGGGAATATTCGTTTTATCAGGGAATATTCGTATGATGGCACAATCATTGGTGGACCCCACAACGAAATTATTGTCGGAGTTAGAAAATGACATAAATATCTTTTTATGAAAATAACGGCAAAAGTTTTATCGTTAACTGTTGAAATACTAGGTGTTAAAAGTATAGTAATACGCGTGCTTGCATAGTAGCACACGGTATTGATTATTGATGCTTACGTGAAAAGTCACTCAATTTTGTTTAATTATTGCTATAGTAATTACTGCATAGTATCTCATGTTATTTGATTCAATTATTGTCGTTATTTTATATATTATTAAATCAATAATTGAGATGATACAGTTATTCATAATATTATTTGCAATATTGATGATGTCTAGAAAGTTCTATCGAGGAGATGTTTGGTCACCTAATTGCGCGCTAATAGGGAGAAATCCTTATTGGAAAGCCCCCTCTTTCCTGGGAACGATCTGGTTGTTAAATATTGCGAATAATAATAGTTGTTAAAAATATTGAGGGGATTTTTATGAAGTATTTGTTGTAATTTTGCTTATTATATGGACCCTCATTTTTCAAAATAATCAGTAGAAATTATAATAAAGGTGGGGCCCACTTATAATGATGACATATGGTGGGGGCCCACATGTGGAGGACTTTTGGGGAGAAATTTGAAAATGCTTTTACGGTGTGGGAGGAGTTTTATATAAGATGTGTTTTATATATATATATATATATATATATATATATATATATATATATATATATATATATATATATATATGTGTGTGTGTGTGTGTGTGTGTGTGTGTGTGTGTGTGTGTGTGTGTGTATTATATTTTCTTTGTTTTGTTCTTAATGGATGATTGCTTGAAAGTGGCATCCGTTAATTGCATAACTGTTGGTCCGTGAGAATTTCAAATAGTACCCTTTCCATTCTCCTATAAATAGGATGCTTAGTTAGAATTGAAAATCACACCAGAATTAGAGAATTCTTCTTCTATAATATTGAGCGTATTTTTTTCGTGTTTTAGAAAGCTTTGAGCGTAGCAAACAGTTCAAGTTTTCTTCAAGAATATCTCCGTTATACCAGTTGGAATACACTTCTTTTCAAGGTAAGGGATATTATTTTTTTCAGTATTCATATGAAATAATATTTTCTTCCATACTCTGTAGTATATGTAAGTAATATTATTTCGTTTTAGATTTTGAATTCTACACTCATTTTGTTAAAGTTTTGGGTTCTATACTCCATGAAATTAGTAGAATATCCTTGATATTTGTGCTTCATCCAGTATCTTTTTATGAAAATATTATTCTGAGTATTCTTGATAAGTTTTAACTTTTTTATGCCGGAGTACTATTCACGGGGTACTATTCACTCAGTTACTATTCACCCGGGGTACTATTTATAACAAAAATTAATTTCTTTTCGATCTAAATCATTTTTGATACAATATTATTCTTGAATTTTACTCCACAAAGTAGTATCATGTTGACAATTTGGACATTATGAAATTCTGGATAAACTAAATTATAAATCTTTAAAAATTTATCTTTGTTTTCTTTTAATTGAATTCTTATATCATTGTCATCATCCTCATGCTTTTATTGTTATGAAAGTCATCTTTGTCCGTAGTGAATAGATGGACTTGGTATGATTATGACCATGGATTATTCGATATAATCATGATCGTAATGTTACAAATGATGTGGTAAAAGTCCTCATTGGCCCGTAGTTCATTGATGGACAATTGTTGGCATGATCATGATCATTGGTGAAAACACGAATATCATTGGCCCGTAGTGCATGAATAATTTGTGGTCATAATACTAATGAATATCATTGGCCATAGTGCAGGGGATGATTCGATGATCTGGATTATTTATTAAGCTGAGTCTCAGCGATAAAGCTGTTGATAAACTTTTTAAATCATAGAAGATAGTAGATTTCATGTTCTACTTGACTCTTCTAATGGATTGCTTGTTCCGCTACAGTTAAACTTGATGTCTATTGTATTTTATTAGTTTAAAACTGTTGAAGACTAACGATAAATTATTCTGCATTATCTTAGTCATAATATTTCTTACTGGGCTAGTTGAGCTCACCCTTTTCTTTCATTGTTCTCTTCAGGAAATGAGAATATAGCTGGGACTAGTCGGGGAATGGAGTGACGGTCCAGTTGTTTGCATTAGTAGTCCTCACTATTCTATGAAATAGTGTGATAATATATTTATTGAGGACTTATTTTGAGTTTGAATGCTATCTTGAAGATAATATTTGTATTAAAACTCACAGCTAATGTTGTATATTTAAGTTTGTATTAGATTCTACATCATGTATTCGATTTGTGACTTCGAAATGGGTGATGTATACCTATTTTGGGGGCGTCACATAACGGTTATGTCTTCTGGATATGTGGTTGGAGGAGTGCTAATAGATGGAGGATCATCCCTAAACATCTGCCTCTATGCCGCATTGGAAAAAATAAACATTAATCTCAACAAGATTCAAAGCAGCCATATAATCATCAAAGCCTTTGATGGATCTCAGAAAAATGTTGTCGGAGAGATTGAGTTACCCATGGAAATCGGTCCACATACATTCTACATATCCTTCCAAGTGCTCAAAATCACTACAGGATAAAACTTACTGTTGGGAAGACCTTGGATTAATATGGCTAGAGCCGTCCCATCCACTCTTCATCAACAACTCAAATATATCATCAACAGTAATCTGGTCACTATAAATGCTGAGCCAGGGTATCCTGTACAAAGTGATGTTCCTCTTATCAGTTTCAATGCAGAAGTTGAGTCTGTTAGCTTCCAAGCCCTTGAGGTGAGCAACACTCACTATCAATCCATTGGGGCTCCACCTCTGAAACCTAGAGTTTCTGCCGAGGTAATGTCGGCAACTCAAGAAATGATATCCTTGGGTTTTCAACCTGGACAAGGGTTAGAAAAGGATCACCAGGGAATCAAATGCCCAATTCAAGTTCCCAGCCAAACAGGGACAACTGGATTAGGCTACTCCTTTGGGTCCAGTCACAGGAATCCTCACAAGCATAAATCAGTTCCTTCATCTACAAGACTGTTGCCTAAACCTACATGTGATAATCATGTACGTCCTTTATTAAAGGTTCCTGCCCCTGTGGTAGCTATGCTATTTCTAAAGCCGATATCGGGTAAAGGAAAGGAAGTTCTGATTCCAGACCCAGAGACGGAGGAAAGGAATCAAAGGCGCAAACAAGAGATAAAGAGACATTTATCAAACATGCACGTCCTAATCCATACAAAGGGTATAAATAGGGACATCCCAGATGATGATTGTCCAGACATCATGGTCATCATTCAAGAGAAGGAGGATGATAACTTCCCCTTCATCGCTGCTGTCCACCAGTACTTGACCCTTGGCAATTGGAGCAGCACTCCTTGCATTTGCCGACAAGGGTAAAAAGGGAAGAAATTCCCTCTGCCCTGTAGATAGCAATAATTTCTTAGTTTTGTTGCACAGTATTAGCAGTTGCTTTAGTCATTTCATGCTAACAGTTTGTATGATTGAACAATTTCATATATTAAGTGAAAGCATTTTATTTCAGGACTCTAAAATTAGATATGCCTAAACTTGCTGATGAGGTGCCTATTCTTCACAAGGACTGCAACTTTGATGTAAAGTTGGACTCTGACTTGATGGAGATTGAACAAGAGGACTATGAGATACCTCAGGAGATCAAAGAATGGGTTGAAGACAAACCCAAGCCAAATCTTAATCAAACCGCCTCTTTTAACCTTGGAACCTCAGAAAACCCCAAATAAATCCAGATTGGTACGGACCATACGCCAAACCAAAGGAATGACATGGTTACTCTATTGACCGAATTCTAGGATGTGTTTGCATGGTCTCATGAAGACATGGTCAGTTTATCAACTGACATAGTCATTCATCGTGTAACGCCCGAGAAAATTGAATTTTTAGGAGAATTAAATTTTTATTTGATTATGTGGATTAAATAAATTTAATTGATTATTTATGTGAGTAAGTTATTTTAAGGTCGTTCTATGACCTAGAATTTGCGGATGTGGTTAGGATTCTGCCTATGTGCTAGGATTAATTGTTTTGAATTTCCAAGACGAAAATAAAAGTTTTCCGAGAAATTTCTGTAAAAACACTATTCATCCGTTTCTGCTCGGGAATTAAGTTTAAATTTCTGAGAAATGCGTAATGATAGAATTCTAAGACGAGATGGAATATCCAATAATATTTCAATTATGGCAAATGAAGTTTTCGCCTGCGGACTTAAAACCTAAAGGTTAGGGAAAGTGATTTCCGAGAAGGAAATGAAATGCGTATAATGATTAGGGTTATTATACGTATGATATACGAGTATGATACAGATCAGTATACGAGTATAGTATGAAGATTAATATGACGTATAATACGAATATCGTATGAATATTATACGAAGAGAATACAAGATTTTTACGAGTAAAATACGATTAGTTCTTAATGGACTTTAGTAAGTGGACTTGGTCATTTTCCAATTGGACTTGGATTGTGTCAAGCCCAATAAGATATTATGTCAAACCCAAAGTTATGTTAAGACAAGCCCAAGATAGGCCCAAAATGATTTATGCTAAGGCCCAAAGTGAGAAACTAAATCGCGGATCGAACCGATGGGTTACCGGATGGTTAAAACCCATGGGGCAACCCATGGGTGACCTAAAGTGATGGCTAAGTAAAGTGCATTTACTTGGTTGCTAAGTAAATGAATATTAAGGAGGTTAATAGTAAGGAAGTGGGCTTAATAACCATTTTACCCTCCATTAGGTTTTCCTATATAAGAGAAGCTAGGTTGGTCATTTTATTTATTTCACTAACTCTAGATAATATATTGAGATAGAGAAAAGAGCTCTAACAAATAATCAAGAGCAATCCAAAGAAAAGCATACAAGCTTTAATCAAGAACGCGAATAACGTTAAGGTAATATACGTAAACCTAAGTCTTCGATCTTTTTCAATTTCTTTTTTTGTAGAGAAGTATGAATTGGTGGAGCATGTCTTTTCCTAAGTAATAAGGATGGCTATTAGTGAATTAAAACATTGATAAGCCATGAACAATTAAGAATCATAAGCGTTTATGAAAGTTTAAGCGAAGAAAAACCAATAAGCATTTATTTGGTTGTTGATGGACAAATTGAAAACCATCATAGGTTATGTGTATCTTGATTGGTTATGATGTAGATGATGAATCAATGGAGTTGTTACATTTGATTTAGCGTATAGAAAATGAGTAACGAAGTTATGGCGAAATTTACGAGATTAGGTGTTAAACATCGAAATCATATAATTCCGGATTAGTAGTCGAAAGTTGCCGTGGAACCTAGAAACCTTGGTTTTCGATGGCATAACGTAGCATAACGTATTTGAGAGTCATGGACTCAAGAATCATCGAAATCCGACTTAGAACGAAGAAACGAGCTATGAACGTTCACGAACGTTTATCATTTTTGTAATAATGAATTAATCAGTGAATTTCAAGGTAAAAGATTTAAAAGTGAAATATTTTCTAATAAAATCATAGAACATGTGATTTGTGAGATAATTTCTTTTGAACCAGCCAATTTGGATGTAAAACGAATAAGTTATGAGCTCGAGAAATTCACATAACAAAAGAACTGTAAAAATTTTCTGAGGCTTAAGGTCCGCGCCGCAGCGCGACCTAGAGAGTAAAGGCCGGCGCCGCAGTGCCAAGCTGGATGGTGAGGTACTGTAGAGTCACACCGCAGCGCCACTTTTGTACTTCAAGTTGGCGCCGCAGCTCCAGCACCATGTAAGGCACAGAGAAGAAGGATTATGAACATAAAGAATAATGAAGTGAATGAAGGGTGAATTATATACTTAAATTGACCTAACGTAACATCATTAAAGGATGTTTATAACCTTAAGTTAATGACTAAAGGTTGAAGAAAATTAATTGAAAGTGAGTTATTAATAATGAAACGATGAATGATAATAAGCCGTAAAGGCAGATAAATACTTGAAACGAGTTTTGTTAATGAAATAAGTTCGGTTAAGTTATATAAAATGAAAGATAGTTGATTGATGATGAATTAATTACTTAATTAACTTAAAGTAGCATCCTCGATGATGACTATAACGTTGAGAATTACAACTAAAAGGTTGTTAACAATTACGTAAACATGAACGTAAAATAATGTGATAAAACGTAAGAAATAATGTAGTGCGATAACTGTAACCAATGATAACAAATCTAATGAACAATTAGATTGAGAAGAAGGGTAAGATACGTTAGGAACCATACATGTTTGTTCATGACCTAATGTGGTATGTTATGTGGTTATGTATTGTTGAGACTGTAAAGACCAAGAATTATTGAATATTTATTTGAAGACGCTTGAAGGCAAGTTTTCTTAACACTTGTCTAACCTTCGTGTTATCCAGGTTTTCTTTGATTCATGTTATGAGATGCATGAATTGTTTTACGAAAGGGTCGATGCCAGTTTTAACTCGGCTAGACTAATCTTAAAAGATTGATTGATTTATATATAAGTCTTTAAATATAGAATTGATAACGCTATCCTACGCCAATTGTTTGGTATAGATTCAAGGTAAGCCTGAGTATGAATAAACAAATGTATTTTACATCGATTATTCGATGGGCACGCGAGGTTGCCAAAACTTAAACATAAATATGTTTAACGGATGAATGTTGATCAACATAGAGTACTATTGGCTGATTACCTAGAAGTGCTCATAAGAAATATCAGACTTACGGTCTTAGTACCGGGTTGTCCTTTTCATGAATAAAAACTAAAGAGAATGTTCATGGTCTGCTGACCTACTCAGAATTTCTAAGTCACTATATGTACTTTGAAATTGTTTTATGAGATGAGAAGTGTTATTCAATGTTTCATAGTACTTCATAACTATTTTTTAGTTATTAAAGAATAATCATATGATTCTTGAAACGGTATTTATATAATATATTGTTAGACTTGCTGAGCTAGTTATGCTCACTTCTTGCTTGAATTATATGATTGTAGCTAAGGTCGAGTGAACTGAGAGTTCTATTAAAGATAAAGACAAGGCGAAGATGAATAATTAGTTTATTTTATAATAGACTAGTATGTTGTATGAATCATATTCTGACGAACACAAAATGTAACAGTTTCAGAACCTGGGAAATGGATTTATTATTATTATTGTAATAAAAATGTAGTTAATACACTCATTTTGATGTTGTTTCAATGGAATGAATGTATAGTTATGAGTACCGTGTAACACCATCTATCGGGTTGGAAGATACCCAGATTTGGGGGCGTCACACATCGCCTTCCCATCAAAGAGGGATTCAAGCCAGTCAGACAGAAACTCAAGCGATTAAAACCTGAGCTGAGTTTGAAAGTCAAAGGAGAAATTGTGAAACAATTTCAAGCCGACATTATCATGGTATCAACATACCCTGAGTGGCTATCCAACATAGTCCCCATGCCTAAACCCAGAGGGAAGGTGCGAGTTTGCGTGGATTACAGGGATCTGAACAAAGCCTGTCTCAAAGATAGCTTTCCCGTACCATTCATCCACATACTTATTAATAATACAGCTCAGTAAGACATGTACTCCTTTGTTGACTGCTTTGCGGGGTACCATTAAATCATGGTTGCTGAAGAGGATCGTGAGAAAACTGTATTCATCACTCTTTGGGGAACCTTTTGCTACAGACGATTGTCATTCAACCTCATCAATGCCGGAGCTACCTATCAGTGAGCCATGATGGCTCTGTTCCATGATCTAATGCACAAAGAGATAGAAGTCCATGTGGATGACATCATTGTCAAATGCCGAATGGAGAAAGACCACCTAGATCATCTCAAAAAGATTTTTAGCCGATTGAGCAAGTACAATTTGAAGTTGAACCCAACTAAATGCTCCTTTGGCGTAAAATCAGGCAAATTGCTAGGATTCCTAGTAAGCCACGTGCATTGAGCTAGATCTTGTAAAAATCTAGGCCATCACAGAAATGCCCATACCCCAAACAGAGAGGGAAATACGGGAATTTTTGGGAAGAATCAACTTTATCAGCCGATTCATCTCCCAACTCACAGCAACCTGTGAACCCATCTTCAAGTTGCTAAGGAAGAACTCCTCTAAGAAATGGAATGACGAGTGTCAGAAAGCCTTCCTTACAATCAAAGAACAACTAATCAAAGTTCCTGTTATGGTACCTCCCAGGGATGGTATTCCCCTATTTATGTACCTGTCAATTAATGACAATGCCATGGGCTGTATGCTAGGGTCAGAAAGATGATAGAGTCCAAGAAAGAGCTATTTATTACCTCAGCAAAAGATTTAGCATCAGTGAACACAAGTACACTCTGATTGAGAAAACTTGTTGTGCTTTAGTGTGGGCTTCCATGAGATTACAACATTATCTCCATGGTCATGCAACCCATCTCATATCCAGTGTGGATCCTCTCAAGTACGTGTTCAACAAACCCATGTTGAATTGTTGACTGTCCAAATGGCAGTTGATCCTACAACAATTTGACATCATCTACGTGACTTAAAAGTCTATCAAAGGTCAAGGAATTACGGATCAACTGGCCGCTACACCTTCAGGGGATTTTAGACCTTTAGAAACATATTTCCCCGATGAAGGGGTAATGACAATTTAGCAACACCATCAGGACAATACACACCAACTATTGAAAATGTATTTTGATGGAGCTATAAATATGGAAGGCCCTAGAGCTGGAGCAGTTCTAGTATCCATTTCGGGGGAGCAATATCATGTTGCCGTCAAATTGTAGTTTGTCAACACCAACAACACATATGAGTATGAAGGTTGTATCACAGGGTTGAAACTAGCCCAATCCATGGGCCTCAGATGGTTAACTATCTTTGAAGCTTCTAAATTGGTAATCAGACAAACCACTGGGATCCATCACACCAAAGAACTACATTTGATGCCTTATCATCGACAGGTTATCCAGATGGCTTTAGAGTTTGAAGAAATTTCCTTCCTCCACATTCCTTGGAATAGGAATAACTTTGCGGATGCACTAGAAACTTTGGCCTCCTTAATCAACAAACTTGGTAAGGAAGACAGGCCAAACATCACATTTGCCCTGCAAAAGGCTCCAGCCTATGGGAACTACATTGGAGAAGTATCAGATGAATTGCCTCCCATCCAACACCCTTGGTATCAGGATATCAAGGAATATCTCAAGATGGATCTACACCCGCTGAGGCAATTCCAGCTAAAAGAAAGTGGATATATCGAATGGCTATGAAATTCTACCTGAGCGGATATGCACTCTACAAAAAAGATGTAGGATTAGGCCTTCTCAGATGTCTAGACAAAGACCAAGCTCAGAGGCTCATGGATGAGATCCATGGTGGACTATGTGGCCCACACATGAGCGGCCCTCTACTTGTCAAGAAAATCATTACAACAGGACATTTCTGGCTTTCTCTCAAAGCTGGTTGTGATGATCACGTCAAGAGATGTTATCAATGCCAAATTCATGGGAATGTTATCCACGCCCCTCCAAGGGAGCTCCATAATATGAGTTCGCCCTGGCCCTTCTCAATGTGGGGAATGGACATGATCAGGCCCATCGAGCCCAAAGCCAACAATGGTCATCAGTTTATCTTCACCATGATCGAATACTTCATCGAGTGGGTAGAAGCAGCCTCTTCCCCTAGGGTTACTAAAGATGTGATTAATTGTTTTATCAGAAATAATGTCATTTGTCGATATGGACAACTAGAGGTGATTGTATCAGATAATGCCAAAAACCTGATCAACCAAATGATGGAGGAGTTATGAAGTAAATTCTGCATCAAACATCTCAACTCCATCATCTATCGTCCAAAGATGAATGGTGTTGTTGAAGAGGGTAATAAAAATATCAAAAAAACCAGGCAAAAGATGTCCGCCAATCACAAAGGATAGCCTGACCTGTTGCCTTTTACTCTATTAGCCTACAAAACATCAATGTGCACTTCCACTAGGGGCAACCCCCTATTCATTAACCTATGGCATGGAAGCAGTGCTCCCCATAGAGGTGGAAATGGAATCCCTCAGATTGTTGATAGACGCTCAGTTGGATGAAGACCAATGGTTACAAGATCGGTACCACAAATTGTCTCTAATAGATGAACGGAGGGCCATAACCATCTTCCATGGTTAATTGTACCAACAAAGGATCGTTAGATCCTACAACAAAAAAGTCCAACTACGATAATTCAAAGAACATAACTTGGTCCTTAAAAAGGTCATTGACAACTAAGACCAATCTAAAGCAAAATTTACCCTAAACTGGGAAGGTCCATTTGTTGTCAATGAGGTATTGACAGGAGGAACCCTCATATTACAAGAGATGGATGACGAGGAATTTCCCCAACTCATCAACTCAGACACCGTGAAACGGTACTATGTCTGAAGTTACCTGCAAACCAGGATCCTGGTTCTAGATCATCAGATCCATCAGTCAATTTAGGTTTTCAAAACCTTTCTCACAATATACATCTCTAAACCTTTTCACGCTAGGTTGGAAAAACATACACCTTTCACCACTTTAGTTTGTCCCACCAGGGATAAAACACTTCCTCACAACTTCAGTTTATCCTATCAGGGGCGAACTATGCAGACCTGATCTCCCCAATACACGGGAATACGTTGGCAGCCATTTTTATGGTTCGATCTAACTACAGAAAAAAAATAAAAAAAATCTACACCCACTTTACCACCTTTAACTTTGAACCTTTTTACGCTAGGTTTGAACTACGCAGACCTGATCTCCCCTTGTCAATGGGAGTACGTAGGCAGCCATTCATGTTTCGATCTTACCCCCTACCAAAACACAAGAACTTGTCAAATGGTACTGGGATCATCCTTTAAACCTTTAAACCACACATCATTGGCTTAGACCAAAGGGATGGAACTATCTTGTCTCCCCACACAAATAGGAGAAAAACCAGTGACAATCTAAGCTGCGGTTGAGTCCTCAAAGAGAAACAATAATCCATAAGAGATGGAACTACCTGGGCTCCCTCATACAAAGGAGTACCGGCGACCATCTGTGGGGCGGTCAACCTCAAAGAGGAAAGCCACAATCCTCTCCATAACTACATACAGAAACTAGTCCCAAGACACCAAAGGGTAAGGAATACATAGAGCAATGATCCATTCTGAAAGATCCTAAGACATCTCAATGTCCATCCATCAAGGGGGAGTTCAGAATACATCAAGATCACAAGCCTTGGAGAACAGACAACTATCAAGCAAGTAACAAGGGATAACTAAAAGGGAAGTGAATCAAAACATATTTCCTTGCCATATAATATTGTTTGATATATACAATGTGTCCTGTACATGACAAAAATGTCTAAGCTAGTCTGTGCAAGAAAATCCAAGTTAATCTACAAACCAGTGGATAAGTGCGCCATTAATTCTAACATGGCATATCTTTCAGAAGAAAGGGGTAACTCTGTGAGCTCCTGCCCAAAGGTACCAGCACGAGCCAAGAGATCTACAGCCATCTACATAGTGACACTATGCTCATTAATGAATGTGCTCATCTTTGCAATGATATCAGCAGTATGGGACCTCAATGCAATACTATCTGTAATAGTGGCATCTCGGGCAGATATAGCACCATCCCGCTCAATGACAACTGCATCCCTAGATGATCTAGCTTCATCCTGCTTAGCAACAGCGGTATCTCTATAAGCTAGAGCATCATCTCTCTCAACTAGAGCTGTATCTATACCAGAAAGAGCTGTCAACATCAAGGCCCTAGCCTGATCCCTCTCAAACGTTATTAGATGTAGACTCTGCTCTAAATACTCTACAGAAAGTTGAGTCATAGTAGCAGTAATACTTGGGGAATCAACCAGAGTTGCTGTCAACCCAGTAAACAGCTAATCCTCAGTGGGAGAATCATCATCCTCCATAGGCTCCCCACTATCAGAATCAATCTCCGGCTTTGAGGATACAACCCTAACCGGTGTAATCGCTGCCTCCAACCATGCAGAATACTCTGTAGAACGACCTGGATGGCTAGTAGTAAAATCAGCCCTCTCACACTAGGCCCAACAGACAAATCCTCTGCTGATAAAAGCCGAGATGACAAATGCTGACCCAATGCCCCGTCAAAGGGATGAACATCTTGAAACTAGTCAAACTGTGCCATCACAGCCAGTGGATGATAAGTGGTTACACCCCTCAAACCAGCCAGAGGAAGATAATCCATGCCTGATCTGACGCCCCCAAAATAGGTATACATCACCCATCTTGAGTCGCTAGATACATGGTACATAAATTCAAAATATAACTTAATTATACAACAGTAGTGCAAAATACGACGTCATATATACTGTGAGTTTCAATACAAATATTGTAACGTATATAATACGACAATATTCATACTCAAATTAATACATGCCATATAAAGTACAATAGCAAATATTTCTAGTCTCCAAAGGGACACGAGAAGATTTCTGTTCTCTTCATTTTACTGTGGTGCACTTTTGACACTTTCAGGGTCGGGTTCTCATCACCCTATTGTTGTTCACCAAAATCAATTGTTAAGTGACGTATAAAATATGACACACACATCTTAGGTCCTCAATACAATTATATATTGCATGTTATGCCATAGTGAGGACTACTAATGCTATCATCTGGACCGTCACTCCATTCCCCGACTAGTCCCAACTATATTCTCATTTCCTGAAGAGAACAATAAAAGAAAGGGTGAGCTCAACTAGCCCAGTAAAAAATATTATGACTAAGATAATGCAGAATAAATTATCATTAGTCTTCAACAATGTTAAACTGATAAAATATAATAGACATCAAGTTTAACTGCAGTGGAACAAGCAATCCATTAAAAGAGTCAAATAGAGAATAAAATCTACTATCTTCTATGATTTAAAAAGTTTCTCATCAACATAATCGCTGAGACTCAGCTTAATAAATAAGCCACAGCATTGAATCATCCCTGCACTACGGGCCAAGGATATTCATTAAATCATCAATGGTCATGACTATACCGAATAACCCCTGGTCATAATTGTGACGCCCCCAAAAATAGGTCCACCCGACCCATTCTGAGTCGCCAGATATCACTCTATAAAATTCAAATATAACTTCATTTATACAACTGTTGAACTGTCGTGCAGAGTACGACAATAGATAAGCTGTGAGTTTCAATACAAATGTATGTAACTCTCATGGTACCTCGACCACAACCTTACAATGGTACGTTACATAAAAGTATAATCAATAACTGTTTTAGAAATTAAAATCTTTGGGAAGTGCTCAAGGAAACCTTCGTACATGGAAGGCCATGAATCTAAGTTATTATAGATATCATATGTCCAGAGAATTATCCTTGGTTGATCCAATAGACCCCAAAGAAAAATGAGAAGATTACTATCATGTTCCTTCCAATGATGAGTCTTCTCTTAACATATAATTATCTCAGTTGTCTCCAAGTGAGAATTATATTTCAAATATATTCTAAGATCATATAGGTAGTGCTCGTAGATATACTCAGCAAGTGGATGTGCACAACCCTGTCTTATGATAACACGAGATTGTATGTCATTAGACATCTTGTATGATAGTGGCAAAACACCCTTCCAAAGTTGGGTTCTCATCATCCTATTGTTGTTCACCAAAATCAATTATTAAGTAAAATACGACACGCACATCTTAGATCCTCAATGCAATTATATATTGCATGTCATGCTATTTTATAATGTATTGAGAAACTTCAACAGTCTCGAACCATCTCACTATTTCCCTATTATCCCCGCTCGACCCAGCTACACTCTTATTACCTGAAAGGAATTGTGAAGCAAAAGGGTGAGCACAACTAGCCGAGTAAAGAATATCATGACTAAAGATAATTAAATTATCAATAGCATTCATCAGTAATAAATCAAAGATTTAGAACATAGGGTAGATGATAAAACTTTTCAACCATAGTTGCAGCGGAACGAGTAATCCATTAGAAGAGTCAAATAGACCATCAGGTCTATTATTTCCTCCATGTTAAAAGTCCACCAATAATGTTTTATCCTTGTAACATCAATCAACAATTCCTGTCCACAATCATATGAATAACTCATAATCATAATTATGATTCTAAATTCCTTTTCGCATCCAGGACGAAGATAATTTACATCACCTATCTTCACCTGAAACATCAAAAATCATGGTTATACCAAATCACAATTCCTGCTCATAATCATACTAATAAATTCATCTTTGCACTTACTACCAAAGATATACAATCATATAACCAATAATCAACAGTTCATCTTTGCACTCTGGTGCCAAAGATATACAATCATAAAAACCAATAATCTTTGAGACTCGACAATAGTATCACGACCATGAATTATCCATGCACTTACGGGCCAATAATATTCGTGTTTTCCATTACTAATTATGATTATACGAGAATAATCCACGGTCATAATCATACCAAGTCCATCTATGCACTCACGGGCCAAAGATGACTTTTACCACATCATTTATAACATTATGGTCATGATTATACCGAATAATCCTCAGTCATAATCATACCAAGTCCATCTATACGCACTACTGAATAGACGATGACTTTCAACACAACACAAGCATGAGAATGATGACAATGATTTAATCAAATCAAAAACAAGGATAAATATTAAAGACTTTAAATTTATCCAAATATTATCAATCACTTAATAAACTCATAATCTAATATTATTAATATTATAGCAATATTTTAATCACTTCTTAAACTTATAAACAATTTATTTCAATTGTTTACACTTTACCAAATAATGTATTTAATCATTCAAAAATGACATACTCATAAGATTTCATCACCAATGATCAAATTCCTCATCAAAAATCTGCATATACCCTGTATAGGATTTCCAAGCCATAAAATCATATTTTCCAACTTTGTTACTTCACATAACATATTTAACTCATTTACTCATAACTAGATCATTTTCATGAAAATACCAAATCAGGTCCCAAAATATTTCTTTTACGGGATTTAGCGAATATAGTCCCATATTGAACATATATTTTTCTCGAATTTTTAAAATTCATTTACTATTTTTCAAAAATCAATTTCTAATTAATTCCTTAAGAAATTAGCTACCTCAAGTTTAACTCCAGAAATTCCCAAATCTTGGCAGGATCTTATACATGTTAACGTGATCTTTTAGTTTAAATTTCACGGTCATCGGAGTTATAGAACTCCGGTTATAGCATTTTTCGTCGGAAAAACCTAAATATTGAAATGGTCATAACTTGCTCATTTTAAGTCGGAATGAGCTCATTTTTGGACAGGAGGTACTTTATACCATATATTTTCATGTCCCAAAAGGCCGGAATTTTTCACACAAATTAAGTGGCCAAAAATACCCTTTTAAAATTCTGGACAGTAGCTTTTTAAGCATTTCCAGATTTTTCATCCTTTACTAAAATCATTCCACACGAAAATCTGTAAATCCTTTTTAAGTGATTCCACTTGGATAAGTTAGGAAACTCATAGATCTAACTCTAGGACTTAACCACACTCAAAAATTCGAAATATAATAGGAGATATGGTCAATTGAATTTTATGTTCCATTTTTACCAAAATCTGATTTTCAACTCTTTGTGATTTCTAAGAAACATTCATGTTTTCACATAATAACTAACATAACTCATCATAACACTTACTAATACTACATATACCCATGATTTTCATCAGTCCAATACTTTTATTATGACTCTCATCATAATCAACATAAACAGATCATTTCCATAATTTAATAAGGAATGAATACAAAGGATCATTCACCATGCATGTGGTAATCCACATAGACAGGTTATTCCAACCGAATAATAAAGAATGGAATAACAGAAGAATTCACCATGCGTGTGATAGACTACATAGACAGGTTATTCTCAATAGAATAATAAATAATGGAACCAGGTCTGCCGTAAACGCACAAACAGGATATTCCGACAGAATAATAAATAATGGAACCAGGTTCGGCGTAAACGCATAGACAGGATATTCCGACAGAATAATAAATAATGGAACCAGGTCCGGCATAAACGCATAGACATGATATTCTGACAGAATAATAAAGAACGGAATAATAGAACAATTTCACCATGTATGCGGTACTTCGCATAAATAGGTTATTACAACATAATAATAAAGAATTGAATAACAACTCTTACGATTATTGAAAAAAATAATTCTCTTCATGAATACGAAAGAATAATACCCCTTACGAGTATAACAAATAATATCTCTTACCTCAAAAGAAGACTGGATACTGGAATAGTGAGGTAGCAGACTTCTCTTTTTCTTTCTCTCTATAATTTCTGTCTATAATAATGGCTCTAAAGCTTTAGTGAATTAGTGAGAAATCAAGGAAGAACGAGCTTCTATTTATAGGAAAACATAGTTTTTATAATTTCACGTTTTGGGGCTCAAAAAATTACAGTACAATACCTCCAACTTTTGTTTCATTTTTAATTTAGTCCTGGAAGTATTATCAAACTTGCACCACCTCCCCTAATAATAAATAATGTGAATCGATCAATTCGTTCATTCATGTGACTCAATAGTATAATCATGTGAAAAATATGAATTACAGTATAGTACCTCCATCTATACCTCCATTTTTAACTTAGTCATGCAAGTATTATCAATCTTGCACAAACTCCCCTAATAGTAAGTGAATGTGACTCAATAGTACACACATGTGAACAAATAGTTATATAAGCATGTGAATTAGTAGCAATTAATTGCTCATTTATCCGATAAATTACCTGATTTGTCAATATAACCCCCAGACATCAATTTCTCATCGGAATAGATGTCGATTTCAACTAACACCAATAATCCCAACACAATAGAACTATCAAATTCATCTTTAATCAACACGAACTTATTCATCAGTAATATTATAACTCACAATATTTAACAACCAGGTCGTTCCCAAGAAAGATGGAGCTTTTCGATAAGGATTTCTCCTTATTGGCGCGCAATTAGGTGACCAAACCTCTCCTTGGCAGAACTTCTAGACATTGTAAATATTGCAATTTAATAATATGAATAACTTTATCGTCTCAATTATTAATTTAATAATATATCATATAATGCAGATGATACTGTGGCAATAATCGAATCAATAATATGAGAGATATGATGCAACAATTACTGTAGTAATAATTGAGTATATAACGAGTGACTTCTCAAATAAGCATCAATAATCGATCTTCAGCAGCTACTATGCAACCACGCATATTTTACCACCTATTATTTTATAACAACTTGCTTACTTTGCAAAATTTTCACATATCACCCTTAACTTTAACCTTTATCAATTTAACCATTTACTAAATAGAATAATTATAAGAAAATTGAATACTTTAATTTCATAAAATTTGGGGTCTCACAATAATCATACCAAAAATTGTCCATCAATGCACTATAGGCCACTGAGGACTTTTACACATCGTTTATAACATTACAAGTTATGATTATACCGAATGATCCCTGGTCATAATCATACCAAGTCCATCTCTGCACGTAAGCCAAAGATATACAACTATAAAACCAATAATCAACAGTCCATCTTTGAACGTAAGCCAAAGATATACAATTCAATAATCAACAGTGCATCTTTGCACATAAGCCAAAGATAATTTTCATCACCATATAAACATGAGGATGATGACAATGATATAAACATTTATCAAACAAAAGCAAGGATAAATATTAAAGACTTTAAATTTATCCAAATATTATCAACCACCTAATAAACTCATAATCTAATATTATTAATATTATAACAATATTTTAATCACTTCTTAAACTTATAAATAATTTATTTCAATTGTTTACACTTTACCACATAATGCATTTAATCATTCAAAATGCCATACTCATAAGATTTCATCACCAATGATCAAATCCCTCATCAAAAAACTGCATATACCCTATATAGGATTTTCAAGCCATAAAATCATATTTACCAATTTTTCAACTTCACATAACACATTTAACTCATATTTAACTCATAAACTATTTTCATGAAAAATACCAAATCAGTCCCAAAAATATTTTTTTTCTGGGATTTAGCAAAATATAGTCTCATAATGAACATATATTTTTCTCGGATTTTTCAAATTCATTTACTATTTTTCAAAAATTAATTTCTAATTAATTCCTTAAGAAATTAGCTACCTCAAGGTTAACTCCAGAAATTTCCAAATCTTGGCAGGATCTTACACATGTTAACATGAGCTTTCAGTTTAAATTTCATGGTCATCGGAGTTATAGAACTCCGGTTATAGCGTTTTTCGTCGGAAAAACCTAAATATTGAAATGGTCATAACTTGCTCATTTTAAGTTGGAATGAGCTCATTTTTGGACAGGAGGTTCTTTATACCATATAATTTCACGTCCCAAAAGGCCGTAATTTTTCTCACAAATTAAGTGGCCGAAACAGCCCTTTTAAATTTCTGGACAGTAGCTTTTTGCTATTTTCCAGCTTTTGACTCCGTTGCTAAAAATAGTCCACACGAAAATCTACAACACCTTTTCTAGTGATTCCACTTGGATAAGTTATAACACTCATAGATCTAACTCTAGAACTTGACCACACCCAAAAATTTGAAATATAATAGGAGATATGGTCAATTGAATTTCATGTTCTATTTTCACCAAAATCTGATTTTCAATCCTTTGTGATTTCTAAGAAACTTTCATGTTTTCACATAATAACCAACATAACTCATCATAACACTTACTAATACTACATATACCCATGATTTTCATCAGTCCAATAATTTTATTATGACTTTCATCATAATCAACAGTCCAATGCTTATATTATGACTTTCATCATAATCCACGTAAACAGATCATTTCCACAATTTAACAAGGAATGAATACAAAGGATCATTCACCATGCATGTGGTAATCCACATAAACAGGTTATTCCAACCGAATAATAAAGAATGGAACAACAGAAGAATTCACCATAAATGCGATAGAAATCAGCGCATAGACAAGTTATTCCCAATGAATAATAAATAATGGAACCGGTCATGCGTAAGCAAAAACATGATATTAAAACGCGAATAATAAATAATGGAACCCGTGCAGGCGTAAACGCTTACGAGGCAGGATATTCCGAACAGAATAATAAATAATGGAACCCGTCCCATAGTAAGCGCATGCAGACGAGGATATTACGGCGAATAATAAAGAAACGAGAATAATAGAAGAATTTCACCATGTATACGGTACTTCGCATAAACAGGTTATTCCAACATAATAATGAAAAATGGAATAACAGAATAATTTTACCATGTATGCGGTACTTCGCATAAACAGGTTATTCCAATAGAATAATAAGGGATGGAATAACAATAGCTCTCTTCATGAATACGAAAGAAATAATACCCCTTACCTCAAAAGAAGACTGGATATTGGAATAGTGAGGTAACAGACTTCTCTTCTTCTTTCTCTCTACAATTTCTCTCTATAATAATGGCTCTAAAGCTTTAGTGAATTGGTGAGAAATGAAGAAAGAATGAGCTTCTATTTATAGAAAAATATAGTTTTGATAATTGCACGTTTTGGGGCTCGAAATATTATAGTCTAATACCTTCCTCTTTTCCTTCATTTTTAATTTAGCCCTGCAAGTATTATCAAACTTGCACCACCTCCCCTAATAGTAAATAATGTGATTCAATAGTTCAATCATGTGAACCAATAGTTATAATCTTGTGAAAATATGAATTACACTATAGTACCTCTATCTATACCTCCATTTTTAACTTAGTCATACAAGTATTTTCAATCTTGCACCAACTCCCCTAATAGTAAGTGAATGTGACTCAATAGTACACACATGTGAACAAATAGTTATATAAGCATGTGAATTAGTAGCAATTAATTGCTCATTTATCTGATAACTTACCCAATTTATCAATATAACCCCCAGACATCAATTATCATCGGAATAGATATCGATTTCAACTAACACCAATAATCCCAACACAATGGAACTATCAAATTCATCTTTAATCAACACGAATTTATTCATCATTAATATTATAACTCACAATATTTAATAACCAGGTCGTTCCCAGGAAAGAGAGGGCTTTCCGATAAGGATTTCTCCTTATTGGCGCGCAATTAGGTGACCAAACCTCTCCTTGATAGAACTTCTAGACATTGCAAATATTGCAATTTAATTATATAAATAACTTTGTCGTCTCAATTATTGATTTAATAATATATCATATAATGCATATGATACTGTGACAATAATCGAATCAATAATATGAGAGATATGATCGCAAGAATTACTATAGCAATAATTGAGTATAACCGAGTGACTTCTCACGTAAGCATCAATAATCAATACTGGTATTGCTACTATGCAACCACGCCAGACATTCTTTTTTTACTATCGAGTAGTTCAACAGTTTTAACAGTAACACTTTCGCCGTTATTTTATAAAATGATAATTCTGTCGTTTTCTTACTACGACAATGATTGTGCCGTCGAACGGATATTCCCCGACAAAAAGAATATTCCCCGACCAAACTAATATTATATAACAACTTGCATACTTTGCAAAATTTATAAATACTACCCACAACTATATCATTATATCATATCCACAACATAATATTCAAAAAAAAATACTTCGAGATACTTAAATCTTTATTAATAAAATATGGGGGTCTCACACCAGATGCATGAGTGATGAAGCTCTAGGGAGAACTAATCCCTGAACACGGCAGAATATCAAAGGGATTCTCGATACCTGACAAGAAAACCGACCAAGAACCAGCATCTATACACTCCGCTGGCTTAAAGGAGTAAGACATGGCTATCTCATGCGAAAAATAATACTCATGGCGTCAAAATGTGCCAGCCAGTCTCAAGTGCGTCATAAACCACACGTACAATAAGACCGAACTACCTGTAAAAAACCCCCCACATAATGGAACTGACAATGTGTGGCCGACCTCAAGGTCTCTGCCAGAATCATTGGTATAATTGTATGTCCCTCCCGGAGAGCCTGCATTGCCATAATCAAGACGATGTCTAAATTGTGACGCCCCCAAAACAGGTATACATCACTCATCTTGAGTCGCCAAATACATGGTACATAAATTAAATACAAACTTAATTATACAACTGTCAGGTTATATACGACAAAACATAGCTGAGAGTTTAAAAAAGAATATTGCCTTCTAGACAATATCCACTCTCAATGGAGTCCTCATTATAATTATTATCACACTATTTCGCAGAATAGTGAGGACTACTAAAACAACCATCTGGACCGTCAATCCGTTCCCCGAACAGTCCCAACTATATTCTCATTTCCTGAAGAGAACAGTGAAAGAAAAGGGTTAGCTCAACTAGCCCAGTGAGAAATATTATGACTAAGATAATGCAATAAAATTATCCTTAGCCTTCAACAGTATAACAACTGATAGAATACAATAGACAACAAGTTTTAGATCAATAACTGCAGCGCAATAAGCAATCCATTAGAAGAGTCAAGTAGAGCATGATATCTACTACCTTCTATGATTTAAAAAGTTTTTCATCAACTTTATCGCTGAGACTCAGCTTAATAAATAAACCACATCATCGAATCATCCCTACACTACGGGCCAATGATCTTCATGTAATCATCAATGGTCGTGATTATACCGAATAATCCCTGGTTATAATCATATCAACAACTGTCCACCAATGCACTACGGGCCAATAAGGACTTTTACCACATCATTTGTAACATTAAGGGTCATGATTATACCGAATGATCCCTAGTTATAATCATACCAATCAACAGTCCATCCATGCACGTAAGCCAAAGATGACTTTTATCACAATATAATCATGAGGATGATGACAATGATATAAACATTAATCAAATGAAATCAAGGATAAATATTAAAGACTTTAAATTTATCCAGAGTTTAAAAATATCCAAATTGTCAACATGATACTGCTTTGTAGAGTAAAATTCAAGAATGATATTGTATCAAAAATGATTTGGACCGAAAAGAAATCAATTTTTGTCATGAATAGTACTCTAGGTGAATAGTGCCTGGGTGAATAGTACCCCATGAATAGTACTTTATGAATAGTACCCCATGAATAGTACTTTATGAATAGTACTCATGAATAGTACTTCGTGAATAGTACCCATGAATAGTACTTCGTGAATAAAATAGTGTCTGCTCTTATATCATATTAAAATATTCAACTCAAAATTAATTGACTAATTATATTGATAATAAAAAATTATATAACTTACTATGATGAAATTGATTAACCAAATCTTATTTTAACTATGTCTAACCGAAAATTTGACACAAAAAATCTATAAATATACTATTTTGTTTTAGTGTGTATTTTTGTAGAGAAGGAGAGGTAGGGGTGTGCAAAAAAATCGTTTTTTTCGATTTTTAGACGAATCGGACCGGTTCGAACCGACTGGTTCGGTAAAAATATCAAGCGGTTCGGTGCCGATACATAACGGTACCGGTTTTGATTCCTTATTTTCTTGGTTCGGTATAAACTGGACCGGACCGGTCTGTACTGATTTTCTAATTTTTTTATTATTATTAATAAATAATTAATAATAATAATTATATTAATTTTCGGTAAAAATCGATCTTGAAAAGTCTTGTCGATTCGAATCTTAAGATACTAATCGATATCAGTATCAATATTAAGATTTAGACATTTTTAATACTGATTCGATTCGGTACCAATCCGATAAAAATCGATTGAACGCCCTAGAAAGAGGCACGTAGTGCTTCCATGTAGAATACCAGTTGTAGTAAATGGGGCTGGCTGAGGTGGGTGAGGTCAAGTGTCCACTTGAACGACACATACCATCTAAATCAAAGCAATGTTGTACATGTAAGCATTCTTTTGGAAATTGACCCTTTCTCAATTTAACCATTTACTAAATAAAATAATAATTATAAGAAAATTGAATACTTTCATTTCATAAAATTCGGGATCTCACAATCTCCCCTTCTTATGAAATTTCGCCCTCAAAATTTACGTGCGTTCCTGGTATGTCGAAGAGATGATGATACCTCGTCAGATTTTAACTCTTGAGGTATAACCTTTGAGAATAGAATATATTCATTCTTATCCATCATTTTAACAGGTATCTCCTCATACGTTAAATCTACTACTATCTCGTCTAGTTCTAATACAATAATGTGGTTCGGGTCATCTACATATTTACGTAACATCGATACGTGAAAAACATTATGAACACGCGACATACTTGGCAGTAAAGCGAGTCTATAGGCCACAATTCCTACTCGATCGAGGATTTTGAATGGCCCAATTAAATCAAGGGTTGAGATTTACTCTCTTCGTCGATTCTTGCTTCTTGAATAATGCCCCCTATAACCTTCTTCTTCACATTCATCAGCTCCGGGTGTGTAGCTTGAGCGGTTTTAACTTTATTGGTTAACGTCGATTCTACTCGTATTATTTGACATCATCACGTGGGTCCTTCGAGTCTTTAACTCTATATTTATCATTTGTAAGTCATATGAAATGGGTCTTTGTGTTAACAACGTTACAATTATAAACTCATACGATCTTCTACACAATGTATCAGCTACCACGTTCACTTTTTTCCATGATAATATTGAATGGTATGGTTGTAATCTTCAACAGCTCGAGCCAATGTCTTTGGCGCATGATACGTTCGTTTTGGGTGAAGAAATATTTAAGGGTTTTAAAAATGAGTTTTATACTGGGGTCAATACAAAATTCGATTTCACGCTCTAGGGTAGGCCAGGAAGTCTTCAGAGAATACGTCGGGACATTTATTAACGATAGAAATATCATTTAAAAACTGTGACTCTCATCCAATACTTGGATAACACATGTACTGAAGGTTTCTCCTAACGGAGTTTCAATAGATAAGTCAAAGTCTAATTTCTCCAGAGTAAAATTTAAACGTTGAGCGTTCTAACAATGTATAAACTTCGCAAGAGTTTATGATTAACTAACCCGTGATAACTTTGTTTGGGTTACTCGCTTTTTGAGAAGTCACGAAAAACACTCTTTCTGAAACCACCGACTTTGCTTTGTCCATATCCGCCTTTGGTGCCACCGTCCCAGCTGGATTTGATTTCGCTACAAGACAAAATCATTCTATGTGACCATCTTTTCCATAACTAAAACATACCTTGGAAGGCTGTGAATAGTTTGAACTTATGTGTCCCTCCTCTTGTTGGTCGGAAAACTGATCACTAAACACGTGCAAGTATACGCGGTCTAACAAGTAATACAGTGATAAGGAAAGTGCCGAACCCACGAGGAACTATCACTAATATTTACCAAGTACCGACTTTGTATCACTAAAGTCTTATTCGAACAATAATAAATGAAAGTATGAGTAATCTAAGTTTAACTAATTATCAAACCAAATAAATGGATAACGAATGGTAATCGAAGGAATTACAAGCTAAGGCTACAACTTCACCCCACTCAGGCATTCTGTCGAACACCTGGCGTGCTATATTTCATCAAACTACCTACCCTTCTCTCTCTGATCTTAATGGTCACGACAATTTATCGACTGAGAACACACATGTGCTCATACACCTCTGTCGAGGTATGCATAAACATATCCTTTCCAGATCCACCCAATAGGGAATAGAACAGAAAAGAACATCCAAGCTAGATACAATCCTACATATGTCTGTACGAATTGATCAGAACAATGATTTAAGCATAAGTTCTCAAATAGGTCGCACGTGGCACACATATATGTCTATTCTACGCACAACTTATGCAGTCGAAACCCACAATCACATGCATATATATTTAGGTGTAAATCTACAATCCTTCTGTCGATATCATGTAAATTACTAAAATCATCACTAATGTCTTAGCGAGAATCATTAAGCATAAATACATTAAACCAAATCATATGGTGCCAACCAAAGAGATAAGACAGCCGATTTAAATAACAAAGGGTTCCATTATAACCTTAGAGCAAATACTCAGTTCATAGCTATTGAACAAAATATAAGTAGCAAATAAGACAACATTTATGGATTACAAAATCATAGGCAATAAATAAATAAGAAGAAACTCTTTCAAAGCCCTTCAATCTCTAAGAATTTCGCTCAAATCAAGCTTTCCAATCCGTGTCGCTCACTTCTCGTGTTGCTCCAAGGAAAACCCAAACTTCTCCCTAATATATATTTATAGATATTAACTAAGAGCTAAAAAGAGAAAATACAGAAGAAAAACTAAACTAAGCTATTCTCTGATATGAGATATCAGATATGATCTATTCGATAACTCCCAAATGCAAAGGCTTGCCTTCCTTTTATATTAGTTTCTGTCATTTGCTAGGTCAAACACAAGCCCTCTCTACCTGGGCACCGGAGCTCGAGCTGTGGCGCGGGTAAATAAGTTGTGGTTGGCGTTGCGGCGCCACATTAGTATGAAAGACACGGAGCTCGCGCTGCAGCGTGAGCCAAAGAGGTGTTAGTGGTGACTGCAGCCATACCATGCTAACGTCAGTCGGACTGGGGGATGGTATCATGAGTCGAGATATAGCCTTGGCATTGGCGACTAATACAGCCAAGATGTATAGAATTTGACCATTTTGCCCCTTTAAAGCTGGAAAAGTACTGTAAAGTCCTGCAATACATCAGTTTAGCGCAATAACACTATATTCATATAAAACTATATAAAAACTATGAATTTAGGCAATTATTTAAGTCATAAAGTATCTGATTCGCGGGTATAAATCCCACTCTTCAAATACCCCCAAACTTAAGTCTTTGCTTATCCTCGAGCAAACTATCTAACACAAAAATAACAGTAGTAATTTAACAAGCGAAAGGAATATAAAACTATATACTAGCATCGTTGCTATGTATCTCAATCAAAGCTACTCCCAAAGAATAAGGCAAACACAACCATGAGTAAAGGTTCATTCTATTTCAAGCATAAGACTGTATTCGATCAATTCTATGTGTGTGTGTAAAGATCAACCGTCTTGACTAATAATAGCTCAAATAAGTTCGTACAGTTGATTGTTAATACTAATATGCACACTCCGTAACTTAGACATTCAACAAGCATTAAGAATAAGACACAAGTGCAGGAAAGGATCAAAAGACTCTAGCATGAAGACAGCAAAATTTGACTCGAACAGTTCTTAATTACCTTAGGCTAATTAGAACTACCCATTAATGAGCTTTTGATCAGTGACTCCCAAGCCAGACGACTTTAGGGCACTAGGTGTAGAACAACCCTAAGAATCTAGTAACTTGAGCAGAAAAGGCCACGTAATCAACATAAGCCATAATTAGACTTTATAAAAATTGAAGATTATAAGGCGAGTGCATTTTATGCACCATCTCAATATCGGTCCTGCATTTATGGGCGAGTGCATTTTACGCTCCATCTCGACCCACCGCAAGACTTTCGATATTCAATCTTCATTTTTTTAATATATGTCAACATGCCAAAATCTAATATCCAAAACTATATAAATGTCTAAGTCTTTTATTACCTTGTAAAAATGAAAGTTGATAAGAGTGAACACTCTCAAAGCAATAAACATGCGAACTAAATTCGAAAAAATAACTAGTTAACACAGTTGGTCGGTGCTTGCTAGAAGGACAGATCAATAACAGTCTAAACTTATCAACTAACAAACCCCTAGTTCATGCATGCTTGACACGACTCTAAGAGAGACAAAATCATTTGGCGCTTGTAATAGCCATAATTAAAAATCAATAAAGTATAACACCCTTGCTTAATAGCAGCTCAAAATAGGGTAAAAAGGCCATTAACATGGACAAGCATATCAATCTGTATAAGCCCCAAAAAGATGGCTAAAGACCACAAACGATGCTGATAATAATCAAAGCATTAATAAATAATAACCAAAAGCAGTTTATGGCATCCATAATAATAAAAATCCAAAATATCATCCCGTAGTTCAAAAACGACTGCAACACAATACTGAAAATAAACCAAAACATAGTACTAAATATTCAACTTAACATGGCATTTGACAGAAATAAGCAGATAATAACCCTAACACCCCCAAACTTAAGGTGAGCAATGCCCTCATTGCTAAACATATAACAATTGATATAAGAGGGCTTCCCTAAAGATCGCTCACTCGGCATCAGCATCGTCCTCATCAGCTTCGACGGGCAGTGATGGTGGAGGGTATGGTGGGAAGATCGGAGGCTCCGGGAACTGGATGTGAACTCAGCATTCTCTCCATACTAGTCGGTGTAAATGATCTGCATGGTGTTCACCAGCTCCGCCTGGTACTGCATAGCAATGTCCTGCCTCTGCGCCACTGCTGCGATGTGCCTCTGTTTCCTCCGAGCCTCGGCGTCGTGCTTTTGATGCAGCAGGGTAAGAGATGCCATGATATCAGCCAGTAGTCCCTGGCCAGCTGGGCCTGCGTCTGGAGGCTGCGAGGGCTCGGCCTCTGCTGTAGGAGGCGGCACTATAGGTGGCCCGTATCCCTCGCCTCTAACATGAGACTCTGCCCCATCCCACTCATAGTAGAGTTTGATGGTCAGATGGTCTATGAATGTCATGGGTGGCAGGGCTATCTCCTCGGGCCCCCACTGAATACCTTCTTGCTTGCACAAACGGGTGATCAGTGATGGATGTGGAAGTCCTACAGCGATGTTGCTCTTGATTTCCTTCAGAATGGAGTCGTAGATAAGCACTCCAATATCCACATGCAGACCCATGACAATGGCGAATAGCAGAATTGCCCTATCCTTCGTCATGTCGCTCAGATGTCGGGTCGGGATCATGTTGGCATATATGAAGCTGAACTACGCCTTCCCGTAGCGACTGAGTGTTGACGCCGGGAAACTAGTTTTTTCACCTGTGTAGTAATTTTTCTTCTACGTAGTCCCGGGCTTGTAGAGCCACCTAATGATATCCTCTAGATTATAGCGGCGGAGTCTCGACTCCAGATAGTCCCTGTCCTCATAGTTGGATGTGGCGAATAAGGCATTGATGGCCTGACTACTAAACGCCACTAACTTCCCCCGAACTTGGACAACAGCAGGGCCTTCAGGATTGGCATTGGCGTAAAATTCCCGAACCACTGATACGATAGCTGACCCAGGTGGTTTGGTGAAGTGGATCCAATTGCGCTCAAGTATCATAGTGGTTAGCTCACCGTCCTTCTTTTTTGGCCTGAACTCCCACTCAGGAATCAGATTTCATGCACCAAAGGAGCTTTTGTACCTTTTCCAGGCCTCCTCATTAATAAACTTGGTGTTGTCCCAAACCATCGGTGGTGGTGCTGCGGACGATGATCCTCTCATACTAAGGTGTTGCCTCTTTTGTACCATGACAAAAATATCAGTTGGTTGGGTCAGAAACAATCCCTAAGCAGTGCCAAATTTCTATAAAAACTACCCTTTAAGAAAACACAGCAAATCCCCAATGCAATCCCAGTGAATTTAAGCTAAAACAGTCCAACTTTTCTCTTAGACAATTTATCGAACACGTTGTGTGCGCTCTAAAAACTAAACTTGGACAGCCTTTATTTGAAAGTGCTCTAACCCAATTTCCATCAGTGGAAATCACCCCAATCAACAGAGTCAAACTATCCCAAATAGCGAAATCAAATAAAACTATAAATGAATGACTAAAATCCACAAATACCTTTAAGTGGGAAACCCTAGATTGACTGATTTCCTTGTATAATTGGGCAACCGGCGTGCTATTGGGCGACTGATTGTGGAGTCTTGTTGGAAGCGATGGTGAGTGTGGAGCAAAAATGGCTGGAGTGAAACTTGTTGGTAAATGAGGGTTGTGGTTTGTTTGTGCTTCCGAGAGAAGTCGAGAGAAGAGGGGAGAAATGGGCTAAACTACTAGCTTCAGTGCATTTTTAAAAATAGAAATTACTTTTGTGGCGCATGCAGATATTTATTCTTCTTTCCTTGGCCCTGCGGCGTGAGTTAGCAGTAGCTAAGACTCATTTGGTGGCACCATGATCAAAGATACCCTTTGTTGGTTGGCAACTTGCAGTGTGGATTAACAAAAGATGCCCTAACATCTGTCGTGGCCTGCCACGAGAGTCCCCTTTCTTCTTTGGTGCTGCGTGCAAAAAAAGTCATGGATAAAATATATAAGCTGTAGCAGAAAGTACAAGATATATGTTATGTATTTACATTTTGAGCTCAGATATCGAGAATTCTAATGAGCGAAGCCATGTATTAGACACTAGATACTAAACACCATGCTAAACAACATAGTAATCAACATACTAAACAACATGTTGCCTTCATCCTCTAATACAAAAACATGCACCTCAGATACGGCTTGGCAGTACAATAACTGGTAGCAACATTAACAAATTAAAGCAAAAAGACTGAATGTAAACTAGACATAAGTAAGAAAAATAGAAAGAATTTGATACTGAGATGGGGGTGCCTCCCCACCAAGCGCTTGTTTTATAAAGTTAGTGAGAAGCTCCCCAAGCCTGTTCTCTTCTTCTTGTGTTGAGGACTCAAAAAAGTTCTCATTGGGTCGAGACGTAACCTCATATTGTGGCGGAGATTAGTTGTCAAACTTATTTGGATAGGAGTAATTCGGATCTTGATATTGCTCTTGACTGCAATCGAAGAGTTTGGATAACCCTGACAGTTTGGATGATAGGAGATCGGTTCAACGTCAGCTCGTTCCTGACAGTAGGCATTCTGAGTGGACTGACACTCAAGATTGTCAAAAAACCTCAAGACATTTGCAATTTGAAATTGTAATTGCTCGAGTCCTTCTTCCGATCTTGGTTGTGTCGTCCTCTCATAAGGCCATTGATAACAATGATAGTCCATTACTTGTAAACTTAATAACAAAAAGGAAGATCAAACAAAAAAAATATATATATATATATATACGTTCAAATTAAGACTAAATTGATTTAAATCAATTTTGGACAAAATTAGAATAACAGTTTCCTGGTAACGGTGCCAAAAACTTGTTGGTCGGAAAACCGATCACAAAACACGCACAAGTATACACGGTCTAACAAGTAATACAGTGATAAGGAAAGTGTCGAACCCACGAGGAACTATCACTAATATTTACCAAGTATCGACTTTGTATCGCTAAAGTCTTATTCGAACAGCAATAAATGAAAGTGTGATTAATCTTAAGCATAACTAATTATCAAAGCAAATAAATGGATAACGAATGGTAATCGAAGGAATTACAAGCTAAGGCTACAACTTCACCCCACTCAGGCATTCTGTCGAACACCTGGCGTGCTATATTTCATCAAACTACCTACCCTTCTCTCTCTGGTCTTAATGGCCACGACAATTTTTCGACCGAGAACACACATGTGCTCGTACACCTCTGTCCAGGTATGCACAAACATATCCTTTCCAAATCTACCCGATAGGGAATAGAACAGAAAAGAACGTCCAAGCTAGATACAATCCTACATATGTATATGCGAATTGATCAGAACAAGGATTTAAGAATAAGTTCTCAAATAGGTCGAACGTGGCGCACAGATATATGTCTATTCTACACACAACTTATGCAGTCGAAACCCACAATCACATGCCAATATATTTAGGGGTAAATCTACAATCCTTCTGTCGATATCATGTAAATTACCAAAATCATCACTAATATTTTAGCGAGAATCATTAAGCATAAATACATTAAACCAAATCATATGGTGCCAACAAAAGAGATAAGACAGTCGATTTAAATAACAAAGGGTTCCATTATAACCTTAGAGCAAATACTCAGTTCATAGCTATTGAACAAAATATAAGTAGCAAATAAGACAACATTTATGGATTACAAAATTAGAGGCAATAAATAGATAAAAAGAAACTCTGTCAAAGCCATTAAATCTCTAAGCATTACGCTCAAATCAAGCTTTCCAATCCGTGTCACTCACTTCTCGTGTTACTGCAAGGAAAACCCAAACTTCTCCCTAATCTATATTTACAGATATTAACTAAGAGCTAGAAAGAGAAAATACAGAAGAAAAACTAAACTAAGCTATTCTCTGATATGAGATATCAGATATGAGCTATTCGATAACTCCCAAATCCAAAGGCTTGCCTTCCTTTTATATCAATTTCCATCATTTGCTAGGTCAAACACAAGCCCTATCTGCCTAGGCACCGAAGCTCACGCTGCGGCGCGGGTAAATAAGTTGTGGTTGGTGCTGCAGCGCCACATTAGTATGAAAGACATGGAGCTCATGCTGTAGCGCGAGCTAAAGAGGTGTTAGTGGCACTGTAGCTCCATGCTGACGTCAGGCTGGACCAGGGGGATGGCGCCGCGGCGTGAGATATCGCCTTGGCATTGGCGCTGCGATGCCAGTGTATAGAATTTGACCGTTATGCCCCTTTTAAGTTGAAAAAGTACTATAAAGCCCTGCAATACATTAGTTAAGCGCAATAACACTATATTCATATAAAATAATATAAAAACTACGAATTCAGGCAATTATTTAAGTCATAAAGTATCTAATTCGCGAGTATAAATCCCACTCATCACCTCTCTGCATCTGTAGCATCTAACTGGCGGTCGTTCTCCTCCCCTAGAATTTGTTGTTGGTGCTGCTGCCGACGTCTTCCCATCATTATTAAATCTTCTCTTCTTGAATTTTCTACTTGAATCATTTCTTCTATTATCTTGGCCATGATTACCACTGAAGTGGTTACCATTTCTTGCCTGATAATTTCCTTCACGATGGTTATCGTTGTTTCAATGGTCGTTGCCACCGGTACGATTATTATCGTGTTGTTGGTCATTATCTTTTGGTTGGGCTGGCTCATTATCGCACTCCAATAACTGAGTCCTATTCACAACATCTGAATATAAACAAAGTTTGTGAGAAATGAGGTATTTACATATCTCAGGTTTTAAACACAGGTATACATCACCCATCTTGAATTATACTTATAAAAGGAAAAAACAAAAGAAAACGATATTCCATGATGAGTACAAAAGAAAGGATATCTCATCCGAGTATAATAGAATATATGAAACTGCAAATGGATTTTCATCCGCAATGCGGTAATCCACGTAGACAGATCATTTCCACAATTTAATAAAGAATGAATACGATGGGTCATTCACCATGTATGCGGTAGTCCGCGTAGACAGGTTATTCCAACAGAATAATAAAGAATGGAATAACAGAAGAATTTCACCATGCATGCGGCAGTCCGCGTAGACAGGTTATTCCAACAGAATAATAAAGAATGGAATAATAGAAGAATTTCATCATGCATGCGGTAGTCCGCGTAGACAGGTTATTCCAATAGAATAATAAAGAATGGAATAACAACCCTTATGAGTATTGAAAAAAAATAACTCTCTTCATGAATACGAAAGAAATAATACCCCTTACGACTGTTAAATGAAAATAATATTCCTACGAATATTGAAAGAAGATGATATTCCTTACGAATATTGAACAAAAATAATATTCATACGAATACGAAAAATAATATCTCTTCAGAATATGAAATAAATAATACCCCTTACCTCAAAAGAAGACTGTATACTGGAATAGTGAAGTACCAGACTTCTTTTCTTCTTTCTCTCTATAACTTCTCTCTCTACAGCTTCTCTCTCTATAATTGCTCTTGTGAGTCTTAGTGAATTTGTGAGATTGAAGGAAGAATGAGCTTCTATTTATAGAAAAATATAGTTTTGATAATTGCATATTTTGGGGCTCAAAATATTACAGTATAATACCTTCATCTTTTCCTTCATTTTTAATTTAGTCCTGCAAGTATTATCAAACTTGCACCACCTCCCCTAATAGTACATCATGTGAATCAATAGTACAATCATGTGAATCAATAGTTCTATACATGTGAAAAAAATAATTACAGTATAGTACCTTCATCTATACCTCCATTTTTAAGTTAGTCATGCAAGTATTATTAATCTTCCTGTGACGCCCCCAAATTCGGGTATCTTCCAACCCGACATATGGTGCTACACGGTACTCATAACTATAAAATCATTCCATTGAAAACACAACATAATGAATGTAATTACTATCTTCTTATTACAATCAAAGTGAAATCCTTTCCCAGGTTCATAAACCGATTACATCATTCATTGTTCTTAAGTATAATACATACAATCATACTAATCTATTACAAGATGGTTAACTATCCATCTTAGCCTTGCCCTTATTTCTCTTAGCATTCTCAGTATGCTCGGCTTTAACTGCAATCATATAATTCACGCAAGAAGTGAGCATAACAAGCTCAGCAAGTCTAACAAAGAATAATATCAATACCACATTCGTGAATTATATGAAAATCTTCCATAACTGAACAAATAGTCATGAAGTATTACGAAACATTAATACTTAACAATTCATAACATCAATTCCCAAAGTATATAATAGTTTAGGAATTCTGAACCGGTCGAAAGACCATGAACAGTATCTTTCTATTTTCATACTTGAAAAGGACCTCACAACAAAAAGGTTGTACATCCGGCATTACTTACGAGCACTTCTAGGTGATCAGCCTATAGTACTCTATGTTGATCAACATTCATCCGTTAAACGTATTTACGTTTAAGTTTTGGCAAACTTGCGTGCCCATCTAATAATCGATGAAAAATACTTTTGTTTGTTCATAGACAAACCTTACCTTTGAATCCGTACCAAATACTTGGCATATGATAGCGTTATCATTTCTATATAGAAAGATATGTATACAAATCAATCTATCTCTTACGAATAGTCTAGCCAAGTTAAAACTGACATTGACCCTTTTTTTAGAATCATTCATGCAACTATGTACAATGAATCACAGAAAACTCGACTAACACGAAGGTTAGACAAGCGTTTAAGAAAACTTGCCTTCAAGCGTCTTCAAATAATTTATTCGACTGTTCTTAGTCTTTACAGAATCTACATGATATATTCACATAGCACACTGTAATTAGCTACCAAACAATCAATCACATTATTTCTACCAACTTCTTTCTCTTCTATGTCTTAGTTGACTTTATTTCATTAATAATGTCAATTCAACTTACTACCCTTCTTCCCGGCTTGTTAACGTTCTTACGTTACTAACCGAACTCAATCGTCATTGGTGAAGTACCAATGTCGATTACCGTTTATGGTTTATTTATTAACACTTCGTGTTCTTCGTTATCATACTAACAACTCGTGTTCAATTCTTAAGTTCATCACCATATACACTAGTATATGTAACATAGGAATAGCTTTAGTACGCTTATTAATTATATAAACTCATTTCATATTGGTCTTGAAACAATTGAATTCAAAACCTAACTTGTCTAACAATTCCCACTTTTTTCGGTGCATGGCATGGCTCTTTTCTATATAACACTCAAGGGCGTTGGCGCTGACGTTTTGATAAGCTAAGCCCGGTTCATGACTGCATTAAAAACTCCCTTATATGAATGGCACTGCAGCACCACTCTTTAGTAGGTCAATACATGCACATGCACGGCATTGCTGCTGCTGCAACATTAATAAACCTTGTCTCAGCCATGCTGGACCTCAACACTGAAAAATTTTACAGATAAAATTTTTAGTGAACTTCCCAACTTCATAACTTCTTCGTTATAAGTCCGATTTGGTCCGTTCAAAAGCCTACAACTCATAAATTATATACTCTATGCGTTCATATAAGAATTTTACAAATACGAATCCGTTAACTCAAAATTCACTTCCAAGTTCATTTTCGAGCGTTTGTTAAATGCTTTCGAGCCTTCAATACTCGTTTTCTTCATTTTAAGTCGGAATCCGACGATTCTTGATCCCACGACTCTTAAATACCCTATCTCATGTGTTGACATTGAAAACCAATATTTTCAAGTCTCGCGACAACTTTCGACTACTAATCCAGAATTTCTACGTTTTCGACGTTTAACGTCTAATTCCATAAAATTCGTCATAGCTTCGTTACTAGTGTTCTAAATGCCAAATCAAATGGAACACTCCATTGATTTCATATCTACATCCTAACCAAGAAAGATGCACATATTCTAATAGTGATGGTGTTCAATTTGTCCATCAACAACCAAGTTCATTATTCAATGATTTCTACGGTTTAAACTTACGTAAACCCTTATGATTTACAATTACACATGACTTATAAAGGTTTTACAATTTACAAGCCATCCCTATTCCTCCATAAGAGGCATGCTCCACCAATTTATGATTCTTTATAACAAAGAAATCAAAAGGGATGGAAAACTATTATTAAGGGAATATTACCTTTACGATCTTGGTATTCTTGCTAAAAACTCTAAGGTTTTTGCTTCAAAGTGAGATGATCTCTTATTTCTAGCTATTTCTCTCTCTCAATATATGTTGGATAACTCTTGGAAAACCAAAAATAACCAACATAAGTTTCTCTTTTATAGGCAAATCAAATGGAGAGCAAAAAGGTCTTTTCTCCCCACCTCCTTACTATTCACTACTTCATCACCAAGTAAAATACTTGGTGATCAAGTAGATCACTTTACTTGGCCATCAAGTGGCCGGCCCACATGCCCATGGGTCATCCCCATGGGTTTCTCCATGGGTTTTACCCATTCGATGACCCACCGGTTTGATCTACGGTTTGGTTTCTTGGATCGGGCATAATTAATCCTAACATTGGGCTTTACCTCATAATTCTTTGGGCTTGATTACTTAATCACTTGGGCTTGATATAATCCAAACCCAATTGGATTATACTAAGTCCTAAACTCTAAGTTCAATACACCAATCGTATTCTACACGTATAATTCACGTATTCTCTTCGTATAGTACTCGTACAATATTCGTATTATATGTCGTGTTAAATCTTCGTATAATACTCGTATACTAAATAGTATCATACTCGTATAACGTACGCATAATCATTATCGTAATTCATTATACGAAGCTCATTTCCTTCTCGGGTATCATTCATCTCAACCCTTAGGTTTTAAGTCCGCAGGCGAAAACTTTGTTTGCCATAGATGAAATATTATTAAATATTCCATCTCGTCTTCATATTCTATCATTACACGTTTCTCGAAATTTCAAACTTAATTCCCGAGCAGAAATAGATGAATAGTATTTTTACAGAAATTTCTCAGAAAATTTTTATTTTTGACTTGGAATTCAAAACAATTAATTCTAGCACATAGCCAGAATACTAACCACATTCACACATTCTAGGTCATAGAACGACCTTCACATAGCTTACTCACATAAATAATCAATTAAATTTATTTAATTCACATAATCAAATAAAAATTTAATTCTCATATAAATCCGATTTTCTCGGGCGTTACATTCTCCCCCCTTATAAGGATTCTGTCCCCAGAATCTCGCTTATAATTACATAAACAAATGAGGAAAATTTTCCTTCATTTTACTTTCGAGTTCCCACGTTGCTTCTTCAGCATTGTGGTTTTTCCAAATTACCTTCACTGAATGTATTATCTTATTTCTCAAAACTTGTTCCTTCCTATCAACAATTTGAACTGGAAGTTCTTCATACGATAAATCTTTCTCTATTTAGATAGATTCATAATCTATTACGTGTTTATAGTTCGGCTTATAGGGACGCAAAACAGACACATGAAAAACATTGTGAATACGGTCTATTTCTGGAAGTAAGGCTACTTCATAAGGCTACCCCTCTTGTAACGATCGAGAAATTTATAATTTAATTTAATTATTTATTGAATTAAATAAATATTTTAAATATTTATTTATTGAGGAAAATAAATAATTAATGAATTGTGGTGAATTAATTAGTGTTAATTAAATTGAGTAATGATAATTTTATCTCAAGGATTTAATTTGAGGAAATAATTAAATTAAATCATTTGCTTAATATTTAAGAAATAATTAAACTAAATGAATTGTTTAATATTAAAGGAAATAAATTAATTAAATAAAGTGATATTTCTAATTTATTAATTAAATTAGATATATAATTATTTATTATTATTATAAGTTATTTAAATTAACTAAACTAAAGTTATTTAAATTAACTAAATTAATGGTGTGACATGAAAACTATATAATAAGAATAATATAAAAATAATTTAGTTTATATGAATTATGCGGTAGCCGAACAAGGCCTTGTGGCCTTTGGCTTATTCAACTGACGCAAACTTTTTGATTTGTACCTGACGTTAGTGGGGGAGTGGGAGTCAGTTTATTTTTTTTTATGCTTCTTTTATTTCCCTAAGTCTAGACAATATAGAAAATGCAGAGAAGGTTTGAGAGAAGAAGAAACACAGAGAATTGAGGTAGAGTTTGGGTTGGAGGAGAGAATCACAGAGAGAAAGAGAAGGGTTGCTAAATACTTTGCTAAATCAAGGTATAAACTATTTCTATTTTTACTTTTAGTTTGGTGGTATATATATATATATATATATATATATATATATATATATATATATATATTTGATACGATTTGAAAATCACGTGAATTGTGGTGGGTATATGTGCATATAGTTTTGCAAAAATCTGTTAATCATCATGTATACTTGGTATTTGTTGGTCAAATTGTGAGAAATTGGTGTGTTGGAAGAAAAATAGATGTCAGTGTTTATACAATAAAATTAGCCTTAGAAAGTACCAAATTTGATGCTTTATATGTGTTATAATCTGTAATTTGTTATTAGATTATGTTAATATGTTAAGAAACGAAAGCGGCATAGTTTAAATCATGTTAATTGGTTAAGAAATGAATTCGTGGCGATCAAATTCGCTAAATATGTAAAAATGATGATGTTTGGAAAAATTGAGGTTTTGATTCTTCAAATTTGTGTTTATGTAATGTTTTTGTATATAGAATGATGGATAACATGTGTATCTATGCTATTACAAAGTTTTAGTTGCTAGGTTTCATGATTTCTGTAGGAATTGGTTTATTTGGGTTTTAGCCGTGTAATAGAGTTCTTCTTTGCAGCTTTCTAAGGGTGTATGTACAAATTTGCTACCAATCACCACAGGAAGAAAGCAGCAATTGCCATGATCGGTTTTCTCGCAATGAAGCACCAAAGCAATTTTGCAAGGTGCTGAAGCAAGGGATGTAAGAAATTGCAAGAAGCGTTCCTGAGCCCGAGCGAAGACTTACACTTTTTTGTAGGTCATGTGTAGTAGACTTATATTAGTTTAGCATGCATGTTAATGATGTTGAGGCATAACATAAACTACAATAGCAGATTATAAGGTGTTGTAATACAAAATGTGAAGATTTTAAGTAATTATTTATATAAGTTATGTAATGAACCAAATGTGATGTTTTCAAATGTTAAAGATAAATTATAAAGTTTATGTTAGTTTATAGTGTGATTTTAGAATCGTTAAGGTGTTAACCAACATGGTTAGGTGCTAGGTTAGGGTTATGACCTAAATGATGGTTTAAACCCTAAAGCCAATATTCATGCAACTAATTGTTGTTGCGATTTCAATTATATATGTAGGGTAATTGGCGAATATTACATTTGTGTAGCTTACATACAAGGCAAGTTTCTAAACCTTAACTCTTTACATTGAGTAAGCTTTCTAACTTCATTCTTTTCATATTGAATGCAAGTTCTCACTACTAAATCATTGTTGTTCAAATTTCTAAAATTATTTATAAAGTTGAGCAAGCCTAGACTATTTTATGTATGTTTGTACAAGCTCTTGTAACCTAATTCGTTACATCGAGCGAGTTTCACTTTCCTAATTATTATACAAAGCATATATTGTTCTAATACGTCGATTCGAATGAGATTGTTCTAATTCTTTCGGATATAGCACTTTCCATGTATATCATGTTTATTCAATTATATATTGTTGATATCCAAACTTTGACTTTGATAGCCTTGTTCAGTTATACATTCTTGTATTAGACCTTCAATTAGTAAGCAAACTCTTATTGATTAAATTAGTCTATAACTGAATAGTGTTCTAAAATTCTAGAAACACTGATAAGCTAGTTCCAAACTAAACTTTCTTTAGTACGGAAATTCTAAATTCAAACTGAGACGAACAACCCTAACATAGGGTATTTTGTACGTGTAACGTTTAGATGTTTGTGCACAATACATGGTACAATGGGCTGATCCCCCTAAGTACGTTAAGAATGGTCCGTATAGTCTAAATGACTGTTAAGGTTGGGTAATAATACCTAAGTACCGGGGACATAGTTTGTGGTCTTAAGACCCTCAAATATTAAAGTTCGAACTTGTTTTTCTATTTTAATTCGTAGAACAAGTTCATTATTGTTTAGCCTTCATTGTTCATTCTCATGTTGTTATCATTACTACTTTCTATATCAGTGAGCATTTGTTTGCTCACTCTTGCAATTAACACTGCAGCTAAAGTAGAGAAAGTTGATGAGTCATCCACTAGTAAAGGAAAGGGCAAACTGTCCAAGTGCTGAAGACTTATGAGAAATTATTTAAATGTTTTATGGTACAAGACTTATTTTATTTTATGATGTATTCCGCAAACTGATGTAATAAATTTAAGGTTAGATTACCTGGGATTATTTTGAGATGGTGATGTAACCCTTTAATGGGAAAGATTATTTAAGTTATTTAAATTATGTCTTTATCCTTTATGATGGGTAGTTAGATGTAATGGTTTTGGATTGTGAACACCATATTCTGTGAAAATGGAGTACCCAGATTTGGGGGTGTCATAGGTTGGTATCAAAGCTCTAGGTTATGAACCTTAGGTGGGGAAACCTTAGGAAGTAACCTTTAGGGAAACAGAAAACATAGAGGTGTCCAACTCTTATCGAGTTTTAAGGAATGGATTAAGGTATCCACTGAAGCTCAATAATAAAAGACATTATGTGCTATGTTTTAATAACTTATGTGCTCGCGAGTATCGAAAAATGTTAAGTAAAACTTAAAATATTTTGTTGTCAGGATGTCTAACGAAGGATGATCCAGTCCAGCTAGGGAAGTGATACCTCAGGTACCTAGAGACGACGAACCCCGGGATATCCATGTTGTGCGGGAACAGTTGATCCAGGAGGATGAGCCTGTGACCAATTGTAAGACCCCGAAATTTTTTTAAATAAAAAGGAATTTCCTCTATTTATTATTTTGAAATAGTAAGGGTTGATTTGATTAATGTGGATAGTTATGGGTAAAATACGCAAATATTTCGAATAAGCAAGTGGTTATAAAATATTCATTATCATCGGGGAATATTTGTTTGGTCGTGGAATATTAAATCTTTGTCGGGGAATATTCGTATGCACCGGCGTAGTCTTTATGGGGCCCCATAACTAAAGCGATTGGATGAAGAAAACGACAAATATAAGTTGTTTATAAATAACTGGCGTAGTTATTACTGCAGATTATCTTGTTGGAATACCCGTTGGTTAAAACACGATGTCTGGCGTTGTTGCACAAGATGACACTGCAGTATTGCACCAATTATTGACTCGTACGTGAAGGCACTACTCAATAATTATTACAATAATTACTGCTCGATATTTTATTTTATTGATTCAATAATTGCTTTGCATTGATATTTTATATTACTTGTTGTTTCAATAATTGTCATTACACAAGATTTTTCATTATCGAAGCAATAATTCATATTATCTCAATAATATTATTAGAAAATATTATTGGCAATGTCTAGAAAGTTCTTACATCTAAGGAGAGGTTTGGTCACCTAATTGCATGCTACCAAGAAGGAGAAATTCTTATTGAAAGCCCCTCTTCCTAGGAACCGCATTTAGTTGTCAATATTGTGATTCTCAGAATATTATTTGTGAATAATTAATTATTGATTCATATGATGAGGAAAATATTGATTTTATGTGGATATAGATGGAGAAAATTTTTAATGTGACAATTGTTGAAAATTGAAATTTTATCTTTTTCTCGATAAAATAATTCATTTAAATATATATATTATTATATTTTAATAATATAATAATGGTGATATTTTTACAACGAATGTGGGATATATGAGTATACGAGGAGGAAGAGTATTTTTTTGCAATAAATGTTTAAAACATATTAAACATGTCGGTGGATCCCATTTATTGACTGAAATTTGATTATAGCCTGTAAAATCGCTTTCGTTTGTGAATTTGACCAATTTCTCATTTAGAATTTGGAAAAACTTTCTTACGCAAAGTTGTAGAGAATTGAATTTCCTAAAAACTCACAAGATTCGAATTTTCCGGCAAAAGGGCTATTTATTATGAATTATTGAAGTTCAAGCTCAAAATAATTGATTTTTGGAAGTTTAAAATATTTTAATTACAAAACATTTTTTCATTTTTGAAAGTCATTTAACATGTGTGGTGAAGTTTGGACCAGATTTGTGTGCGTGAGAAATTTTGATTATATATATTATTATTATATTAAATTTTCTCGCTTTGGTGTTCTAAGCAATTTCCTATAAATAGGTGCTTAGGTTAGAATTGAAAATCACACCGAAATCAAGTTTTCTCTCTATATTATCGGCGTATTCTTGTGAGTATTTTGAGTATACTTTGAGTATTTCTATACGGTGCAAGTTCAACTCATAGCCTATATCCGGTGTTTCAACTATAAGTACTGTCTTTCGAGGTAAGGGATGTTATTTTATTCAAAAATGATATTATTTCTTCAATATCATTATGCCGAAATATTGATCTGAAGTTTTTATCAAATTTGGAACTTTTTCATGTCGGGGTTACTATTCATGAGTTACTATTTATGAGTTACTATTCACGAGTTACTATTCACGAGTACTATTCATGAAGCGTGAAGATGTTTTTTGTGAAATTTCTATCTTTTGGTGTCGGAGTTACTATTCACGTATACGGCACTATTCACGTATAAGGCACTATTCACCGAAAAATGAAATTTCTTCTTTTTGTCCAAAATATCTACTATGGATACTAGCTTTGATTGTATCCATATTTTGATCATTCTTGAATTTTACCCCACTCTGGTTATTTATGAAGTATTTTTGAACGGGAATTGTTTAAAATACGAATCCTTAATATTTGTTCTTTTGTTTCACTGGATTCGTTTCCTTTAAAATATTTTTCATCATTCTCAGTCCTAAATGATGATATTACTGAATATCTTTGGCCGGTAGTGCAAAGATGAATGATTTCTTGATGAATATCTTTGGCCCGTAGAGCAAAGATGAACAGGTGTTTAGATGAACATGACTAACTGATGAATATCTTTGGCTTGTAGTGCAAAGATGAATATTTGATTCCAGATATATATTGATTGATGTTATAGGGATAAAAATATTGATGATGGACTGTTAAATTCATAGATATTAGTAGATTTCATCCTCTACGTAACTCTTCTATGAATTAATATTTTTCGCTGCGAATGTTGATTTAAAACTTGTTGTCTATTGTATTCTATTAGATTTCCCTGTTGAAGACTAACGATAATTTTGTTGTATATTATCTTAGTCATAATATTCTTTACTGAGCTAGTTGAGCTCACCCTTTTCCTTTTTGTTCCATTTTTCTTCTCAGGAGGCGAGAATGTAGCGAGTACTAGTCGGGGTATGGAATGAAGGTTCTAGAGAGAGTTGTTTAGTAGTCCTCACCATTTTTGTAAAATAATGTATCAATAATTATGATGGGGATTTATTTGCGTGTGGATATTGTCTAGATGGCAATATCTGTATTTAAACTCACAGTTTATATGTTGTAATAATAAAGTTGTTGTTATTTCTGTACCATGTATTTGACGACTCAGAATGGGTTGGATGGAATGGACCTATTTTGGGGGCGTCACAGTTGGTATGAGAGCTTAGGGATATGATCTCTGGCGGAGATCGGGGAATAGAACTAGGAGGGGAGAGATGAGTAAATCCTTCGCTAGTGTATCCTACCTAAGCTTATTTGTTAGTTGGTTAGTATATAGGGATATTATGTGATATATTGATTTCCTTAATTAACCCTTGTTTTATGACAGTATTTGAGAATGTCATTGGGAATATTAATGATGGAGTAAATGAGACCGTGGAGATGCTGTGATTACCAACGAGGAGAAACGTGCAACAGTCAAATGTACCTCCCGTGAACAACACCACCGAAAGCGATGATGAACAAGGGGATGTTTAGAAGCTTTTTGCGCTTCATGCAAAATCGTAAGAGGAGACTCGTGTTCAAAATACAAGAGGAAATGATAGCAATTCACGGGTTGTCACAGCCAAGCAGTTCAAAGAGTTGGGACCACCATAATTTAAGGGAAGGCCGGATCCGATTAAAGGCGAGAGGCGTGGGTCAAACAAATTACCAAGATATTCGATGTCTTGGGATGCACGGAGGAACAGAAGTTCGATTCGGTACTTTTATGTTCCGTGAACGAGGCAGACATGGTGGGAATCAGTGAGCGTACCCCATCCAAATTGCACTCGGCATGTCATGGGAGACGTTTGAAATGGTTCAATGACAAGTACTTCCACGAAAGTATTCTTCATATGAAGGAAGTGGAGTTTATTAGACCGAGCGAGAATAACATGACGGTGTCCCAAAGACGAAGCGAAGTTCGCGGAGTTATCCAGTTTGCACCTCATTTGGTGGAGAATGAGGAACGATAACGCGGATGTTTACGAGAGGTTTGAAACCCTAAGATACGTCGATATCTCATTTCTCATAAATTTTCTCTTTATTCGGATGTTGTCAATGTGGGCTCGGTTTGTTAGAGCGAGATAACGAGTACGTTCAACCGAGGAACTATAACCAGGATCATACCGAAGATAGCAGTCATCAGAATAACGATAACCAGCGGAGAAAGAAGAATACGGACAAAGGCGGTAACCACTCTGGTGGTAATCGTGGTCATGAAAATAGAAGAAGCGAGTCGGGAGGAGATTTTAAAAAGAGGAGATTCAACAACGACCATGTGAAGACGTCAGCGCCAGTAGCAACTGGTTCCAAGGGAGGAGAAAGACCACCGGTCATATATGCTATAAATGCGGGAAGAGGACATATCACCAAAAGCGCCCCACAACAGTTCAAGGTATGCTATAATTATGGAAAGGAAGGACATATCACTCGAGATTGTACGGTAGCGAAACCTAGTCCAGCGGGAATGGTGACTCAAAAGGATGTCCCAGAAAAGTCAAAGTCAACGGTTCCTAGAAGAGCGTTTGTCGTGACCGGTCAAAATGCGAGGAACCCGAACGAAGTTAGCACGGGTTAGTTAATTATAAATTCTTGCGAAGTTTATACCTTACTAGATACCGGTTCTACCCATTCTTTTATCTCTCTTGCTTGCGCTCAACGTTTGAACTTGATTATGGAGAAATTAGACTTTGACCTATTTATGGAGACTCCATTAGGAGAAACTTTCATTACATCTGTTGTTTAGAAATCTTGCTTGATTCAGGTTGGCACTATCACATTACTTGTTAACCTTATTTCTATAGAGATATTTGCTTTTGATGTGATTTTAAGGTTAACTACTCATCATGTCGAAATTGATTACTTTCGTAAGGTTGTTAGTTTTCATATTCCTAAGTAACCTGTTATTCGAATTCAAGCAATCAAACCATTATAGTCAAACATTTTCATATCAAGCCATGAAGTCATTCGTTTATTACGGATGTCAAGTTTTCTTAGTCCATGTTATGGATTTGAATAAAGACACGTCAGATTTGAATAATATTCCTGTTGTCATTGATTTTTCCTGACGTATTTCCTGAAGAATTTCTTGGTTTACTCCCAAAGCCTGATATTAAATTTTGTATCGAATTTGAATCCGGTTACAAAACTCATTTCTAAAATCTCATATCGAATGGCTCCTATTGAACTTCGTGGAGTTAAAATTCAACTATAAATTTGGTACCGAGCCTTTATCCGGTGACTTTCTTTGTGGAATGAATGCAAAGCCGACTCTCGTAGGGGACACCATATTCGTGCGATAGTAAACTGATAGGTGTCATGGTAACGTGCTATCCAAGGTTGGGATATGAGTCACAATTGAGAACAACCTAAGTCGATAATCGAAATATGTAGCTTTCTAGGCTTAGTTGGTTATTATCGGAGATTCGTTGAAGGATATTCTCGAATCGCTATTCCATTAACGCAGCTGACTCGTAGAGATACAAAATTCGAATGGAGCAAGGAATGTGGGAAGAGCTTCGAAGAACTCAAGAGGAGACTCATTTCAAGCACATGTTCGACCATGCCATCCTTGGAAAAGCGAACGTGGTAGGCGACGTGTTGAGTAGAAGATCGTATACAAGTACGAGTATGATATTGTCAAAGATTTATTTCGTATAATTTACAAATAATAGAGATGGAGATGAAAACTCTAGGTACCCACGTGATGATATACGAGTATAATCGACTTTAATCGATAAAGTTAAAGTTGTTCAAGCTATACACCGGAGCTGATGAATTTGAAGAAGAATGTGCAAGAAGTTGTTATTTCAAAAACGAGAATCGGTGAGGTGAGGAAAGCTCAAACCTTCGAATTATTAATCCATTTGAAATTCTCGATTGAATAGGAACTGTGGCCTATAGACTCGTTTTACCGCCAAGTATGACGCGTGTTCATAACATTTTTCACGTATCGATGTTACGTAAATATGTGGACGACCCGAACCACGTCATTGAGTTAGAACCGTACGAGATAGTCGAAGACTTAACGTACGAGGATGTACCTGTCAAGATCTTGGATAGAAAAGAACATGTCCTATGTACCGAGGTTATACCACAAGTTAAAGTTTTGTGGAGAAACAATGCTATTGATGAAATGACCTGGGAGTTGGAAACGGAAATGAAAGCGAGGTATTTTCATCTTTTCGAAACACCAGGTACGTACGTCAATTTCGAGGACGAAATATCATAAGGAGGGGAGGTTGTAAGACCCCGAAATTTTTTTAAATAAAAAGAAATTTCCTCTATTTATTATTTTGAAATAGTAAGGGTTGATTTGATTAATGTGGATAGTTATGGGTAAAATACGCAAATATTTCGAATAAGCAAGTGGTTATAAAATATTCATTATCGTCGGGGAATATTCGTTTGGTCGTGGAATATTCAGATCGTCGGGAATATTCGTGCTGACGGCCTTGATCTTTTTGTGGGCCCCATAACGAAAAAGCGATTGGATGAAGAAAATGACAAATATAAGTTGTTTATAAATAATTCAGCGTGGTTATTCACCAATTATCTTGTTGGAATACCCGTTGGTTAAAACACACGATGTCTGCCGTTGTTGCACAATGGCAGATACTCAGGTATTGCACCAATTATTGACTCTTACGTGAAGGCAGGCACTACTCAATAATTATTACGAATTTATTGCTTCGAGATTTTATTTTATTGATTCAATAATTGTTTGCATTGATATTTTATATTCTTTGTTGTTTCAATAATTGTCATTACACAAGATTTTCATTATCGAAGAAATAATTCATATTATCTGAATAATATTATTAGAAAATATTATTGGCAATGTCTAGAAAGTTACGCTCTAAGGAGAGGTTTGGTCACCTAATTGCGCCAAGAAGGAGAAATTCTTATTGAAAGCCCTTATTTCCTGAAACCGCCTCAGTTGTCAATATTGTGATTCTGTAATATTATTTGTGAATAATTAATTATTGATTCATATGATGAGGAAAATATTGATTTTATGTGGATATAGATGGAGAAAATTTTTAATGTGACAATTGTTGAAAATTGAAATTTTATCTTTTTCTGATAAAATAATTCATTTAAATATATATATTATTATATTTTAATAATATAATAATGGTGATATTTTTACAACGAATGTGGGATATATGAGTATCTGAGGAGGAAGAGTATTTTTTTTGCAATAAATGTTTAAAACATGTTAAACATGTAAATTGGATCCCATTTATTGATTTGAAATTTGATTATAAACAGAAAATCGCTGCGTTTGTGGATTTCACCAATTTCATTTGGAATTTGGAAAACCTTTCTTCTGCAAAGTTGTAGAGAATTGAATTTCCTATAAAAACTCGCAAGATTCGAATTTTCTGGCAAAAGGGCTATTTATTATGAATTATTGAAGTTCCGAAGCTCCGAAATAATTGATTTTTGGAAGTTTAAAATATTTTTAATTACAAAAACGTTTTTTTCATTTTTGAAAGTCATTTAACATGTGTGGCTGAAGTTTGGACCAGATTTGTGTAGTGAGAATTTTGATTATATATATTATTATTATATAAATTTTTACGCTTTTTGGTGTTCTAAGCAATTTCTATAAATAGGGTGCTTAGGTTAGAATTGAAAATCACACCGAGAATCAAGTTTTCTCTCTCTATATTATCGGCGTATTCTTGTGAGTATTTTGAGTATACTTTGAGTATTGCTATACGGTGCAAGTTCAACTCATAGCCTATATCCTGTGTTTCAACTAGAAGTCTTGTCTTTTCGAGGTAAGGGATGTTATTTTATTCAAAATGATATTATTTCTTCAATATCATTATCTTAGAAATATTGATCCGAAGTTTTTATCAAATTTGGAACTTTTTCATGTCGGGGTTACTATTCATGAGTTACTATTCATGAGTTACTATTCACGAGTTACTATTCACGAGTACTATTCATGAAGCGTGAAGATGTTTTTGTGAAATTTCTATCTTTTGGTGTCGGAGTTACTATTCACGATATCGGCACTATTCACGATATCTGACACTATTCACCTAAAAATGAAATTTCTTCTTTTTGTCCAAAATATCTACTATGGATACTAGCTTTAATTGTATCCATATTTTGATCATTCTTGAATTTTACCCCACTCTGGTTATTTATGAAGTATTTTTGAACGAGAATTGTTTAAAATACGAATCCTTAATATTTGTTCTTTTGTTTCACTGGATTCGTTTCCTTTAAAATATTTTTCATCATCCTCGGTCCTAAATGATGATATTACTGAATATCTTTGGTCGGTAGTGCAAAGATGAATGATTTCTTGATGAATATCTTTGGCCCGTAGTGCAAAGATGAACAGGTGTTTAGATGAACATGACCAACTGATGAATATCTTTGGCTTGTAGTGCAAAGATGAATATTTGATTCCAGATATATATTGATTGATGTTACAGGGATAAAAATATTGATGATGGACTGTTAAATTCATAGATATTAGTAGATTTCATCATCTACGTAACTCTTCTATGAATTAATATTTTCCGCTGCGAATATTGATTTAAAACTTGTTGTCTATTGTATTCTATTAGATTTCCCTGTTGAAGACTAACGATAATTTTGTTGTATATTATCTTAGTCATAATATTCTTTACTGAGCTAGTTGAGCTCACCCTTTTCCTTTTTGTTCCATTTTTCTTCTCAGGAGGCGAAAATGTAGCGAGTACTAGTCGGGGTATGGAATGAAGGTTCTAGAGAGAGTTATTTAGTAGTCCTCACCATTTTTGTAATATAATGTATCAATAATTATGATGGGGATTTATTTGCGTGTGGATATTGTCTAGATGGCAATATCTGTATTTAAACTCAAAGTTTATATGTTGTAATAATAAAGTTGTAGTTATTTATGTACCATGTATTTGACGACTCAGAATGGGTTGGATGGAATGGACCTATTTTGGGGGCGTCACACCAATCCCGAGGAGAATAGTTTTAAGGAGATAGAGGAGGATGATGAGGAAGAGGACTCTGTGGAGTTTCCACCAAACTCCATATCAGCTAAGATGTATGACGCTTTGTACGACCGTAACATAGAATTGCAGGACAAAGTTGAGGAGCTGAAGGAGATGGTTGAGATGCATCATGCTTCGATGGAGCAGAAGGATGCGGAGATTCAGGAACTCGACTCACGCCTTGGAAACAAGGAGTGGGACATAGTTCATACCAAGGGTCGGAATGAAGATCTATTGGCAGTAAACAAGAAGATGAAAACTAACATGGAGAAATTAAAAGATGACTTCAAAGAGGAATCAACTAAGCGTGCAAGAGCAAAGGATGCTTGGATGAAGGCGACTCAACGTGCAGACCGTGCAAAGGCTAAGGTTCAAGTGAAGAAGGCCAAGATGAACGTGATGGATTACACTTTTAATTCTGCGATTGATAGGGCCCAGGATCGAGAATTTTATTACCCACCTCAGTTTGAAGACTCGCCGTGGTTCGTGATGGATCGTAGAACGGCGTATCGTATCATGGAGGAAGAGCGTCGAGAAGCCTTACGACGTCTTAATATGCCTATATAGAATATGAGTAATACTAATATGTGGTTAATTATGTGAATAAATAAACTATGAATCCCTTATTTTGAGATAAATAAAGGGATAGTATGAGTATGTAATCCTGAAACTTGTCTAGTTCAGGAAAGTGGATGTTTATAGCGGTTATTCTATCTTTAACATGTTTTAAAACGTTATGAATGATTAAAATATTAGAGTTTATTTGAAATGTTATGTGTTATAGCTTTAATCTTGGAATGTTTAAGTTAAACTTCAAATAATCAAGAAGTCGAGAAATGAATTAATAAGCGTATATTTTAACAGAAAATGCCTCCTAGAAGAAGACAACCACGTCAGCAAGCATCTCCTGAGGGGTCTACTAATAATAACAACGAGACCAACGCTATTCCGGTTCAGCAGTTGGTAACTCTATTGACGGGTGCACTTGCGAGTCAACCGCAAACTCAAGTCACGACTTTTAAGGAATTCAAAGTGGTTGGACCGCCAGAGTTTCAAGGGTCTATGAATCCAGTGGAAGCCCAAACCTGGATCATTGAAATGGAGAAAGTGTCCGACGTTAATAGAGTTAACGAGGATCAGAAGACCGCGTTCACAACGTTCATGCTGAAGTCTGAAGCTAGCTACTGGTGGCAGGCAAATAAGGTTCGTGGAGGACAAGGAGTGATAGCGTGGGATAGATTTAAGGAGATGTTTTTCGAAATGTACTTTCCAGTGAGTTCTCAGAATCAATTGGAAGTGCAATTTTTGGAGCTGAAGCAAGGAACAATGACGATGCCTGAATATGCTGTGAAATTTAATGAATTGGAAAGGTTTGCCACTTATCAAGTCAATACCGACGAGCGTAAAGCGATAAGGTTCTAACAAGGGTTAAAACCATGGTTGTATAGCAAGGTTTCAATGTTTCAGCTGAATACATTTGCAGCTGTACTGGAAAAGGCAATTATCACGGAAGGTGGAAGCGATGCCTTGACCAAGTACAATCAAGAACAAAAGAAGAGGAAGAATGAGAATGAAAATAAGTCTAGTGGAAGTAATGTTGGAAGTAACAGTCAGAAGAGAAAGTGGAGCGAGAATTCGACTACGGGAGGACAGCAGGGAAATCAGCAGAAGAAAAAGTTTAAAGTTTGCGTGACGTGCGGGAAGAACCATTCTGGGGTATGTTTGAAGGGAAAGAGGGTGTGTTTCAACTGTGGTCAGGAGGGACACATTTCACCTAACTGTTTTAATCCGAAGAAAGGAGCATGCTTTACCTGCGGTTCGAATGATCACATGGCTCGTGATTGCCCTAAGAAGCCAGCAGGAAGTGCAAGTGGTGGAAAAGGAAACAACAACGGTGGTGGTGCATTGACTATCATTGGACCAGCACAGTCAAGCCGACCTACTGCGAGGACTTTCAATATGACCGCAAAGATCTTTGTCAGATAACAAGGATGTGGTGTCAGGTATCATTCCGATTAATGGTATTAATTCTTATGTACTAATTGATTCGGGTGCTACTTGTTCATTTATATCCGATGAATTTGCTCAAAATTTAGATTTGCCTCAGGAAGAATTAGAATTTCCCTTAAGTATAGAGATTGCGAATAGGGAAGTGATTCCTATTAAATTCATATATAGGAATTGTAGAGTGGATATAAAAGGTCACGAGATGGTGGTAGACTTGATACCAATTAGACTTGGTGAGTTTGATGTTATACTGGGAATGGATTCGTTATTCAATTACGGAGCAGTAATTAATTGCCAAAGGAAGTGTGTTAACCTTATGACTCCGTCAAAGGTTGTGTTCTTTGGTAGAAAGTCACCTCGACAAGCAAGTTGTTTGACGGTGATGCAAGCCAAGAAGTTGTTGAGACAAGGATGTTTAGGATATTTAGCCTATATAGTCGATACACAGAAGAAGAGTGCGAAGCTAGAAGAAATACCGATTATAAGAGATTTTGCAGACGTATTTCCAGACGATTTATCGGGTCTTCCGCCGGATCGACAAATCGAGTTCGTGATTGACTTATTACCAGGAACGACCCCGATATCTAAGGCACCATATAGAATGGCCCCGGTAGAAATGAAAGAGTTGATGGTGTAATTGCAAGAATTGCTTGACAAAAAGTATATTCAAATTTAGTGTTTATGCCATAGGGAGCAATCTGTTGTTTGTTAAGAAGAAAGACGGATCGATGCGGCTCTGCATTGATTATTGAGAATTGAATAAGGTCACGATTAAAAATAAGTATCCATTACCTAGAATCGATGACCTGTTCGATCAGTTGAAGGGAGCGAGATATTTCTCGAAGATAGACTTGAGAGGTGGTTATCATCAGTTGAAGGTAAGGCCAGAGGATGTACCAAAAATAGCGTTCAGAACTCAATATGGTTATTACGAGTTTCTGGTTATGTCTTTTGGTTTAACCAACGCACCTGCAGTGTTCATGGACTTGATGATTAGGGTGTTTAAACCATTCTTAGACAAATTTGTGGTGGTGTTTATTGATGATATACTGGTGTATTCCAAGACCAAGGAAGAACATGTGGAACACTTAGGAATGACGTTGGAGACATTCAGAAAAGAGAAGTTGTACGCTAAGTTCTCAAAATATGAATTTTAGTTGGAACATGTACAGTTTCTCGGGCACGTTATTGATAAGGACGGAATTTTGGTAGATCCATCAAAGGTTAAAGCTGTAATAAATTGGGATCAGCCAAAGATACCGTCAGAAGTAAGGAGTTTCTTAGGATTGGCGAGTTACTACAGGCGTTTCATTCAAGACTTTTCCAAGATTGCGACTCCGTTGATGAACTTAACTAGGAAGGCGGTTAAGTTTGTTTGGACAGAGAAGTGCGAAGAGAGTTTTCAAGAATTAAAGAAGAGGTTAAGTTCAACACCTGTGTTATCGTTGCCTGATGATACAGGAAATTTTGTGGTGTATAGTGACGCATTGCATAAAGGACTAGGTTGTGTGCTTATGCAAATCGACAGAGTTATTGTGTATGCATCACGTTAGTTGAAAGATTACAAGAAAGGGTATCCGACTCATGACTTAGAGTTGGCAGCAATGGTGTTTGCCCTGAAAATTTGGAGACGTTATCTTTATGGAGAGAGGTATGAGATATATACTGATCATAAAAGTCTGAAATATATCTTTACACAAAAAGACTTGAACATGCGACAAAGAAGATGGTTGGAGCTGATCAAAGACTATGACTGTGAGATTTTCTATCATCCTGGAAAGGCGAATGTTGTTGCTGATGCTTTAACTAGAAAGGGACGGGAGAAGCTAATGTTGTTAACTGCTCAGGAGAAGTTATTGTTAGAAATGGCTAAGATGGAGTTGGAAATTAAATATCCAACAGAATCCGATGAAAAGTTATTCCAGATGGGAAATAGTTCAACGTTGGTGGATAAGGTAAAAAATGCACAACTTCAGGATGAAGATTGCGAAAAGATAAAACAAAAAATATTTGAAGGTGAGGAAAATAAATTTAAAATCGATTCGGAAGGGTTACTTTGGTTTGAAGGGAGAATTTGGGTTCCACCAGTACCAGAAGTTAAAGAGGAAATTCTGAGAGAAGCTCACAACTCAAGATATTGGATTCACCCTGGGACTACAAAGATGTACCAAGATCTTAGACATCATTTTTGGTGGCCGAATATGAAGAGGGATGTGGCTGAGTTTGTAGCGAAATGCTTAACGTGTCAGAAAGTTAAAGCTGAACATCAAAGGCCAAGCAAATTATTACAACTGTTGGAGATACCAGAATGGAAATGGGAGCATATCACAATGGATTTTATGGTAGGTCTTCCAATGACCCAACAAGGTTACGATGCCATTTGGGTGATTATCGATCGACTGACAAAATCGGCACACTTTTTGCCAGTCAAGATTAAGTTTACCCTAGATCGGTTAGCAAAACTATACATGAAGGAAATTGTGTTAAGACACGGTGTACCAGTGTCCATTGTATCAGACAGAGATCCACGTTTCACATCTAATTTTTGGAAACGATTATAAGATTGCTTGGGGACATAGCTGAGAATGAGCACAGTGTACCATACTCAAACTGATGGACAGAGTGAGAGAACCATCCAAACACTAGAAAATATGCTCAGAGCATGTATAATGGATTTCCAGAGAAATTGGGATGACCATCTACCATTGGTGGATTTGCTTATAATAATAGTTATCATGCGAGTATTGGCATGGCGCCTTACGAAGCGTTATACGGCAGAAAATGCAGAACTCTGTTATGTTGGGATGAGGTAGGTGAACGTCATCTATTGGGTCCAGAATTGGTGCAACAAACACTCAAAATCATCAAAGTGATTCGAGCAAGATTGAAAGCCGCACAAGATGAGCGGAAGAAATATCTTGCGATCAAAGATCGACAAAATAGAGAATTCGATGTCGGTAGTTATGTTTTCTTGAAAGTGTCTCTCTGGAAGGGGAAAATTCGGTTTAGAAAGAAGGGGAAATTGAGTCCTAGATTTATAGGACCTTTTGAAGTGCTTCGGCGAGTTGGAGAAGTGGTGTACGAGGTAGCTTTACCTCCGGAGTTGGAATATATTCATAATGTTTTCTATGTCTCGGTATTGAGACCATATAAACTTGATTATAAGCATGTTATAGAATATGAGCCATTATAGTTTGAGAAAGATTTGTCATATGAAGAAGTCTCTGTTCAAATTGTTGACAGAAAAGAGCAAGTACTGAGGAATAAGGTAATACCTTCTGTTAAGGTAATTTGGAGGAAACACAATGCTGAGGAAGCTACGTGAAAACTTGAAAGCGCTATGATAAAGAATTATCTTCAGTTATTTGTTTGATCTGGTATAGCGATTTTGGAGACATAATCTTGTTAAGGAGGGAAGAATGTAACGAATAAATATTTTAAATAATTTATTTATTAAGGAAAATAAATAATTAATGAATTGTGGTGAATTAATTATTGTTAATTAAATTGAGTAATGATAATTTTATTTGAAGGATTTAATTTATAGAAATAATTAAATTAAATCAATTACTTAATATTTAAGGAAATAATTAAACTAAATGAATTGTTTAATATTGAAGAAAATAAATAAATTAAATAAAGTGATATTTTTAATTTATTAATTAAATTAGATATATAATTATTTATTAATTATAAGTATAATGATAATAAGATTTTTATTATTATTATAAGTTATTTAAATTAACTAAACTAAAGTTATTTAAATTAATGGTGTGATATGAAAACTATATAATAAGAATAATATAAAAATAATTTAGTTTATGGGAATTATGTGGTAGTCAAACAAGGCCTTGTGGCCTTTGGCTTATTCAACTGACGCAAACTTTTTGATTTTGTACCTGACGTTAGTGGGGGAGTGGGAGTTAATTTATTTTTTATTTTACGCTTCTTATTTTTCCCTAAGGCTAGACAATGTGGAAAATGCAGAGAAGGTTTGAGAGAAGAAGAACCACAAAGAATTGGGGCAGAGTTTGGGTTGGAGGAGAGAATCACAAAGAGAAAGAGAAGGGTTACTAAATACTTTGCTAAATTAAGGTATAAACTATTTCTATTTTTACTTTTAGTTTGGTAGTATATATATATATATATATATATATATATATATATATATATATATATATATATATTTTGATACGATTTGAAAATCACGTGAATTGTGGTGGATATATGTGCATATAATTTTGCAAAAATCTGTTAATCATCATGTATACTTGGTATTTGTTGGTCAAATTGTGAGAAATTGGTGTGTTGGAAGAAAAATAGATGTCAGTGTTTATACATTAAAATTGGCCTTAGAAAGTACCAAATTTAGTGCTCTATATGTGTTATAATCTGTAATTTGTTATTGGATTGTGTTAATATATTAAGAAACGAAAGCGGCGTAGTTTAAATCATGTCAATCGGTTAATAAACGAATTCGTGGCGATTGAATTCGCTAAATATGTAAAAATGATGAAGTTTGGAAAAATTGAGGTTTTGATTCTTCAAGTTTGTGTTTATGTAATGTTTTTGTATATAAAATGATGGATAACATGTGTATCTATGCTATTAAAAAGTTTTAGTTGCTAGGTTTCATGATTTCTGTAGGAATTGGTTGATTTGGGTTTCAAATAGTAGTAATGTAGCATTGCAGTTAGCTGTCGGTTTATGGCGTTTGCTACCAGTCCACCATGACAGTGTAAATGAAACAAGCGTTACGCCACTAGGTTTTCTATAATGAAAGCACCAAATAGAAGCTACTGCCTTATAGCAAGGCAAGGGAATGAAAGCTTGGCGTGCCTCGAGCCCAGCGATGACTTCTTTTATTTTGCAGATATGTGAGACCCCAAATTTTATGAATAAAGATTTAATTTTTCTCGAAATATTTTTTTTTAATATTATGGAGTAAATTTGATATAATGTTATAGTTGTGGGTAATATTTATAAATTTTAAAAAGTATGCAAGTTGTTGTATAATATTTAATTGGTCGGGGAATATTGGTTTTAACAGGGAATATTCATACGACGGCACAATCATTGGTGGACCCCACAACGGAATTATTGTCAGATTAAGAAAACGACAAAAATATTTTTATGAAAATAATGGCGGAAGTTTTACCGTAATCTGTTGAAACACTCGGCGTTAAAAGTATAGTAATACGCGTGGTTGCATAGTAGCACATGGTATTGATTATTGATGCTTACGTGAGAAGTCACTTAGTTTTGTTCAATTATTGCTATAGTAATTGTTGCATAGTATCTCACGTTATTTGATTCAATTATTGTCGATATTTTATATATTATTAAATCAATAATTGAGATAACAAAGTTATTAATATTATTATTTGCAATATTAACGATGTCTGAAGTTACATCAAGGAGAGGTTTGGTCACCTAATTGCGGCACTAATAGGGAGAAATTCTTATTGAAAGCCCCTCTTTCCTTGGAACGACACAGTCGATTAATATTGTGAATTATAATAATGATAATAAATATTGTTAAATATATTGAGGTGTCTTTTTATGAAGTCACGAAAGTTTATATATATATATATATATATATATATATATATATATATTTTTGTTTTATTAGTATTATTAATGTAATAAAATGTAAAAGCTTTTATATAAAATGTAATACTTTTATAAAGTTATTTTTTTATTAGGCTATAAATAGAATATATTCTATTCTATTATGCATAGTGTTTTACAAAGTAAAATCTTTTTATATAAAATGAATACTTTTATAAAGTTATTTGTTTTATTAAAAATAATTAGAATATATTATATTTTATTATGCGTAGTATTTGCATAGTGCCTACATAGTGTTTGCATAGTAAAATCTTTTTATATAAAAATGTAATACTTTTATAAAGTTATTTATTTTATTAGACAATAATTAGAATATATTATATTTTATTATGCATAGTGTTTGCAAAGGCCAAAGATAGTATTTGCATAGTAAAATCTTTTTATATAAAATAGAATACTTTTATAAAGTTATTGGTTTTATTGGACTATAAATAAAATATATTATATTTTATTTAAAAGATTTTGTTTTATTAGAATATTTTATTAATACTTTATATAGTAAATCAATATGGATCGTCTGCTTAAAAAAAGTAAATTAATCTCGATTGCTCATGAATTAGTTACTATTCAAATTCATTCTCCTATAAATAGAAGCTCATTCCTTCATTATTTCTTACGAATTCACTAAAACTCTAGAGAGATAAACTATATAGAGAAAGAAGAAAAGTATTATGCTACTTCACTACTCCTATATCTAGTTTTTTTCTAAGGTAAGGGGTATTATTTCTTTTGTATTCATGAAGAGAACTTCAGTTATTCCATTCTTTATTATTCAGTTGGAATAACTTTGTATAATGTGGACTACCCTATACTTGGTGAAATTCTTCATTATTCCATTCTTTATTATTATGTTGAATAACTTTGCCTATGCTGCAATCTACGCATACATGGTGAAATTCTTCATTATTCCATTCTATATTATTCATTTGGAACATCCCGCCTATGCGCTTACGCATGACTGGTTTCGTTATTTATTATTCTCATTGAATATCGTGTCGGTCGTATTTACGCTGACTTCGGTTCCATTAATTATTATTCGCTGGAATAACTTTTATGCATGCGGTCTATCGCATACATGGTGATTTCATTGTTATTCCATTCTTTATTATTCTCATTGGAATATCCTGTCGGTCATAATTTCACCGACCGGTTCCGTTATTTATTGTTCTGTTGGAATAACCCGTCGGTGTGGTCTATCGCATGCCTGTTGATTTCTTTTGTTATTCCATTCTTTATTATACTCAGTTGGTTAAAGTTTTGACTTCTATACTCCATGAAATTAATGGAATATCCTTGATATTTGTGCTTCATCCAGTATCTTTTCATGGAAATATTCTTTTGAGCATTCTTGAATTTTACTCTATAAAGAAGTATCATGTTGACAATTTGGACGTTATTAGTTCTTGGATAAATTAATTCTTGAACTTGTTTTATTGAATTCTTATATCATTGTCATCATCCTCATGTTTATTTTATGTTGAAAGTCATCTCATGGCCTCAGTAGTGCATAGATGGACTTGGTATGATTATGACCGTGGATTAATCGGTATAATCATGGCCCGTAATGTTACAAATGATGTGGTAAAAGTCCTCATTGGCCCGTAGTGCATTGATGGATAGTTGTTGGCATGATCATGACCATTGATGAATACACGAATATCCTTGGTCCGTAGTGCATGGATAATTTGTGGTTGTGATACTAATGAATATCATTGGTCGTAGTGCAGGGATGATGTGGATTATTTATTAAGCTGAGTCTCAGCGATAAAAGTGATGAAAAACTTTCTTTAAATTATAAAAGATAGCAGATTTTAATCTCAACTTGACTCTTTTAATGGATTGCTTGTTCCGCTGCAGTTAAACTTGATGTTTGTTATATTATATCAGTTTAACACTGTTAAAGGCTAACGATAATTTATTCTGCATTATCTTAGTCATAATATTTCTTCTTCGGGCTAGTTGAGCTCACCCTTTTGCTTTCATTGTTCTCTTCGAAATGAGAACGTAGCGAGGACTAGTCGGGGAACCGAGTGACGGTCCAGATGATAGCTTTAATAGTCCTCACTATTCTATGAAATAGTGTGATAATAAATGTATTGAGGACTTATTTTGAGTTTGAATACTGTCTTGAAGACAATATTTGTATTAAAACTCACAGCTCTTGTTGTATATTTAAGATTGTATTTGTATTCTATTTTGGGGGCATCACAGTTGGTATCAAAGCTTAGGGATATGATCCCTGGCTGAGATGTGAGACAAGAACTAGGAGGGGAGAGACGGGGAATTCCTTCGCTAGTATGACCTACCTAAGGGATATTAACCCTTGTTTTGTGGCAGTATTTAAAAATTACATCCGAGAATGTTGAAAATAGCAATGGAGCACAAGAGACCGTTGAGTCTCCACAGATCAATAATCAGGACAATGTGCATCAGGAAGGCGACAATCCTCATGCAAACGACAACACTGACCAAATGAAGAACGATGGAATGTTCAGAGGCTTTATGCAATTCATGCAACATCCGGCAAGAGCGGCTCCTGTCCAAAATGCAGGTGAAAACACTGGCAACTCTCGGACAGTCACTGCTAAACAGTTCAAGGAGCTGGGACCCCCGAAGTTTTTTGGAGAGCCAAAACCACTTAAGGCGGAGACGTGGATAAAGCAGATCTGCAAGATATTTGATGTCTTGGGATGCTCCGAGGAGCAAAAGGTTCCCTTTGCCACATTATGTATGGCGAAAGCAGAGGATTCATCGTGGGAATTTGTAAAGCGTACTCAACTCGCCCGTGACCAAGATAACTTGGGAAAAGTTCCAAGAATTATTCAATGACAAGTAATTTCCCGAAAGTATTCGTCATATAAAAGAGGTAGAGTTCATTAAACTGGAGCAAAACAACATGACCGTGTCGCAGTACGAAGCTAAGTTTGTCGAGTTATCCCGGTTTGCGTCCCATTTGGTTGATAATGAGGAGAAAATGACGCGATTGTTTCTAAGAGGTTTGAAACCCGAGATACATCAATATCTTATTTCTCACAAACTTTGTTTATATTTAGATGTTGTGAATAGGGCTCAGTTATTGGAGCGCGATAATGAGACGACACAACCAAAAGGCAACAACCAACAACACGATAATAATCGTACCGGTGGCAACGACCATCGAAACAATGATAACCATCGTGAGGGAAATTATCATGCCAAGAATAGTAACCACTTTGGTGGTAATCATGGCCAAGATAATAGGAGTGGAAATTTTAAGAAGAGAAGATTCAACAACGATGGAAAGACAGCAGCAACAACACCCGTTTTTAAGGAAGGAGAACGACCATCAATTGTATGCTTCAAATGCGGAGGGGAGGGACATATCAGTCCAAACTGCGTGATGCAGTCAAAAGCATGTTACAATTATGGAAAAGAAGGTCACCTAGCCTGATTTTGTCGTGCACCAAAGTCAAGTCCAGTTGGAACGGTGGCACCAAAGGCGGATTCGGACAAAACAAAGTCTGTGGTTTCAGGAAGAGCGTTTTTCGCGACTTCTTAAAAAGCGAGTAACACGAACGAAGTTAGCACGGGTTAGTTAATTATAAATTCTTACGAAGTCTATACCTTATTCGATACCGGTGCTACCTATCTCTCTTGTTTGCGCTCAATGTTTAAATTTAACTCCGGAGAAATTAGACTTTGACTTATCTATTAAAACTCCGTTGGGAGAAACCTTCATTACATCCATGGTTTATAAGTCTTGTTTAATTCAAATCGGTAACCACACGTTACCTGTCGATCTTATTTCTTTGAAAATACTTGCATTTGATGTGATTTTAGGGATTGATTGGTTAACTACTCATCATGCTAAAATCAATTGTTTTTGTAAGTTTGTTAGCTTTCATATTCCTCACCAACCTATTATGCGAATTCAAGCAACCAAATCACTAAAGTCAATCATTGTCATATCAAGCCATAAGTAAAGAGTCTCGAGCCTTTATTTGGTGACTTCCTTGTGTGGAATGCACCGAAGCCAGACTTTTTGTAGGCGACGTCGTGAATGACGATGGCAAGTTGATAGGTATCAATGTGACGTGCTATCCAAGTTTTTGACGAGGGTCACAGTTTTGAATGATATTTCTATTGTTAATAAATTTCCTGACGTATTCTTGAAGACTTCATAGCCTACTCCCAGAGCATGAAATCGAATTTTGTATTGACCCCAGTACAAAACCCATTTCTAAAACCCTTAAATATTTCTTCAACCAAAACGAACGTATAATGCGCCAAAGACATTGGCTCGAGCTGTTGAAGATTACGACTATACCATTCAATATCATTATAGAAGAGCGAGCGTGGTAGCTGACGCGTTGAGTAGAAGATCGTATGCGTTTACGAGTGCGATGTTGTTAACACAAAATCCTATTTTGTATAACTTACAAATGATGAAGATAGAGTTAAAGACTCTAGAGACCCACGTGAAGATAGGGAATATACGAGTAGAATCGACTTTAATCGATAAAGTTAAAGCCGCTCAAGCTACATACTCAGAGCTGATGAATGTGAAGAAGAAGGTTCAAGAGGGTGTTATTCTAGAAGCAAGAATCGATGAAGAGAGGAAATCTCAATCCTCGATTCATTGGTCCATTTGAAATCTTCGATTAAGTAGGAACTATGGCTTATAGACTCGTTTTACCGCCAAGTATGTCGCGTGTTCATAACGTTTTTCACGTATCAATGTGACGTAAATATGTGGACGACCCAAACCACATTATTGAATTAGAACTAGACAAGATAGCAAAAGATTTAACGTATGAGGAGATACGTGTTAAAATCTTGGATAAGAAGGATCGTATTCAACACTCAAGGGTTATACTTCAAGAGTTAGAATTTGAAATGAAGTCAAGGTATCCTCACCTCTTCGGCATATCAGGTACGTACGTAAATTTCGAGGGCGAAATTTCATAATGAGGGGAGATTGTGAGACCCCAAATTTTATGAATAAAGATTTAATTTTTCTGGAAATATTTTTTTTAATATTATGGAGTAAATTTGATATAATGTTATAGTTGTGAGTAATATTTATAAATTTTAAAAAGTATGCAAGTTGTTGTATAATATTCGATTAGTCGGGGAATATTCCTTTTAATAGGGAATATTCGTACGACGGCACAATTATTGGTGGACCCCACAACGAAATTATTGTCAGATTAAGAAAACGATAAAAATATTTTTATGAAAATAACGGCGGAAGTTTTACCGTTATCTGTTGAAACACCCGGCGTTAAAAGTACAGTAATACGCGTGGTTGCATAGTAGCACACGGTATTGATTATTGATGCTTACATGAGAAGTCACTCAGTTTTGTTCAATTATTGTTGTAGTAATTGTTGCATAGTATCTCATATTATTTGATTCAATTATTGTCAATATTTTATATATTATTAAATCAATAATTGAGATAACAAAGTTATTAATATTATTATTTTCAATATTAACGATGTCTAGAAGTTCTGTCAAGGAGAGGTTTGGTCACCTAATTAAGTGCCAATAGGGAGAAATTCTTATTGGAAAGCCCCCTCTTTCCTGGGAACGACCTGGTCGATTAATATTGTGAATTATAATAATGATGATAAATGTTGTTAAATATATTTAGGTGTCTTTTTATGAAGTCACGGAAGTTTATATATATATATATATATATATATATATATAAATTTTGTTTTATTAGTATTATTAATGTAATAAAATGTAGAAAATCTTTTATATAAAAATGTAATACTTTTATAAAGTTATTTGTTTTATTAGGCTATAAATAGAATATATTATATTTTATTATGTATAGTGTTTTGCATAGTAAATTTTTTTATATATAAAATGTAATACTTTTATAAAGTTATTTTTTTTATTAGAAAATAATTAGAATATATTATATTTTATTATGCTTAGTGTTTGCATAGTGTCTCGCATAGTGTTTGCATAGTAAAATCTTTTTATATAAAAATGTAATACTTTTATAAAGTTATTTATTTTATTAAACAATAATTAGAATATATTATATTTTATTATGCATAGTGTTTGCATAAGGTATGCATAGTATTTGCATATAGTACAATATTTTTATATAAAACAAAATACTTTTATAAAGTTATTTGTTTTATTAGACTATAAATAGAATATATTATATTTTATTTAAAAGATTTTGTTTTATTAGAATATTTTATTAATACTTCATAGTAAATCAATATGGACCGTCCGTTTAAAAGTAAATCAATCTGGACCGTTCATGAATTAGTTACTATTCAGTCCATTCTCCTATAAATAGAAGCTCATTCCTTCATTATTTCTTACGAATTCACTAAAACTCTAGAGAGAGAAACTATAGAGAGAAAGAAGAAAAGTATTCTGCTACTTCACTACTCCTATATCCAGTTTTTTTCTAAGGTAAGGGGTATTATTTCTTTTGTATTCATGAAGAGAACTTCTGTTATTCCATTCTTTATTATTCTATTGGAATAACCTGTATACGTGGACTACCCTATACTTGGTGAAATTGTTCTGTTATTCCATTCTTTATTATTATGTTGGAATAACCTGTCTATTCGAAGTACCGCATACATGGTGAAATTCTTTTGTTATTCCATTCTTTATTATTCTATTGGAACATCCTGTCTGTGCGTTTACGCATGACCTGGTTCCGTTATTTATTATTCTGTTGGAATATCCTCGCTGCAGGTGTATATTCGCTTTGACCGGTTACATTAATTATTATTACATTGGAATAACTCATATCATGCGCGGCCTCATCGCATGCATGGTGATTTCTGTTGTTATTCCATTCTTTATTATTCTATTGGAATATCCTGTCGGTGCGAATTTCGCCTAACCTGGTTCCGTTATTTATTATTCTGTTTGAATAACCTGTCTGTGCGGTATATCACATGCCTGGTGATTTCTTTTGTTATTTCATTCTTTATTATACTCAATTGGTTAAAGTTTTGACTTCTATACTCCATGAAATTAGTGGAATATCCTTGATATTTGCGCTTCATCCAGTATCTTTTCATTGAAATATTCTTATGAGCATTCTTGAATTTTACTCTACAAAGAAGTATCATGTTGAAAATTTGGATGTTATTAGTTCCTGGATAAATTAATTCTTGAACTTGTTTTATTGAATTCTTATATCATTGTCATCATCATCATATTTATTTTATGTTGAAAGTCATTTGTGGCCTGTAGTGCATAAATGGACTTGGTATGATTATGACCAGGGATTAATCGGTATAATCATGACCGTAATATTACAAATGATGTGGTAAAAGTCCTCATTGGCCCGTAGTGCATTGATGGATAGTTGTTGGCATGATCATGACCATTGATGAATACACGAATATCCTTGGCCCGTAGTGCATGGATAATTTGTGGTTGTGATACTAATGAATATCCTTGGACGTAGTGCAGGGATGATGTGGATTATTTATTAAGCTGAGTCTTAGCGATAAAAGTGATTTAAAACTTTTTTTTAAATCATAAAAGATAGTAGATTTTATTCTCTACTTGACTCTTTTAATGGATTGCTTGTTCCGCTGCAGTTAAACTTGATGTTTGTTATATTATATTAGTTTAACACTGTTAAAGGCTAACGATAATTTATTCTGCATTATCTTAGTCATAATATTTCTTACTGGGCTAGTTGAGCTCACCCTTTTGCTTTCATTGTTCTCTTCAGGAAATGAGAACGTAGCAGGGACTAGTCGGGGAACGGAGTGACGGTCCAGATGATAGCTTTAATAGTCCTCACTATTCTATGAAATAGTGTGATAATAAATGTATTGAGGACTTATTTTGAGTTTGAATACTGTCTTGAAGACAATATTTGTATTAAAACTCACAATTTCTTTGTCAGATATTTAAGATTGTATTTGTATTCTGTACCATATATTTGGCGACTCAGAATAGGTGATGTATACCTATTTTGGGGGCGTCACATCATGTGTAGTGGACTTATATTAGTTTAGCATGTATGTTAATGATGTTGAGGCATAACATAAACTACAATAGCAGGTTATAAGGTGTTGTAATACAAAATCTGAAGATTTTAAGTAATTATTTATATAAGTTATGTAATGAACCAAATGTGATGTTTTCAAAAGTTAAAGATAATGATAAGGTTTATGTTAGTTTATAGTGTGATTTCAGAATCGTCACTACAAAAAAATGGGTCTTTAGCAACGATTTTTCGGGCAACGACTTTATAAGTCGTTGTTAAAAGTATATTTTTAGCAACGAAATTTGTCCTTCGTTGCAGATTGTGTCAGACTTTCACTTTTTTCAACGAAATTCATAAGTCGTTGCAAAAATTCGTTGCTAATTCATTGGCGGGAAAAAATTTCGTTAGAAATTCGTTGCAAAATTTTTGGCCACTTGATTTCCCGTCATCGTGGGCAACGAAAGTTTTTTTGTTGCTAAAAATGGGCCTTTAACAACAATTTTTCAGGTAACGACTTATAGTCGTTGCTAAAAGTGTATGCTTAGCAACGAAACTTGTCCTTCGTTTCTGCAGATTGTGTCGAACTTTCACTTTTTGCAACGAAATTCATAAGTAGTTGCAAAATTTGAAACAAAATTAGCTTAAAAATTCGTTGCAAAA